>JBBWSL010000156.1:0-106475 GCA_038088545.1 Diaporthe humulicola
ACTCATATTCAAGTCTCCATGCGTGGTCTTTACAAGCCTTTTTTATTTTTTTTATTTTATTTTTTTATTTTATTTTTTTATTTTATTTTTTTATTTTATTTTTTTATTTTATTTTTTTATTTTATTTTTTTATTTTATTTTTTTATTTTATTTTTTAAGCAAAATGACTCAACTGTCGTCCCGCCTCAAACATCCGTCATCGATTCCCAACTGCCAGCAATACGAACTGGCCCTCAGGGTCTGCTCATCTTACTCTGCTCCGCCGTCAGTCACCATGGCACGGCGCTGGGTTTCAGTAAATCGACCCTGTAGTTCGATTACCCGTCATACAGTTCCGATACAGACATCTCCATCACAATCTCCACTCTGGTCTACGGCGGCTGCCTGAGCTTGCGCTCCTACTGACAGGCGCAAGGCTGACCGAAGCGGACGTTGTGCCTTGGCTCGGACGCGGCGTCAAGGGACTTGGCTGCGTCCTTAGGCTGCGAGATGTGGCCAACGAAATCCGGCTTGGCACCCTTGGGGGCGATTGGGGAGGTCCAGATCGAGGGTTCCTATCATGGGCCGGGGGTGCCTGGGAAATGGTGCGAAGACGCGGGTATGTGACCCGGGTTGGATGGTAAGGGGTCGCATGCCAAGCCAGAGCTCAAAGCTTAAAGCAGGTCTTGTTCAGGACTGGAGACGTGGCTCGCTGCAAGAGCGATGGAACGTTGTCGATGTGAGAAGTAACGGACGTCGAGCTCCAGGTCGCAGCAACTGATCTGCCTCTTGAAGTCAGAATAGCGACCCGCGGCCGCACAAAATCTTTTGCAAGACATTCCCCTGCCGCCAGAAAGGGTCTCGCCTCTATTTATGGTGCCCACGCTGTACTTATGCAAGGGTGATATTCCGATAACAGCGTCCGGAAGGATAGACCGCCGAGCCTTACGCATATTGGCAAACCCCGCCTCACCAGAGCACTTTATCTCTGGGCGTCAGGCTGCTGGTGTTTGTAGTAATTCTGGTGGTGGTCGGAAGCTGAATGGACCCGCATCATCTGCAAGTGAAGCAGTGCTTCAGCATTTATGGCATGAGATTCTTGATCGACCACCGCAGGAGGTTCCAATCGATATTGAAAACGACACCTTTCCAGTGTGGCGGTAAATCTCTGGCAACGATGATGTTGTTTATTGATGCGCAAGAAGAGAGTCATTTTTTGATAGTTACTTCGACGCATCGAGGCTATGTGGCATGGCTATCAGGTTGTCGTGTTGAAAGTGTGACGAGAAACTTGAAGGTGGAAGTATAAATCTCACTTCTCCCTTGTCACAAGAGATCTGGATTTCATGAGTCTTGTATCGAGTTTTCATAATGTTGAGGATCTGCCCAAGCAATTCGCATAAAATTTAATATACCTACGTTTGCCCTCATCCTGCAGACAAAGGAAAAGCTGCTTACAATACCAGTTCATAAATACATATCAATGGGAATAATGCCATATTCATGCACATGAGACTTGTATTGGATAGCCCTGCTACACGCTTGACAGTACCCCAGAAAGGATTGCTGCTAAGTAGACAGGCAGTTTTTTATGCTGATGAGCAGCAAGAGGGCAATCGAACCACATGGGTCCGAGACATTGAATTCGAGAGGACGTCCATCGCAACACCTTGGTGGCCTACGTATGAATTGAAACCTTATCACGGGTGCATTCTTGCCTATGGCTACAGCTACGTTATTACAATCTGGTCACCCAAACATTCTAAAGCATTAATACTAAAAGTTAGCATCAGGCTATCTGGTTGGCGGACCCGGTAAGGCAAACCGAAGGATTCAACCTAGTGCCACAGCGAGCTCTTGGTCCGCTCGCTTGTGCCAAAATCGATCCTGTCTGACGGTTTCACTACATCATATGCATAAGCGAGGAGAAGCTAACGGAGCAAGCCACAAACTGACATTTAGGCAGCAGAGCCTGATTTTCTTTCTTCTCAGGCTCTCCTGCATTATCTTCACAACATCCGCACCTTGCCATGCTAGCGGCCATCAATTGGACACCATGTCCAGACTCACTTTCAACCGGCCATTATGGAGGCTCTGGGTCACTGCTGCCGTCGCTTTGGTAGGAATCACCCTATTACTAACAGGGTGGCAAACTTACCGCAAGAGACCCACCTACTTCGTCCCCCCAGAAGCTGTGGATACTGAACCAGCACGCGAGTCGGATCATGTGAATGGTGTTCGTCCAGGACATGAACCTGCCACGGGAACGTCGCCTGAGTCTGGTTCACCAAGTCAGCCAGCGATTCCCGCAAGTCAGGACACGACAAACAACTATGGCATTTCGGTTGAAGACGCGGCAAACGCGACGCTCGGTGTAAGTACACACGCGCACCATCACTGGTTGACCCTCTCTTCAGTTCTGCCGAACCCCCCCCCCCCCCACTACCTCCACGGCGCCAGCATCCACTCACTCAATACTAATGAATATGCTCTTCCAACAGGTCGCCGAGCTGATTGTCATCAACATGCCCGACCGCACCGACAAACGCGACCGCATGACCCTCATGGGATCCACAACGGGCCTGCGCTTCACCTTCCTCCCCGGCGTCGACGGCGCCAAAGTCCCCGATTCCGCGATGCCCCCGAAAGCCGCAGGATGGACGGGAAAGGTCCGCGGGTCCTGGCGTGCCCACATGGACGCGCTGTGGTACATCGTTCAGAACAACCTCAGCTCCGCCATCATCTTCGAGGACGACCTAGACTGGGACGTGCGCATCCGCGAACAGGCGAGGGACTTCGCCCTAGCCAGTCGCGCTTTACTGCAACCGTTGGCTGGGAGGAAAGAGTTTGCCGACCCGACGTACCCGACAGTGCAAGAAAAAGACGCAGCCCTCGATCCCCCACCGCTCAGCTTCGCAAACCTACCCAAGACGGAAGACCCGAAGACGTCAGCGTACGGCGACGGCTGGGACGTGCTCTGGCTCGGCCACTGCGGCGTGCAGCAGCCCACGGGCAACCCCAAGAACGAATGGGCCGAGCGGTCACGGCACATCTCGCGCGGCGCCGTCGTCAAGGAGAAGGACGACTCCGTCCCGCAGCCCAGCAACATCCACTCCTGGGACGACGGCGGCCACGCGCGGTTCCGCGACTCGTACCCCGCCCACTCGCGGGTCACGCACCACGAGCTCGACGCCGTGTGCACGTTTGCCTACGGCGTGTCGCAGGCCGGGGCGCGGCGCATCTTGTATGAGCTTGGCCTGTGGAGGATGGATGACCCGTTTGACCTCGGGCTGCGGCAGTTTTGCGACGGGACGTTTGAGCATGCGCGGCATATTTGTCTGACGACGCAGCCGAGCTTGTTTTCGCATTTCGAAAAGAAGGAGGGGAGTGATCTGGACCATGAGAAGACTTGGAATATTCGATGGAGCGCGAGGGAGAACTTGATGAAATCCCTGGATGGCAAGGAGGATTATGACGATCAGTGGCCGGACACGTTGTGGAGGGCATGATGTCCGACAGTTCATCTTCCAGGCTCGTCGATATTCTGAACTTAATTTGTATATCTAGGTTTAAGGCGTGGATGATCCCCTTAGAAACGACAGCGATTGGTTTTATTTTTTTTAATATAGCTGGCATACGGCATTCGAAATTTAGGGCAAGAAAACTTGAATTCCATCCATTAAACTCTGTTCTTGATACTTGTGCATCTGTTCTCCGCTATCCTTCAACGTTCCGAGAATTGGCCAGAAAAAGTGTTAGCCACACACAATTTTATAAAGCCCAGGATTTCATACACATCACATGTTTTGCCATGAACATGTGTATTTAACGGGTGGATTATCATGTTACCAGATTAATACGCGCATTGACTCTACAACAACCCAAGTTTCAAGCCGATTGATCCTCGATCCTCTCTGCTCCCATTCACAAATCCACCAATAGCTGTTGAAGTTTATTAAGCAACTTCATAAAGCCAAAGTCGGGTGTCGTGCCTGAAGACGAGGCTTCTGCGTCTGGCTAAGCTATTTGTGAGAGTTTTTTTTAGGTCTATTCTAAAAAGCAGGTTCAATGAAATGATGACTTCTACCAGCTGAAGCTCGCAACCGAGACGTCCAAGTCCCGTGTCTTGGTTTTCAGGACTGACGCAATGGTTTTTCTTGCCTCAATAAGCATGCCCTGAGGACCGCAAACAATGATGCCAAGTCTTCCGCTACCATTGAGAGCATGATCCCGAATCATGGCAGTCACATCAGGTCTATTATAGCCTAAAGCGTACGAGTGTCGAGCAGGAGAGCTCTTGGCTTCATCCTCCTGGTTCCTTGTCACATATCTAGGTCGAACTTGTCAGAATTGGCCGACCTGAAAAGAGCGGAACCACTTACCCCTTGAGAGTAAACCTCGAGTCTTTAAGTGCACACTGCAACTCCTCATTTGCCACTGAGTGTATCATTTCTGACTTTCTGACCGCCCACACCAGCGTGACATTCGATGTCTCACTGATGGACAGAGCCCTGTAGATCGAAGATAATGCCACTGAAATTCCGCTCCCACCAATCACTAGGAGGATAGCCCTGCAAGAGTTGAAATTGATGTTTGCTTCCTCTTGGTATGGACCTTCCAAGAGCACGGGGAGGCGTTTGCATTGGATTTCTTCACCATTGGTCGTCTTGTTCTTCAACGCAGACTGGTTCAAACGTCTTGTGAACCCCTTCTGTGGACTGATGAGGAAGCGATAGTTCAGCTGCTTCGACGAACTCGTTACCGGCTGAACAGTCAAACTTTCTGCCCGCTTCTCCCCTTCCAGGCTTGGCGTGATATTTGGTTCCGTCACACTAGGAACGGCAACCAATGTAAAAGGGTGAGATTGGTAGAATGAGAGTCGAGTTGGAGAGTAACTGAATAGAAGTTTCTGTCAGGACTTTCTTCTCAAATTCTGCCTTGGATATGGATTACGCACATGTAGTAAGTACTACCAGGAATAGGTCGTCGTCTGCCAAGAATGCTCGAGGCGTCGACTCGCACCAGGCCAGCCGGGCTGTCAGCCGAGAACGATGCCATTCCCGTGGCACCCGCAATGAAGAGCCTGACAAACCTCAGCAAACGCTCGAGAGGCCAGATTGCCACGATTGGCCAGAGGTACTGAAGAAAGAACTGCGCCTCAACATGATGCCACAATACCACAAAGAAGACCACCGCCAGAATAATGTGCATTATCAGGAAGCTGTCGTAGAATTTTGCACGGAGGGGAGCGGCGGCGAGGCCAATGATGAGCGAAAGGAAGATGAGAGCCACGACACCCATTCTCCACCACTCGAGCTCGCGGTAGATGTATTTGTATCGCTCCAGGCCGCCCTTGACAAATTGGTATTTGGTGAACACACTAGCGTGGACGACCAGTTCAAGAAAGGTGATGCGGGCGACCCACCGGTGGAACTGGTTAAAGGTCGCAAAGCTCCACCCGGTGACCAAGATCAAAGGGTTGTTTCTCATGCTGAAAAGCCAAATCACTGCCAGATTTGCTATCGCCATATCACCGCATCGACGGGCGATCAGTGACAGCATTTGAGCCTGGTCACCCTTCTCCTTGAAGCTGACATATATCCAGCTCCCCTGGAGCGGCTCTATGGTGACCGCGCAGAGTATGAGACTGAGAACGAAGAAAGCGACTATTATGAGGGCTTCCAGTCTCGACGGGACCGCTTGCGTCTGTCTGGCGAACAAAGGTGGGATGCTGAGGTTTGCTCGGACCGGGCGGAGAATGCGAGTTGCGAAAGCGGGCGGATCAACAGAGAACCTGGCTGCAAGGTTGAAAAACGCGGCAAGGCCCATGATGATGCCCCAGAAGATGTAAATAGCTTCCTGGTGGCTGCGGTTGGTCCATCGAGCTTGTGCCCGAGCCGTGGTGCCTTCAAGAACCAAGCTCCAGAACTCAGCATCGGCAAGGACGGTGGTGTTCAGTTTCTTGTTCTTTGAGGTTGAGTTGATGGGCTTCACGTCGGCTGTAGAGACACCAGAGAAGCTTGAGAGTGGCGGAAGGGTAGGGTATCCCCCATGATGGCAAATGTGGCTCAGGAAACCCCAGCCAGGCTCGATCTCTCGTTGCTCACAATACTTTTGAGCGCAGATATATAACGACTGCGCATGGAGGTGGTTGGTGCAGGACTCCTCTTCGGCGGCGTCGACACCGGTTGGCACCGGACTGAAGGTCTGTTTGTCAAGAGTGTGCTCACAGGCCGCGACACAGACTTCGTCACGCTCGGGATATGGCTCGCCTGCCCAGGCAGAGACCAGCAGGCTGGCGAAAACGACAGATTGGAGCAAATGACGCGCCATGGTGTAGCCTGTGTGTGAGGGAATTTTGGTGAGGGCGCGAGCAGCACTGGTTGGCAGAGTTGTCGTGTTCCAGCGGGCAAGTAGACTCCCGCAGTGCCTTCGTACAAATCAAGATGCTCGTCTCCCCCCACGCATGATAGCGGCCGAGGGTCTTCACTTTAGGTAAGCTTTAGGTTATCTGATCGACAGATAAAGGTACTAAAAAGCTGTGACACTCGGAGTGAATAAACCTTATTTTGGGTAACATTTTTGAGCCAGGCCCTTGCAGCTTCTCGTGTTTTATGTACTGTACACCCCGCAGATATCCCACGGGGCTGACTCGCTCAGTACACACTCTCATGTGTGGTAATCATGGAGTACCATCCTGTATTATTCGGAGGGGGGGGGCGCTCAAGACAGTGCCTAAAAAGCTCACATCCTGGTGCATAGTACTTTGACAATGTGACAAGCTTTCGGAATCCTTGCAAGCTGTACTATATTAAGTGGGCAGGGGTTCCAGATGGAACCCTGTTGGCGAACCAAGTGGAGTAACTTTATTCTTTCCCATGGGTCTTCTGAAAATGGTGGGACCGCCCTGCCTCTTCCGGAAGGTCTGGTTTTCCCTCGAGAAGTTTCCGAGCCATGGAACGCAATATCTTCATGTCAAATGTTGCCGTGGCCTGGATGGCTTGGAATGCTTAAATTCGCACTCCTGGAGAGATTTGCCCAGATACGATGCTTCCGACCCGCTTAGGGACCACTGAAAAGAGACGACAGCATGCAGATCATAAGATGACCCCTTCCACTGGACGCACAGCAAGGTACGTCTGACTTTGTACCGGCATGGAGATCGACCGGCTCCGTCTAGCACGCGATTCGTCACCGCTGTATGGCGCCATATCCTTCATAGGATGAACAAATTGGGAAGTCGAGCTAGTCAGCCTGAGTGATACCTGATCAGCATTTGAGAAAAGACTCGTTTTCTACGCAAGCGGCGGCAGCGCCAGACGGCTTCTCTGGGCATTGCAGAATTCCTACTCGTTTCAGTATAGACTAATGATGGCGACGGGCTTCAGATGCTAGTAGTTTGGAATTTATCTAATGCTTCATAGGACAAGCTGTGCCGTTCGACATTGCCGCCACTCCCTCACTTTTCGCCGTAAACATTACTGTGCTTGGAGCAGATTTGGGACATAAACATGCAGGTACTAAAGTTTGTTAGGGTTGGTGAGTGACCAGTACTGTTTACTCAATTCGCAGGGAGAAGATACTCACATCTCTGTAAAGCCCCTCGAGTTTCATTTTCAGGAAGCACTTCAAGTGAACTTGCTCTTTGCAAAGATACTCAAGCAGCTCCTTTCCAGGGCCAACTGTAGATGCACTGATGACATTGTTAAGCTCCTCGCGGACAATGGCCCACCCACCGTTTCGGTGCAGGCCGAGGGACTGGATTAGGTGGTTAATATTGTTGTTGAAAAGTGTATGGTGAAGGATGTCCCAAGCCTCTTCCCGAACTTCAGTGGTCACGAAGCTGTCAGGCAGGGCGCTGTAGAGGGTATAGCCTCTCTCGCGGAGCGTTGGCATGTGAATCTTGATGCCGCCAAAGTCCCTGTTGGTTCAGTCAGTCAGCATGTTAGTGTACCAACTTTATCGGGAAATAATCTGGGCCTGGCCATGTAATGACTCGCACAAACCTTACGACAAACCCAGTCACTTCCTTTGTGGATCTGTTTACCCGCACCAACATGTTTTGGCCATGTGCCTCCAGCGCCACGCCTGACTCCAAAGCTGGTAGGATTACGAGGCGCAACAAAGTCGAGACGTAGCTTCGTAGCCATTCTTTACGCTTCTCGATCGAATCCAGGCCGAAAACACGCTCAGCACTGCTGATTCCCGTAGCTAGGTCTGTCTCGGCGAGGGCAGCGGCCGGGATCAGCGACTCGCCAAGGGCATTCGCCCGCGGCTCCAGGTCCTCCCTGAGAACGCACGAGATGTGCTTTGCCTCATCGAAGTCGGCACCGCTGCCAGTGACACTGGCGACCTCGCGGGCGACCCACAGGTCCTCGGGCAGGATGTCTGACAGAACCTCCCCCGCCTCGGGACCCACGCACGCAGTCCAGGGGCTGACCGTCCGGAGGGCCGAGGTGATGAAGCAGGCGAGGGCGAGCTTGAGGTGGTACTGGGATTCAAGCTCTGGGGCCAAGGAAACTGTCCTGGTAGCGGCCTGGGCGCGCGCGGTGACAGGTGGAGACTGCAGTACCTTGACCCTCGGGAAGCGGGAAGTAATCGCAGGGATCTGGCGCTTTAGGCAGGGCACCACGACCGTGCCAGGGGTGTCGTTGGTGATGCCCAGCTTCTGCAGCAGAGGTTGAAGACGGGATTGGAATGCTCCGGTAATGCGGAGGTCCGAGGATGGAACGGCGAGGAACTTGATTTCGGGGTTGCGGAGCGATTGGACGTCCTTGGGCGACACCGGTTCCAGGGGCTCCTGCGCGAAGCAGCTCCTGTGCATTGGGTGTGTTGGATGTCCAGTCAGGATGCTCTGCTCCCACACGATAGTTGGATCGGCGAGGGTTGGCAAGGGCTGGCTTTTGGCCAAATGGAACCACTCTTCTGTAAGGAAATTGTGAGTGAGCGACTTGAGTCCCACAAGTAATCTGCCGTACCTTGATTCTCTGCCGAACTCTTCAGCTGCCGAGTGATTGTGTCAACCGCCTCTTGGCTTGTATTCTCACTGGTGAACCAAGGAGACATGAGCCTGAACAGCACAGTAGGGTCGGTCTCGGCCACATCTTTAGCTTGGCCATCCTGCTCTCGCCTGACCATGATCGGGACAGACAGCTCACTTGGCTGAAGGTAGGGTTTCGAGGTGCTCTCCAGCCACTCTCTTGCCGCATCTCCAGTCAGGCCAACTCTCACTGTCAGTTCTTTGGTGTCCCTGAGCGTCTTGGACCGACGGAGGTTGAGATAGCCGGACTGGTCGACAGAAGCATCGATCACACCCTCGTTGACGAGGCACGCAATCATTCGACGGGAGGTTTCAAACTGTGCGAACTGGTGAAGGACCTTGGCATGCATGTCTGAATTTGCCAGTTGAACGTTGGTGCCATTGCTACTGGATCCTCCAGGGTGTACTGAGGCACCGTTCAACGTGGCGGTTCCAGCTGACATGATGTTTGGCTCGGTGGAACAAAGGAAGAATGAGAGGGGCCAACAGATTGCAGTTCTTGTGGTACTTGGAGATTTGGAAAGTCGTACTCAGAATCTGCTGTCAAAGAGCGCTTTATATTATGCTTATGGCTGCGTATTTACACCCCACGGGAAGACTGCCCCATCCGACTTCGGCTCTCCCAACAGAATGTCATCACATGATGTGATGTCGAGCACCGCTCTTTGGCTCTGTGTATACTTCGATCATCTAGCAGCACTACACATTTACAGCTCCGTCATGGTATGTCGGGACAACGAGTGTCGAGCCATTGAACGAGATCGACCATAGCAGGGTTGCCTGGCATGCAAGGTCTGCACAGTGCCAGTATCACCTAGCAGGAGTATTTCAGAGACCACTTGTCCGGCCACGTTACATGCTCGCATCAGTCTGGTACCCTTGGACGCCGCAATTACCCTGGCGTGGCCACTCTCACGTGTGACATCTTCCTACATGCGCCTTTGCCGCAACGACCAGCTGATGTCCCCTACTAGGTTTCGTTGCTCTTCGTACTTTTTACAATGCTTATTGCATTTGTGCTCCCAGCAAAAGCCGGGTGGCCGACTCACCAACTAGGATAGTTATATCATCCACGGTTTGTGTCTTGGGGGATGCTTTTCCTCAAGTGCTGACACAAAGGCTAAATCATACGTAGCCTCAAGGTCCACTGAAATTGGGCAAATCAAGTATTGATCATGTATTGATCATGCATTAGTCACGGTCGTCTCCATGCGCATGACAACTTCAGCTGCGGATCAGATAAGATCCGTTTTATCAGATGTGGCAGGTGCCCAGGGGGCAGGGGCCAGGGTAGCAGCGAAGAAACAAGCTTGTTCAATCTGATAAGTTTAATCAAACCTGCCGAAGCTTATTTGGCTGAGAAAAAGCTTACTGTGCGCACCCGTCTCCACAGCTCGGTCGGCAAAACCGTTTTAAGCTTCAAAATACTACTCCACCTGTTCCCAAGAGGGGAAGCATCAGCCAACTGACCAGGGATTCAAGCTCATACGCCCCCTGAGTTATATCTTTGGATTCTGAAGCACGGTTCCTGCTTTGCTCTCCTCAACCCCGTTCTGTTGCATGAATCGGGATCCGACCTCGGGTCTTCATCCAGCGAGATGTCGGCTTGTTGGTGAGGCGGATACGATGGAATCCTCGACATGCCATTACGACTCGTCTACCGAGGCCATGAATCAGGCTGTCTCTTTTGTGAAACTACGGACCAAAGGAACGGGGTACCGTCCAAATTGTCTGAGGAGGGCAAAGGACCAGCAGCGAGCATGAGATGTGACTCTAGACCTGACTGAACTCCCCAGCCCCAAGCCAGGCACCGACGCACGTGTTTTTGTGACTGAGAAATATTCGGCCACCTAGAACTGATCGAGAATGCCATCACCCCAAACGTAGGTCAGTCCAGTACATGTTTAAAATTCTCGCAGTGTCGTAACAGTGTGATTACAGACAAGATGCGAGCCCTGCGAAGGTACAGACAGCCAGAGACTGGCCTCTCTGGGAGAGATGGTTCGCCACGGCGGTGCTTTCCGGCTACAAGTTCATCTCATCGCTCGCATCGTCGACCATGGCACCAGGAGTCGATGCTATTTCGGAAGAGTTCAAGATCCATAATTCAGCTGTCAGTGCTCTGCTGCTGACTGTGTACGTCTTGGGGTATGCCGTAGGGCCTTTGCTCCTCGGTCCTGCCTCAGAGATCTACGGACGTAAGCCTGTGCTTACACTGAGCAATCTTTGGTACCTTGTTTTCAACATAGCCTGCGGACTTTCCAGATCGAGAGACCAGATGATTGCATTTCGTTTTCTCGCCGGTGTCGGCGGGAGTGGCCCTCTCGCTGTGAGTTGGGATCTTTTCCCATAATGACCGTGTTATTCTTTTACTTACAACAATCTTGGCAGCTTGGAGGGGGTGTACTCAGCGATTGCTGGAATGCAGAAGAGCGAACGAGAGCGCTGAGCCTGTACACACTTCCAGCGCTACTGTAAGTCCACGCCATGAATTTGGACTGAGTTGTCACTGACACAATGCTACTAGTGGCCCAGCTCTTGGGCCTATCATCGGTGGACTAATTGTCGAAAACCTGAATTGGCGATTCATATTTTGGGTCACATCCGCAGCCTCTGCCGCCATTCAACTTATTGGCTTCATCCTCCTGAGGGAGACCTATGCACCACTCATCCGAAAGAGCTCTATGGACAATGACCAAAACACGTTAAACCTTGGAGCCGCGACAGATGGTGAGACGGTCACGAGCAAGGTCTCGAAGAAACTCGCGACTGCTGTGCGACTTCTCTGCTTTGAACCCACAATCCAGCTTGTCTCGTTGTACGGCGCCTTTTTGTATGGCCTCATGTATATCGCCATCTCATCCATGACAGAGCTGTGGACAGTTGAGTACGGCGAGTCCCGTTTGATTTCAGGGCTCAACTACATATCTCTTGGGCTTGGGTTTGCTTTTGGCTCTCAGTCAGGTGCTGTCGCCAATAGATGGGTAAGTTCCTTTTACAAAGAGCCTTGATAATATAGCTAGTGTCCATGGCGGCTTATTCCCTTGCACAGGTCTATCGTTTGCTGAAGACAAGAAACAACAACAAAGGGCTCCCGGAATTTCGCCTCCCAATGCTAGGGGCTTGCGCAATACTTGTCCCTCCTGGATTGTTGATATACGGGGTAAGTTTCCTAACACCCTGCCCACAAGCCATTGCGTAATCAACACCGCTAAATTTGTTTCTTAGTGGACAGCAGACGCCAAGCTTCACTGGATTCTGCCGAATCTCGGGGTTTTCATCTTCGCTTTTGGTATTGTAAATGGCCTGCAGATTATCAATCTGTACACGGTCGACTGTTTCACAATTGTATCAGCTTCAGCCGTCAGTGCGATCACCGTGACTCGTTCAGTCGCTGGTTTCTTACTCCCTCTTCCCGTTCCTATCATGTATCAACGTCTCGGCTCTGGTTGGGGCAATACACTTCTGGCTTTGATAGGAATAGTTCTAGGCTTTCCCATACCTCTATTCTTGTGGTGGCATTGCAGAAGACAAAGAGGCGGGTCCGTAACGACAGGCACACTACCTTAATGCTGTATTCAGGTGGCTCGTCATAGCTAGGCTACATCGAAAACAAAATCCACAGCATTATTTGCCACCTTGAAAATACAATGATCGCCCGGCAACTGGCGTTAGAGACACACACGTCATACCTTGCCTTGGCATTGGTCGCTCAACATGTCCTAGCTGCCTCTTTCGCCAGATTCGATATCAAATTTCCCCTTTGCACTTTTAGGGCAGTCTGCATTATGCTTTCACGAAAGACGGAAGAGGGGGCGAGGGGGGACTCGTTATCTGGGCGACCCTGTGAGGAATGGTCATTCTGGCAGGTTTCAAAGGCTGATTCACTGGTCCTGGGCTCTAAATCCGGCGAAGATATGATGAATTTCTCAGGTGGTAGCAATACCATGTTACCTTCGCACACCACGGGCGGCATGCTTGCCCGGTGTATCGCAGTGCTTCAGTGGCTGTGATGACGACTGGATCAGTCATTTGGCTCGACTCAAAAGATATTCGCTCATCTATGGCTAGCAGATGTAACACTCTCAGCTAAGCGAAATATGCTTATGCAAGTATGGCAGCTACTTATTGCCGGCGTGCATACATTATCGCTAGGCAGTGCAACCAAAGTCATAGGCCGACGTTGCATGTATTTGATCAGTCACAATATATCCAGCCGTTCCACGCCAACATCCATCCCCTACCTCTACCGCAGTCGATCCTGCATCCTTCAGGTACCAACTCGGTAAAGGTCAGTCGAGGATAAAGACACACTCCTGTCCGACTCTTCGCAGCCTCTCCAAAATGGCTCGATCATACCACTCATGCAGATCCTGCCACCCACGTACAGTTCGTGCACAGGAATGGATGCATGCCTCCCAGAAGAAGCGACATTATTCCCGATGATATTCATTAGACCCCTGGCTGCAGCGTCTACCACGCCCCAATTTGCAATTTCCATCCAAGCCATTGTCATATGAGCGATCAGCAGAGCCTCGTGCCTGCTGCCATCATCATTTTTGCCAAATGCGGCGGCTCTGGTCACCCTAGACGCGTTTGCTACCACACTGCGGCCTCAGTAACATCCTGGTATACATGGAGGGAGACTTCAGAAGCAACGCACAATTTCCTGATGTAAGGAGAAATACAACCGCAAAAAGGTGGTGTGTTCGGAGCTCCCTGGACAAGAGGACTTTGTCCAGGACGGCAGACACCGGTCGTCGTATTATCTATACATCAAAATGTTGATCTTAATCACCTGTTCGGGGTGTGAAGAGTATCTTACTAAGATACAACCCACGCTCGTTGCATCCATTGGCAATGTTGTAGACTGATTGGTAGAGTTGTTATGACTCGAACTCACCAACTGCATGCCAAGTGCGGGTTATACCCTTGTAGTCTCTCGTGGACCAAGGACAGTTCTATTTCCTCACCTCCTTCACTCATCGTGAAATCGGTATTGGACTTCTGTCCTCCCCTCTCTTGCAGCCATTGAAGTCACAGCGGCGTGCGGATAGCTCGGTTCTCGTCTACAAAATGAGTGTTATTATTGGTCATGTATGATTTCCCGCACAGTGACACATGAGTACACACCATGCTCGAGAAGATATTGTCTTGCAATTCTGGACGCCACAAAAGCGCTGAATCCTTCGCCGTCTATTTAAAGCGTCTCTGTGGCCCTGTGAATTGCTTCCTTTCCACAGAATGTAGCGCCAACTCAGTCACAATTCACACCCCAAGGCCAGCTGCTCTGCCTCTGATCCCAATTACATTCCTTTTACAATATCTCTCACTCGTTTTATTTGACATGTCGCTTAAGTGGGCAGGCATCAGCGTTATTCTTGCTGCTTCAAACCTCTCCTTCACTGTTGCGACGCCCTTTTCTCCCCTTGATGTGCTGAAACCCCAACCTCATGTGGAAACCGACTATGCCAACATCACTGGACGGATCAGCGGGAACATCAAGGAGTTCCTAGGTACGTGGCATCAGCCACGATGCACAAACCAAACTATACAGATTAATCACTAAAATATATAAGGCATTCCATTCGCCACGGCTGGACGATTCGAACACCCGCAGCTTTACACTGAGCAACTGGGCGAGTTTGACGGCAGCGACTACGGGCCCATTTGCCCACAGCACTCGACTGGGTCCATCTTGACCCTGAACTCCTCTAGCAGCCTGATCCTGGGTCAAACGGGCACGGCAATTGGCCCCATTGTCGGTGCTCTGGCTGACACGGCCTTGAACATCATCGGACGGACCCGCAGCGAGGACTGCCTGCTCATCAACGTGCAAGCGCCCGTCGGCGCTAACAAGGGAGACAAGTTGCCAGTGGTGATCTGGATCCATGGAGGCGCATTTGAGGTCGGCAGCCCATTTACTGCCGTCAGCGAGGCGGATGTAGTCCGCGGCACCCAACCGAACTACAACATCGGCGGCCTGGTGCGAACCTCGGTAGACCTTGGCCAACCCATCATCGGCGTGTCAGCCAATTACCGCCTCAACGCCTTCGGTTTCTCTGCGTCCAAGGAGATGGAGGAGGCCGGGCTTCTTAACCTTGGCCTTGAGGACCAGAGGGTTGCCATGCAGTGGGTTCAGGAACACATAGCTGATTTCGGTGGCGACCCTGACCAAGTTGTTATTATGGGCGAGTCGGCTGGCAGCTGGTCCGTCGCGGCGCATCTGTTGTGGGACGAGGGAGAGGGCGCCGCTGATCTGTTCCGCGGTGCGATGGCCTTGTCTGGAGGACCGGTCATGGTTGAGAGTGCCGAGCGCGCTCAGCCTGTGTTTGACCACATGGTCGAGAAGACGGGGTGCACCAACGCCCCGGATAAGATTGCCTGCTTGAAGGTTGCTGACTTTAAGGACATCATGGCGTCCGTAAACGAAGAGGGATTTGGTCAGTCACTTTTTACCACCCGAACTTAACGATACTCTGCTGACTGAGTGCTTCTTTCAGCCCTTGGGCCTCGTTCCCTGGCCTCGACATGGACCATTCGCCCTGATGGCAAACATCTCAAGGACTCTCCTCACTGTCTGGCTACTGCAGGTAAGACAGCCTCGGTGCCTCTGATCATCGGCGACATGCGCGATGAGGGCACCGTGTTCTCGCTGCTCGCTCAACTCGAGACCCTCACGGAAAAGGACTTCGCCAAGTACTTCAAGGAAGTCTGGTGGCCCAAGGCTACCGACGCTGAGATTTCGAGACTCATGGAGCTCTACCCGGCGGATATCACGCAGGGTTCCCCCTTCGGCACTGGCATCCTCAATGCTGTCACTCCCAACTTCAAGCGTCTGGCTGCGGTGGTGGGCGACTTCAGCTTCCAGGCCCAGCGCCGCAACCTGTTGGCTCACTACAACACGTCAGAGCAGACCGTCTGGAATTATGTCACTGATGTCAGCATTCCATCGGCTGGCCTGCTACCTGACTTGGGTGTGGCTACACACCTCCCCGTGCTCGGCTCGTTCCATGCCTTTGATGTCTTTTTCTACATGTTCGCGGGCTTGCCATACGGCCTGAGCAAGAACACTCGGGCCATTCAGGCCACTGCCATCTCCTTTATCCGCACTCTAGACCCGAATAACCATGGTTTGGATCTTGCCAATTGGCCAAGGTATTCCGAGGGTGGTCTGGAGACCTACAACTTCAAGGAGAGCGGACCGGAGGTGGTCAGGGATGACTGGCGTGTCGAGGCCATGCAGTTCTTTAATGACCGCCCTGATTCTTTCTTGGTGTGAGTAGCTGAATGGAACCACCGGCGAGGCTTCTCTGGATGGTGCACCCTCGGTCTTCGTACAATATATCAGTTCTTGATCTGGACAAGACTGTGGATCTTTATCGACCGCATGGCGCTTCAATCTGCAAAATTGTGAACGCGTAAGAGCTAGCGGCCAAAACTTCCAAAAGGCGTAAGCTTACTACTAGTATTGTCCCATATTTGTGCCTCGGAACCCACCATTGTCTACAAGGGTGCAGGACCTCGAAATTGCAAGACAACTGATAGGTAGAAAGTCCACCTCTAGACAGATGCGGGGTCAAGAGTAACTTTTTAAAAGCGTTGTTGTGTTCATATACCGCCTTTGAACTCCTCACCCTAGAGGCTTACGCTGTTGGGGAGACAAGATCCTTCAACACACGATGCTTCACCTTGCTCTAGCCACGCATTTACTGGTATTTGTTGCAGCCTTTCAGGCTACTGACAATGCATCCACCAGGTGCAAAGAACCCCCTGTTCGCAAAGAATGGTATGTCAAGCACAACTTCCGCAGCCTCAATAGATCAGCCCAGTGCTGATGACGTTTGCTTAAGGAGAGCGTTGAGTGAGACCCAGCAAAGATCGTATATCGATGCAGTCCTGTGCCTCCAAGAAATTCCGGCAAAGTCGGGATTCGAGCCTGCGAAGAACCGTTTCGATGACTTTCAGGCGATCCACAGCAGTCAGACACCAGCAATCCATTGGGTGGTAAGTGGTCTCCTTTTCGGTCATTCCTACACGTCCATGATTGGCAAGCTAAATAGAGGCAGGGACATTTCATACTGTGGCATCGATATTTCGTTGCGACCTATGAGAAGGCCCTGAGAGAGGAATGTGGTTATGAAGGAGGTCAGCCGTGAGTAAAATTGACTGGCAGCAGTTTGGTCCTTTCATAAACTGAATTTCGATGTAAAGATACTGGGACTGGTCTCTCGATGCATCTTCGACGAGCAACGACAGCACTGCCATCTACGAGACAGCTATCTTCGATCCCAAGTACGGTTTTGGAGGAAACGGACCTTACGTTGAAGCAACCGCGGACCAGAATCCTCTGAACATCACCGGTCATACCGGTGGCGGCTGCGTCATGAGTGGTCCCTTTACTTACCCTGATTTCAAGGTCAACGTCCCATCGACGGGATGTCTCAAACGCGATTTCACCCCATGGATCATGAACTACTTTGCTCAGCAGACTTTGGTCGATCACGTACTGAGTCAACCAGACTACACCAGTTTCGCATTTGCCATTGAGAACGTGCCTAGTTTTGACCAGCCAAATATCCATGGAAGCGGCCACTTTGGCGTGGGAGGTGTTCTAGGTACTATTGGAGATGCGTATAACTCACCAGGTGGTAAGGCCTGATATCTGACTGAAGTCTTCATGCGGTACCCGCTAATTTACCGCCTACCAGATCCCTTATTTTACTTACACCATGGTAATCTTGACCGGATTCTGTGGGAATGGCAATCCAAGGACTTGGCAGTTCGACTAAGTCAGGTTGGCGGACCCGTCACCCCTTTCGATTATGGAGGCAAGAATGTGACTCTGGATTTTGAGGTGAATATAGGGGCTCTTGCCGGGGATGCCTCTCTCCACGACCTCCTGAACCCAGTCGGGAAGACATTGTGTTATACGTATTAGGAGATGATTATAAATAGCATAGCACATACTATCCGACCTCTGCGGGAATGATGCCACATATCAGAAACGTTGAGCTGGGAGATATTTGACCTCGATTTTATGATCTCAACCGGGATGAACATTTCCATAGACACGGTATGTCTTCTGCTGCATCGATTGGTCATGCTTTTTTGCCCCCCATAGAAACCCAACACATGCCCAAGGTAATGGATCACACAGCATCAAACAATAATGAATTGCGCACACGTTTAAACGAAGACAATGAGCGCCATGCACATAGCCCTGCATGGCTAACGGAAGTTCCCCTGATTGCTTCGAATCCTCGGTGGTGATATCGTTGAGAAATCGCATAGTAAAGTTCGGTAGTGCAATAAACTATCGCAGTCAATTAAGCTGCTCAGAATGTCCATGTTTGACCGGACAAGAAGAGCACCGAGACGCAAATTTCCTTTGCCACACGGGAATAAGTAATTTGAGCTCCATTTTGATGTGCGCCTCAGCAATTTGTGCCACATGCCGGATATATCCAATTGCGTTTCAGAAACACAGTGACCCTCGCCCGGTCAGCCGGTTGGAGCGATGGCTGCAGATAACCGTTCCTTGGCGACAGATAATCGCCCCAGAGCAGGCTCACCTGGTCCAATCGGCCAGATATACAGGGCAGGTGTGATCGGCTGTAAGCACGCAAGATCAAACGAAGGTTGCAGGCCCCGGGACATGCCTGAGGAGTCGTGTGACACAGACATGTGCACAAAACCCCGCCAATCTCAGATGTTTTGCCTATTTATTCGATGTTTCCTCCCTTTCTTGACCAAGATGCAATCTTTTGTGGGCGAGCTCGACGCCGTGCACCTGTATTCCGGCCAGCATGGCCTCTCATACTTTAGGCACGACTCCACGACCGTCATTTCTGGACCGCGTCGGTATCTGGACATTCAGCATAGTCAACAAATTCGTCCCCTGGCACAAACTTCCGGCGCTCGTTGGCACCCTGCAGCTATACCTCTTCCGCGTCGAACTGCGAGAGCAGAACCTTTATGATGGCTACGCTTCTACTTCAGATCAAGGCAATCCCAACGACTTTCCCCTTCCGAACGATCGATTCCTGCACGCGAGGAACTCTGACGGCACTCACAACTCACTGGAGATGCCTTTAATGGGCTGTGCTGGTATTCGCTTTGGGCGTAACTTCTCGAGAAAGGCGACCCAAAGGCCGTCTGAGCAGGATCTCTGGACCCCGAGTCCTCGTGTCGTGAGTGAACGGTTTATGAAGAGAGACAAGTTCATCCCGGCAACGAGCCTGAATCTGTTGGCTGCTGCCTGGATCCAGTTCCAGATCCATGATTGGTTTAATCATGAGCTTGTGAGCCGTCTGTTATTCCCGTGCTGATGTTCTCGTGGGACTGATCTTTGGGAAGAGCGAAGATTCTTTTGAAGTGCCTCTTCCATATGGTGATTCCTGGCCGGGCGGAGAGATGAGGCTGCCACAAACAAAGACAGACAAAATTCTAGACCCATCAGACTCGGAATCCCCCGGGTACAGGAACGTCAACACGGGCTGGTGGGACGGTTCCCAGATCTATGGGTCAAGTGAGACCCTGACCAGGCAACTCCGTGACAATCATGCAGACGGAAAGTTGATATTGGATGATAAGGGGGCCGTTGCCTTTCTTCCCCGCGATAAAGACGGGAATCCAGTCACCGGGTTTAAGGACAACTGGTGGGTCGCACTGGAGATGATGCATACCCTCTTCACATTGGAACACAATGCCATATGTGATATGCTTCGAAAGGCATACCCATCCTGGACTGGGTAAGAATGAATGTTTTTCATGATGACATCGAACTTTTGTCTCGTGAGTTGCAGCGGAACTGACTTTATATCTAGAGACCAGATATTTGACAAGGCTCGTCTTATAAACTGCGCCTTGATGGCTAAGATACACACTGTCGAGTGGACACCAGCCATTTTGGCTCATCCTGCTTTGAAGATCGCCATGAATGCGAACTGGTGGGGTCTGGCAGGAGAAACTCTGAACAAGCTCGTTGGCCGCATATCGAAGACAAGTGAGGCGATCAGCGGTATACCTGGATCGGGCGCTGAGCAAGACGGGGTCCCTTATTCGCTTACAGAAGAATTTGTCTCGGTGTATAGGATGCATTCTCTTGTCCCTGGTAAGGCCTCCTCGATCAACTCGACTTCGTTGAATTGTATTGTATTAACCGAATTCAAGACGACATCGCCTTCTTCGCTGCTGATACCGGCGAGCACCACTCCACCGTGCCCACCGTGGACTTAACATTCTCCAAGGCACAGGATCCTTTCATTGGCCCCAACGCCCTGTCCTTTGCCGATGCCTTCTATTCATTCGGCATCAATTATCCTGGTGCAATTACGAACCACAATTATCCAGATTTCCTCCGCAACTTAACCACGCCAGATGGAATTCCAACTCGCGATTTGGGTACAGTTGACATCCTCCGTGACCGAGAGCGCGGAGTCCCCCGATATAATCAGTTCCGCCGACTCCTTCGAATGCCCGCGCCCAAGACGTTTGAAGAGCTCGTAGGTGGGGTGGCGGGCTCGGGTCAAGCCGCCAAGGATAGAGCGGCACTTGCACGGGACCTGGAAGAGGTCTACGGGGGCGACATCGAAGCGGTGGACGCCCTGGTTGGGAGCCACAGCGAGCCATTGCCCAAAGGCTTCGGCTTCAGCGATACTGCCTTCAGAATTTTCGTCCTCATGGCTTCAAGGCGCCTTAAGAGCGATCGATTTATCGCCACTCAGTGGAACGAAGAGACGTATACGCCTGAGGGGTTCAAATGGGTGCAGAACAGTACCATGCGGGACGTGTTGATCAGGAACCTTCCCGAGTTGAAGCACGCGTTGCCGCCATCTGGTGATAACGTATTCGCTCCTTGGCCGAAGCTGCCCGCTTCGAAGAGCTATACTGGGAAAGAGACCAATGCTCCTGTTTCCTGAGCGAACGAGTCACTGTCATCGAGCACATGGGCTTGGCGATACGAAAGGCCACGGGATAATGGGTCACCTACGAGAGAACGTGATTACTTGGGGCATTTTCTGATTTCTGGTCTCCTAATTTGTGGATCTTGCTTGCCGAGCGTCGGCCTTGGGCGAAAGGAGTTACTACGGAACTAATTACTCGCCTGTACGTAGACTGCGTTACACCTTGCAGCCCCGAACGCCCAGGAGGGAACTCCCTTTCCTCCCTTCCTTTTTTCCTCACGCCAGCCTACTCGTAAAATCCACATAATTTGGTGCACGATTCGAGCCAACGTGCCGTGAAGCCCAAGTGTCGTCACAATACCGGATCTTGTGATCGGGGGATGCAAAGTTTGAGCTAGGTTTATTCGCTTAACGCCTGGTCTATTCGGACACAGTATGAGCCTGCTGCCTCTTGCGTAGTGGTTATCAGTTAGTAAAGAATCTGTGCCTTCGTTGCCATTCGACGTGAGGTCCGTCTCAATAACGCTCAATTTACCACCAGATACCCCATTCCCTATTCATAAATCTGAGACGCAGCTAGTTACAATCTAATGGTCCAATTGATCAGACTATGTGAACTCTCAATGCTTGAGAGAACAAGATGTGCTTCTCAGACAGACTCCCGGCGCCCACCCGCTCATAAACCTCTTTGTCACCAACGCCTAATTCTTTTCTTCTGTCAACCACCAAAACGAAATACCTCCCTCCCACTCTCTTACTAGCTGCAGTTGTCCCATGGAGACTCGAAGAACCCGAGATCCTATCCTTTCCCAATATCACGCACTTGATTTTCGTGACCGAGGTTTCTCCTGGACGATCCAGTACAATGTTATACCCATCCTTGTCACCATTCTTCGATTCCTCGAACTCGTAGGCGCGGGCTGATAACACTCCATTGTTGCTCTTGGCCCCAGGAGACCATGGCGAGTCCACTGGTTCCCAGTCTGTGCCACCAAATCTCGGTTCGATGTAGTCGATTCCACCAAGGACAGCCATCCACGACCAAGAGGGTACACAGGAAATCGTACCGAAATTGATTCGGTTCAGCTCCTTCGTATCCCTACCTCGACACCACAGAAGGCTCCGACGAAGTAATCCACGTCCGCGGCCCAAGGGACGCAGGTTCTGTTTCTTCTGCTCCTCATCGAATACTCCATGGTCACCTTTTGCTCCAAGGGCCGCCAGGACACGTTCTTGCAGACCAGCGATTGCTGCAGGCCGGTCGGTGGAGTTAGTAAGGAGCAGACGGGAGTACTTCATGTACAATCGCTGGTAATACAGGATCTTCTCGCCACGTGCGGCTTCCATGATTATCTGTGGAAACTTGGGGTCTCCAAGGAAGGACGCTGCCTCACTATGTTGCCACAATCAAATGGAGATGGGATCAGCTGTCGAAGGACTTCTTACAAAATTTCAATGCGGGGTTTTGGACTCACTTTCTCATCTTGACCATCGTCTCACAGCGCACACCATCGCCGCACTCAAAGTACATCTGGTAGTTGGTGAAGAACACTGTTCTGCGTGCGAGCGCATGTTCCTGGAAGACCCAACCACGTCGGCTCAATGGCCCTTCCAGCACGTGTGAGTTGAAATCGTCTATCATCTCGCCGACGTAGAATAACGAGTCGTTCGTCTTTCTCCTGAGGGCAACATGTTTTCTCGGTCTGCGCTCTTTCTCCAGAAAACCCGCGTCGTGTCCTGGGTCACGACTAGCGGCCAGGACGCAGTACGCGCCGCTATAAACTTGTTCCATTCTCTTGGCTTCTTGTGCAAAGTCACCATCATCCCCTTGAATGATGCAGAGCGAGTCGATCCAGAGGTAAGGAATCCCTATGGCACGGGTAACTTCGACTGCATCACGGAACGTCGCTGGAAGATCCCTTACGTCCAGTCCATCTTCTATGTAGCTCTGCAGTTTGTCCCTCTTGGTACAGAAGTCCTTGTGCACCCCCTTTTGTCCCCATTGGTGTGATAGTGCTATCCACTGGCCTCTGTCGCCTGCCCTTGTCTCGTAGAGGTGGACTCTGGTCTCGTTGTTTTTGCCGACAGCAATAACTCTCGTCGGAAGGTCATGAGACACGGAAAATCCATGAGCATCCTTTCGACTCTGTAAATTGCAGGTCGAACTTCCATGGTGGGAATCGCAATATTCAAGCCATCCTTGTATGACTTTTAGCAAGCTTGGTGTATCTGTCAAAGGTAACATCGGGGATCCGAGAGGCATTTCCTCTGGGTCGAAGCTGAGGCTGACATCTGCAAAGCGAAGCAAGGTGATCAGCGGCTTGCGCCGTCCGTAATGACAAATATGAGGGATAAGCAGATGAAGGAAAGATTGGAGACACAAACCACGACTGCAACGATATATCGATAGTGCTGGGTACCTTGGTCCACTGCCATCCACGCGCAATAGCGATCCATTCCTCGCGAAAGTCACCCCAGTATCTGCCGTGACTGGCAAAGTGAGATGTTTGCTGGCAAGCTCCCACCAAAGCGGACATAGGTCGCAGGTGTGTTCGTCTGTATTCTTCTTGAGGTGCTGAATAGTGTAGTGCATACTGTGACGTGGCCTCCACATCTGGTCTTGAGCCCCCTGACAGGCTCGACAAAGGTTGGAAGTCGGCAGTAATTTTGGGCCGTCGTTGACAAGGCTGAGGGACGACAGCATAGGGCCAGTGAACGCATTGTCCAGGATAAGATCCCACGCGTCAACTACCTTCGGTTCTAGTTAGAAATGCGATTCTTCTTTTGAAGCGCTAGATTTCTGGAAAGCTTACATCCTGTTCAGATATAATTAGCGCCGGACTAGTCCATCTTGCTCAAAGATCCTGTTGGGGCTTACAATCTAATACCAGACATCTCAGACGACTTAGTCATTCGGCTGGGAAGTTTCAACTCACTCGCTGCACGCTTGTCAGTGACACGTCGAAATATGCGGCTGAGGAGTGCTACCGCTTCTTTGAGACATCCGGCTTGCTCCGCTACTTACACCCTAAATAGACGTGGATCGGAGGCAATCGGTTAGCATTGATCCTGCCTGATACTGCAAGTCTTTTGGAGAACCCCGGCGATGACTATCAATATACTCACGTACTAAGATCCAGCAGTCAGCATCATCTCAATGGGCAGATTCTGGGAACCATCTCTAGCTTACATCCTTTGCGAGCACATTCAGCAGCACATTAGCTTAAGGGTGCCAGAGAATACAATCGACAGGACCTTCTGATAATCAAGTACTCACACCCTAAAGATGCGTGGCAAGTTAGCAAGCTGCGGAAGTCCAAAATCATTTCGCCTGAACGCACGCGTCTTGAACTTTGCACTGCAACACCACTTGACCGGACGGTCAATTGACCATGTGAATTCTGGTAGCCCATTTGAGTATTGGAGTCAGTATTGTCGGTCTCAGAGGTTGGTGGTTTTTCCACGGGCTCTCCTTTGAACCAATACGTGTCATTAGCTTCATCTGCCGAATTCTTACCAACAATCTCATCCATGCGCATCTTCACTAATTTTGCATTGGAACGCTGCTTTCCCTCCATGACTGTTGTGGGAGAAAGCTCTGGAGACTCAGGCACGAGTTTTATCGCAGGTTGCCCTTCAGTCGTCTCGGACTCCGGAAGAATGTCTTTTTCGTTGGCACCATCTGGGCCAAACTGAGCGGGAAGGTCGACAGGTTCCGAGGCACCACGAGCAGGAATATTGACCACTAGCAAATTGACTTCGACGACTTTCAGGAGATCGCCCAGTGCTGTTTTCCCAACCTGGCAGATAGGGTCCTCCTTCATGTGCTTGATCCAACGCTTCACCACGCGGTGGACGCTTGCTTGCCCACTTTTGAGCTCATAAAAGCGCTCATGGAAGCTGTTGTTGAAGTTTTGGAGCGCTTTTGGGCCGTACATGAGCCAGATGATGAACTCAAGATAGATGCACCCCATGGCCCAAATATCGTATAGCCGTGATCGCTTGCGGCGTGAACTGTCGGGAACTTTTAGGGAGTCTGGACGGGCCGACTCCTCTGGTGGCTCATATCTTATAGTTCCTGCATGGTTGCTGCTGCCTTCGGGACGGAGATCAGTGGTCTGTTGTTGCTCTTTTGCGAGTCCCCAATCACCAATCTTCAGCCTGCCCAGACCAGCTCCATCAGCATTGTTGCTATTCTTGGAATCATCTTTGAACCATAGGATATTTTCCGGTTTCAGGTCCGTGTGACGATAGTTCAGTACACCAGCATTGTCTGGATGATGAGCCCGATGCAGCATTTGAGTGAGACCATGCAACTGAGTGACTGCTTCTTGAATGAGCTTTCTTCGCAGATGTGGTCTTGGGTAAGTTTCCCAGAGGTCTCTGAGATTGCCACCGTCTGCCCATTCAAACATCAAGTTGTATTCGTTTCCAAAACGGTACGCTGTAAGAAAGCGCACAATGTGGCCGTCTTCCTTGTCGAGATCGTTCATTTTTCGCAACACATTTGCTTCTCTTGTCCAGTCCTTCATTGTTTTCTCCCCATGCAGATGAAGTCGTTTGACGGCGACAAACTTATAGAACTGATTGACACAACGTTAGTCGAATTGAATACTGAAGATTGTGGACTGATTCAGTTGTTGTTTTGCCTACCCGATTGCCATTGTTGATTAGGTGATCTGCGTGGATTTCGCATTTGAAAACTTTGCCGAACCCCCCCTCGCCTGATGTGATATCGTCTTTGCTTATGAAGGGTAGGATGTAAGAGGAAGGCCACTGGTGGACGGGGTCTTCGAGATTGAAAGTAGGCACGATGAATCTGCTCTGCGCCTCGAGAAACCTGTCTCTCCGTATAACATTCCAGAGTGGCTGTCGCGGCTTTCCCAAAACACGAGACCTTTCGCGGTGCATCTCATTCAGCCGTTCGAAGTCTTCTTTATTCAGAGGAAGACTCTTGTCGAATATATTTCCCTCGCTAAAGAGTTCCATAGCCTCACATGGGTTGGGGAATTCGCTAATGATGATGATCGCTATGATCTTCTTTGCTCGCACGACAATAGAAGCTGTCAATGGGTCATAGCGCGGAATTTTGAGCTCCTCGCAGATGAGTTCTAAAGCATCCGGGTTCTCCATCGATATGATCGCTTCGAGACATCCTTCTGGCCAAAAGTGGGGTACCTTTGAGTCGACCCTAGTCAGGACCCGAAGATTATATATCTGTTCAGAGATGCTTGTCATTGGGGAATCCATCTTGATAGCGGAGGATAACTTCCAAGTATGAAACGATGAGTTAGCAACGAATAAGATCTCAATGACTTGTGATAATTCATTCACTCTCACTCACAATCGATGGAAGGCAGTATAGAGACGAAAGTCTGATTTCAGCGCTAGACTAGAAAAGTCTATTTAATACCTCCACCGCTCATCTCACAGGCAGCCTTTTGCTTGCCCGTGGAAACTTGCTCGGATTCAAGATCCCTGCATCGTTACACAGGCATAGCCATGGCGTAGGCACGATTTTGTGCATGCCTTTCATCAACAACCACCCCGCGCGCGTGCATGCGGGTGGTCCAAACAAGGCTGCATGACGACCACGATTTGCAGGTGTCAACGCATTCAATGAGAAGTGCAAATTAAAGAAGAACCAGCCATGCATGCAGCCTTCTATGCGATTCAGATTTATCGTGCTGCCATCCTTCTCTATTTCCCGCATGCACAAGTGCATATATGAGCTGTCTGATGTGGCTGCGCACGGCAGCCTGGAACTGGCTGCTTCTGCCTCAAGCGCTCCGTTATTGGGTCTCCTGAGCTCGGAAAGGGTCAATGGGCTTGGCCAGATTGCCATCCTCGCGAATCACATGGGCGTTTCAAACACCACAGAACGTTACAAGGGCACGATAGTGGCTTGCCGAGCTCCTGACCGGCTCATGCGCACCCTTTTATTGTGGCAGTACATTTCTTCAGCTATTGACAGAGACTGAGAACTCGGGCAATGATAGGCAGCACAGCATCGAAGCTGAACGAGTGTTTCCGCGTTATCTGCATGTAACCGGCGCCACGTGAAACCAGACCTCTCATCACAGGTCTATGGTGCGGCATCCACCAGCTCTGCATATGAAGTAATGCATATCGTGCATGAGGTCCTGCAGGCTAGCGGTGTGCGGTATGACATGACCAAATCCGCGTTGTGCTGTGTATTGCTCCGATCTTCCGGAAATATCTCTCTTTGCCGCTCATAGCACACGTAATCTGTCCCATGATCTCCCACTAGTACTGCAGGCCCTCAATCTCTATCTGGGTTGCCTGATCAGTATTTCTTTTTGGCACACGCTTCAGGTGAGCGGACTTCGGCACAGTTACTTACAGATGGTAAGTGACTCGGTGTTTTGATGACGTATACGTCATGGGCCAGCTAGCAGTGAGAAAGTAAACTCGTCAGTAAGCAACATCGGAGGGCTGGGCTTAAGGGCTGCATACTTCAATGTGGAATTTCTGTGGACCGAAGATCGACCGCAGTTTTTCGACTAGGGCGTCTGGGTCAATTTGAATTGCGGTGATCTGTTGTTCTTCAGGGGTCACCGACGGGACTCTCGGATTCACATCTGCTTCCATGCGAGGAGTAAAGGGCTGTGGGGGTTGCATCGAATTTGGTATCTTATGATGGGAATGGATCATGGAGAGGATTTTTTCCCAGATTTTGTGCATAGTTGACATAGATCGTAACAGTGCTTGCGTTATGACACAGAACAGTTACGAATCCTGGGTCATATTAAAACCATAGAGAGGAGCAAAAAGCACGAGATGGATGATAGTTCCATGTTCTTTATATTGTTTGAGGCGCGAAACTCGTCCTGGAGAGGTGGAAGCATAGTGCTCTTCGCACTTCTGGGCAAGAGAGCCATGTACCGAGGACTTAGAATTGGCCTGCTGACATTAGTTACCCATTGTGCATCTTCAACGCACCCCAAGCTTTGGGCAGAAGGGGCGACCCGGATTGGGCGAGTTTTTCAGCTCCGACGTGGCAACGCGAAGGAGACACCCTCTTTTCTATATATGACCATTCGTGGAGGTGAGGCGCAGCCAGCTGATCGTGCGTGATTACTGGGCGCAGCCTGCTCCTCAGAGCTAATCAATGATGTCAATTGGCCCCCTGCCCCCCCCCCCCCAAAGAAAACAGCAAATTAGGATTGAGAAATAATATTAAGTGGACAAAGGATTCTTTGACTGCTTTTCAAACATGGCGGAAGTTGAAATTGTGGCTGCTTAGGCGGTGTGCAAGAAGAGGCCCATCCGTGGTACATGAAAAACTATCGATCTAGTCTAAGCGAGATACATGGGAAGCAGTAATTCAATTCATTCCCATGGTCTTGTGATTAGATTCTACGTTTGGTTCAGACTGAGCACGAGTTATGAACAAAGCTTGAAATGTTCCGGAGCTGAGAGAAGGCGGGCTGTTTGGTGGGGCTCTTGTGTGATACTGGTATCTTGCATCTCATCAGGTGTTTATAGAGGGACAATACAAGCGAAGTCTAGCGGACAGGAGTATTTATTTTATTTCCCTATCCTTTGTTAGGATATGGACCATTCCCAAAACTCTCCGCTCACGCCTCTATACATGCAGATCCTTTCCGGTTCATAATGTATCCTTCAGCCTTTCAGAGTTCTGGTTCCAGGATCTTTGAATTGCACATGTATTCTAAGAAAGCATTAACCGCCCTTAGTCCGCCAGCAAACTTCCACAAAAGAACATAAATCGTCATGGATGTTCCTTCAGAAGACCACGATGTTCCGGTACATGAAATTGTTCAAGAGGTCCTCTGTCCCAACGTACAAAGCATTCCAAGACGCTCCTCGATTCAATTGCCTTTCTCTACCTCAGGACTTCCGGAGGGTGTCGAATTAGCAGGCGAAAGCAGACACTATCAGAGCGATACAATCGGTGATACAATAGTCCCACAGAGACCTAGACAACCATTGGAATTTACGCCTGCCTCGACCACGAGTGAAAACAGCAAGTCGATGACACTACAAATTCAAATCCATGAAATTGTTACGTCGAATCGTGATGGAGATGCTCAAGGCTTTGTTCCGTATGCCGCTTTACTCGAGATTATGAGTATCGAGGCCGTGGAAAGTGAACTGAAAAGATGTGAAAGCTTTCTGTCGCGTCAGCTCAGAAAGTTCTTACGTGGAAAACATTATATGAGGGCCGAGGCTCAGAGGATCCGGGGTCATGAAGACCCAACACCTTGGCGAACGATTACGCCCACTCTGGAACCCCATACACTGGAAGCTGGGAACAGACAAAACAAATCTTATGTCATAATCATGGGAATCCTTATCATGCTAGAGCGATCATCGGACATCAAATCCTTCTCCAACGAGGTGTGCGACAAGGATTTACCATTTGTCAAAATTCCAAACTGGAATAAGCATCACGAGTTGAGAAGAAGTCATGCCCCCGGAAAGCCATTGGAATGTTTCAAACGCTGGAATCAACCTCAGATTGCCAGATTTGAGCAGGAGCAGTGGAAGTTTTTCCCAGCAACGTTTGCGAAGATGCAGGATGATGTACCTCACAATCGCTTCGAGCCTGCTCAGATCTTGCCATTCACCACCCTATCAGCAAATCCTGGGGTGACCGGAGGGTCAGCAGTTGTAACGAAGGTCAGGATACACCATCAATGCCACTCATTTGAAGTAAGTTGTCTTACCGAATGCTGTATAAAGTAATCAGACGTGCCTCGAGGGGTTTCGGCGACTGGAGTTAAGCTTTGGCCATTCTCCTCTTGAACAACTATTTTAGCAATTATCCAGTCACCTGGGCATACTGACTGTCAGTAGTGCGGTAATGATCAGGTTTATGCAATCAAAACTTTGAAATCCAAGGATCGCCATGCATTCAACCATGAAAGGGAAACGCTGAAGAGGTACAGCACTAAGCATCGTCATCCGCATCTCATCTATCTCCTAGCAACCTTCGAGCAAGATGGCGTGCTTTGCTTCCTTTTCCCCGCAGCGGAATCTGACCTCAGGAAGTACAGGGAGACAAAACGAGCGGGGCGAGGGCATCCGGATGATGACCAACGTAAGAGCTTGGAGTGGCTGGCGGAGCAGTGCGAAGGTTTGGCTGATGGCCTTGATCACATCCACCGGCATCCCACTTGGGAAACTAGTTCCAGGTCGTTGCCGAGAGCGGACTCTATCCCATCGGAAACTGCAACACCAAGTTTGTCATCCCAGCCATCTCAGGCAGACATGGATGGGCTGCCTCAGAGGATTACCCTTTTCGGTCGACATGGAGACATTAAGCCTGAGAACATATTGTGGTTTTCAGATTCGAAGGAGCCCCATGATACACCTAATGGTGTCCTCAAGATTGCTGACTTCGGCCTTACTAATTTCAGTAAACGAGAGGTCGGAATTCGGAAGCCAAGTCAGCATATCCCAGGCACAAAATCATACATGGCCCCTGAATGCCGATCAGGTCAAACTTCTGGCATGTTGGGTCCTTTGACGGACACGTGGAGCCTGGGGTGCGTGTACTTAGAGTTCCTGGCTTGGTGGTTCGGCGGCTGGGCATGTGTTCAGGACTTTCGAAGACGCCGAATGGACGACCAGAATCAGTCGATCCCTGAGTTTCGAGATGATAGATTTTTCATTGTTGATAGCCCCAAGCCGTCGCCTTCTGGTTCCGAAGGCTCTCAAGCGCGTGTCAAGACGTCTGTCACAGAGGTTCGTTCTCCCAATCTCCCACGCACTGCTTGAGGGTCACATTCTGCAAAATCAAGTTCTAACCTTGAACTTTGTCTTAATATGCAGTTCATACGTGAGTTGAAAATCAAATCACAATGCGAATTCGTGTGCAACTTCTTGGACATGATTGAAACCAGAATGATACTTGTTCACAATGAACAGGACGACTCTTCTCTTCTGGGCACAAGAGAGGCTGCTAAGAGGTTGAGTGCGAAGATGATCAGCCGGAGTCTTCAAGAACTCCGCTCTACAATTATGGGCCCTAGAACTGTATCTATTTAGCTACATGAATATCTCTTTATGAACTCAATAACAGCGTGTTTTAATATACGAGACATTTTCTCCACATGAAAGCTACTTCGAGACTGTATCACATTCTTCTCCTTTAATAGCGACGTTTATATCATCAAGCCTTGCAAATTTCATGACCATGTATCAGATTCTTATCATGGATTCAAAACAAAGTCTGGCTCCAAGCCCCATTTGGATGTTTGTCGAGGCACAGGATCTATCTGGACTGACGCCACTCTCATGAGCGGCAATGAACGGACACGAACCTGTGGTTAAATTCTCGTGTGACACCGGTGCTGATATTGAGACACAAGATCAATTTGGACCAACATCAACCTGGTTAGCGGAAATGTGGAGGCATGAAACGGTGATCGAGTCTGTGTGAAGATAATTACGGCTCGAAACTTGGGGCAAAGGGCCGACTCAAACAAGTACAACTTGGCCCGGCCCACTGGCGACTGAGGATCAACCTGCGACCGTCGTGCATCCTGGTTCCATTATTGAGAGGTATACCAATGAATTCGATCTTGGAGGCAACTGCACAACGAAGAGCTTCCTGGGGATCTAGCCGCAGTTGCTGCGCTACGGGATCTCTTGGACTTGGTCACTCGCCGTCTACTTCCTCCTGTAGACTCGCGGGCAAATCATCAGGAGATTGAAGAGAGCCTGCAAAACATTGATCATAAATGTTTGGCTGATCCTACCTACCTGGAGTACAAACAAAGATGTACCTAGTATTAACAGTCTGGAAATAAAAGATTTGTATCCCCTGTGACAATGCTTGGACTTCACAGTACGTTAGCTCGAATTGTGTACTGGATTATGTGGATTTTACGAGTAAGCTAGGTTAGGAGAAAAGAAAGAAGGAGGGTCTTATTCAAGCCTTCGGGGCTATAAGGTACAAGGCAGTCAGCTTCATTATAATAAAAGTTTCTTTATATCTCGGTCTGGGGCCGAGGTAGCTGGTGGGCTGAGTGTTCGCGATCGTCTAACGAGCCCAGAGTCATAGATTTTCGCAAAAAGATAGCAGCATTCCACGAACGGATGAGAGCAGGGCACCGAATGTGGAGGGCAAGGATATTATGCTCCGCCCCAACAGGCGAGCTGAGCTTCGGAGACATTCGGACAAGACGGATGAATTATCTGCGGTCCGCAATGTTGAACCGCCGAGGCTCCACCATGCGCTTGAGCGCGTTATCGCGGGAGTGAAATGAAGCCAGGGGCTCGCTCCATCCTTCAGTTTCCCAAAGAGGAACAGTGTTTACTCCAACGCGCATCCAACAACTGTCTCATAGATGCAACTCTGTTGCACAGCCTCAACGACTAGTAAACATCATATATGTAAGTTGGTTTTTATCGCAACCCAGTTTCTGTTGGCTGCAACCCATACTACTGCGGCCTGTCTCTAGAAGTAATTGATCAGACATTGTTGGTGAAAGTTTGGCTGAAGACTACAATATTCTTTTTCTAGAAAAAAAAAAGTCATTGAAAGATGGCGTACCCAGAGAATGTCGGCATCAAGGCGATGGAAATCTATGCTCCGAACCAGGTCAGTGGACACCCATGTCATTCAAAACTTACCTCTCGTTATCTGCTCCGTTAGCTGACAGAAGTTCTCAGTGCCTTGATCAATCTCTTTTTGAACAGTACCAAGGAGTTTCAGCCGGAAAATACACCATAGGCCTGGGTCTGAAGTACATGAACTACTGTGATGACCGAGAAGGTATGATGTTCAATCTCTTGGTTAAAGCCATGAGACACCACGGACGGCCTGTCCAGGACCACAACTGATTAGTCGAAACACAGATGTTTGTTCACTCGCTCTCACAGCTGTGTCCTCTCTACTCCGGAAGTACAACATCGACCCCAAGTCGATCGGGCGTCTGGAGGTCGGCACCGAGTCCCCGTTCGACAAGGCCAAGTCCGTGAAGACTGTGCTCACCCAGCTATTCGAACCGTCTGGAAACACAAGCTTGGAGGGCATCGACACGGTCAACGCATGCTACGGTGGCACGAGTGCCTTGTTCAATGCAGTGAACTGGGTCGAGTCCCGCTCATGGGACGGCCGGGACGCCATAGTGGTGGCCTCAGACATCGCCTTGTACGGGGAGGCAGCTTCCCGTCCTACTGGCGGCGCTGGCTGCGTGGCCATGCTCGTGGGCCCCAATGCCTTGCTCTCCCTCGACCCCAGCCTCAAGGGGACCTTCATGACGCATGCATACGACTTCTACAAGCCCGACTTCAAGGTCGAGTTCCCGGTTGTCAACGGCCATGAGTCCATCCGGTCTTACGTGTCAGCCCTGGATGGCTGCTACAAGCGCCTCCGCGAAAGGGTAGAGACGACGGGGGCCAAGACAAACGGCCATCAAGCCAATGGTGATGCGAATAACCTCCTGGACCGGTTCGACTACATGGCGTTTCACACTCCGAACTGCAAACTCGTCAGCAAATCGTACGGGCGTCTCATGTACAATGATGTCTTGCATTCGAGCGATGAGAAGACTCGAGCGGCGGTCCCTGCCGAGCTGATGCAGCTCAGCTACGAAGAGTCGCTGAAGAGCAAAGAGCTCGAAAAGCTCTTTGTGGCGCTCTCGAAAGATCGTTTCAAGGCTCGAGTCGAGCCTTGCATCGCCGCGCCGACTCTGTGTGGCAACATGTACACCGGGAGCTTGTACTGCTCGCTGATCAGCCTCATCAGCAACATTGACCCCAAGGAAGCCATGGGCAAGACAATCGGCATGTTCAGCGTGAGTTTTCAGATGCTGTCATTTTGTCCCCGAGTTAGTCATATTTACTGACCTCCTTTGTAGTATGGAAGTGGAATCGCCAGCAGTCTGTTTGCCCTCAAGGTCACCGGGGACGTCAGCGACATGGTGGGCAAGATTGATCTCATGGACAGGCTGAGCCGGCGTCACATCGCCACGCCGGAGGAATACGAGAATGTGAGCCACTGTTTCCATGCGAGACTCATGACAGTATGTGCTAATTAAGGTCCAATCCAGGCTTGTGCGCTCAGACTCAAAGCGTACGGTTCCAAGAACTTTCAGCCCGCTGGAGATGTTGCCTCCCTAGCCACTGGGACTTACTATCTGCAGAATGTTGATGATGCGTACCGAAGAACGTATGCTATCAAGGCCTAAGGTATTGGAGTATTTTACTCCGCCGGCTATCTCGCTTCATGGACGAGACGCGCGAGTGACTCGCTATTTCTCAAAGGAACAACTGATGTTAGCACGCGGCCGGGTCTGAAATGTTGATGGGTGCGTCACTCATTCAAACGGTAGCTGTTCCAAAGTAATGCAGCATAGATATGTGGTAGAAATAGACAATATATTTTAAAAGGAATCTCGGGTATCTTCGCCAGTAAAATTCCTCCCTATGTAAAACGAGTGACATAATTATACAATCCTTTTCAAAGGCAGTCACGGGCAGACGACTGCCCTGTGTCTGATCTTCCGGCGGAGGTTCGTCGTGGCATATAATCAATATCAGGCGAGGCTTATCTGTCATAACATGCAAAGTGTTCGTTGACGACGGTACCGCCCTGCGCTAACGTGGACGGTCATTTGTTCGTCCATGATGTGCAACTCTCATCCACTCGGCCATCTGGACCATAAACTCAAAATGCCGCCTTGCTCGGCCTCCCATCCCGGAGCATGATGCTGTACTCGCTCCTCTTGCGGATGAGAAAGGCCAGGCCGAGCATGTAATCGGTGGTGTACTTGCCGGCGGGCAGGTGCATGAGCGGGTTGAGCATGCGCGCCGCGAGCCGCTCGGCCGTCATCTCGTTGAGCTCGGCGGCGTCGGCGACGTCGCCCCACAGGTTGAGCAGCAGCTTGAACAGGCTGCGGGCGGCGCCGCGGATGCCGAGGAGGGCCTCGTCCCAGAAGTCGATGCAGTGGTCGAGGCGGAGGTGGTTCGGCACGGTGGCCTGCTTGGACAGCACGATCCAGCGCTTGGCGACCGTCTCGCTCACGAGCGGCTTGGCCAGCTGCTGCAGGAACAGCACGATCAGCTCGGCCGCGTCGTAGACGTCGTAGGCGGCCCAGTCGATGTTGCCCTCGCCGTAGTAGGGCGCCGTGCTGAAGGCCTCCTTGAGCCCCGCGACGCGCACCATCGACTCGCCGCCCGCCATCTCGCCGCCGAAGACGTGCGGCGCGTGGATGCCGCCGTTCTCCTTGATGAAGTTGACGCACGACAGGATGCACCGCGGGAAGTCCCGCCTCGACGACCCCTTGGACCCGTCGTGGTGCGTCTTGACCGTCGCCGTCGCCATCTGCATGCTCTTCTTGAGCGACACCCCGAAGATGTCGTCCGGCTCGGGCTCCTCGGGCGCTGCCTCGGCCGTGATCCTCGGCGACCAGATGCTCACCCTCCTGAACACGGACGAGAGCCTCGACGAGTTGCTGCGTATGCTCGCGCCCGTCGACGACACGGCGGTCGAGGGCCTGAGCCCCTTTGAACCACTGGCTGAGGTGGCAGTGGTGGCTGTTGTATCAACAGAGGGGCTTGCTCGGTGGTGAGCTCGCTGCGTGGACAATGGTGGTATTTCTGGGGGAGAGTGTGCATGTGAGACGACGTCGGCCCTGGCGGCTGGGAGGGCGAGAGCATTACCCGGCCCTGCGAGGGCGCTGAGTATGTGCGCCTTGCCGTGGCTGCTGCTGTTGCTGTGGGCGTGGCTAACCGTACCGGGCCTCGTGGGCAGGCCAGGGACGCTGAAAGAGCTGCGCCGGCCAAAGAGTCGTCGGCCAGACCTGCTGTTACTGGCGGTGGTGTTGTTGTTGGTGTTGTTGTTGTTGCTGCTATTGCTGCTGATGTTGCTATTCCTTGATCTTAAATCATTGATGTGTGGGGGAGTTTGTGCCCGGGCCCCGCCAGTGATGGTCGTCGTGACTGTGCCTGCGGATGAATACATGCTGAAACTACTTTCACTTCTCGGTGGACGGATTCCTTTCAGACTGCCCACTGTCGACAGAGCATCGCCGTCAGACCGAGGAAGGCTTCGGAGCGAGCTCATCCGCCGGGGGACGACGGGGTTGCCTTCAGAATCGAGGACGCCGTAGTCGCTGACACTGCGGACCGACGACGGCCTGGAGAGCCCTGGCAGGTGACCAGTCCAGGGCGAGAGGGTTGAAACATGAACCATGGAGTTGGACCGTCCAATGGCCTTTGGCGGTGGGGTGGGTGCGCGCGCCGAGGAGGGCTCAGGGAGGTCACCGAGCCCGTCGATCTCGTCGATGAACTCGTCTATTTCGACTATGGGCAAGTTTGGTAGCGACTTATCGTGCCGCAGGCGCCTGTCAGACCTGTCAAGGGTCGAATCAGGCTCTTCCTTGGAGTGGCGACGGTACGGGCTCGGGGGCCCGTCGTTCATGTCGATGGCGCTATCTGGTGCGTCACCCACTGACGAGGACCCACTGTGCGTATGACGATCTTCGCGATCTCCAGTTCCACGTGCTTGTTGTGCCTGTGACTGCCGTGGGGGCTGGCGAGCCTCCAATCTCTCGGCCTCGAGCCTGTAGCCCAGGTTTGTCGCCTGCAGCTGCATCGCGTCCAGATACTTCTCGATGTCCGAGACGGCGTAGATGGACCCGAACTCGGCCTGCAGCCTTGCCCGGAGGCCACCCATATTGCCCATGACACGGGTCAGGTCGCTCTTGATGTCATCGTTTACCGACTCCTGGCGCTCGATCGTGACGTGATACCTGGATGCATCGCTGTCGATGGAGAGCTGGTCGTTGTCCCTCTTGGTCTTGGTCCTGAACGTTTAAAGAGATGCCGTCAGCACAACAGAACACAGCATATGATTCCCATCGTGGCATCGGGAACGCACAATCCAACAAGGTCTGTCACCACGGCCAGAGTGGATTTGTATCCCTCTAGCGTCAGCCTCAGCTTCTCCATGTCTCCTCGTATGGCCATCCATCTGTATTTCTTGTCCCTTGGCGAGAGCCCCAGCCCGTTGCAAACGTGCATGTAGCCTTCGATCTGGTGCACTATGCTCGTGCAATGCTCCAGCAGGGGCGGAGTCCGCTTGGCCAATGCCTCGGGAAAGCTCGCCGCGTCATCTTTCAGGATGTCGAGGACGCCGTCCAGGGAATGGAGCTCGGCGAGGACTGCGTCGAGCTCGGTCCGGGCCTCCCTGACTTCCCGGATGAAGCTTCGTAGGGTCGGAGATGTTTTCGAGATTGCATTGTTGGTCGCAAAGCAGGCCGTCGAGATGGATCTGTAAAAGATGGAGAAATGGGTGTTAGTGCCGCGCCGGCGGTTGGATCAAGCTGTCTGGATTGTGTTGGAGCTGCACGACACAATGGAGCCGCATGCAGAGACGCTGGAGGTGAGCGCCAAGAGGCCCTTCCTCGATCAAACGGGGACTAGAGCAGCCGGGAAATTGCGCCAGAGGAGAAAGGAGACTCACATGAAGTCCATGGTGCCCGCAACGGCAGCAGCTCACGCCTCTGCCTCTGTACAAAATATTATGGATAATCAATTCACATGTGCCGGCCCAGTCAAGGGAGGACGGGAGAAAACAAAATGTGAGATTAGACGAGTGGGCTATTGATCGTGAAGTTGGGTGGGACGGGACTTTTCAGGTCCTGACCGCCCCCCAAGGTTTCCCCCCCCCCTACATACCTACAACAGGATTCTTCTTTTTTACTTCGCGTTAGCTGACGGTGGTACGCAGGACCGCCGCAATCTACCAAGTACCCATACCCAGACTATCCACTGCAACGCAACCACATTCTCGAATGCAGTAGCCCCCAGGACGCAGGAGGCACCATCCTTGCAAGCTGGTCTGGTAACGGCGAAAGAACAGCGAATCCGCGGCCGTTCACACCGCAGGCTGCCCTGTGGCTTTCCTGGCGTTATTAGCGATCGAGGCCGCAGCATACCAAGTCTCTGTGAACCGATTGGCAGAAATTCGCCAGCACTGACAGACACTCCTGGCACTCGGGCCCCCCAAGGATCCTCAACGTGCAGGACAGGCTGGTAGGCAAGTGGTAGGCTGCAAGGATTCTTCTTACCGTGGTGGGTGACGTCTGCCCGGGGACAAGGAGCCAGGGTCCACGCCATCAACGGCCACAGCGATCACTGGCGGAGCTTCTTCCTAAGAACTACCCACAGGCGAGGATCGTGTTTGACGCCCCAGCGCCCCAGCGACCCTCAGGGCTGCACAGACTTGGTTCAGCACCCACAGACCAGCCCGGGACGAAGATGGCAGGACGGCAGCTCGACACGCCTGGCAGAATAAGGCATGGATCGGCATTAGTTGACAACTTCTCCGCACTTGACGTGAACCTTGAGAGAGGGCCGTGACCTCAAAACACTCTGGGAGTATAGCAGAATAGTAAGGCAGAGTGCAAGAATTAATGAAATGCATACGGTACATGCACCAGCCACGGCCAGCCTGCATTTCTGCTCGACCGATGCCCCTGGCTAGCGACAAGGAGCCTAGGGCAGAAAGAGAAGACGAGCCGAGGGCCCCACTGATCAGATGCTCTGGATTCTGGTTGACCTCGTCTCTCCTTCCCAGCTCTCTCCGCCCTGCCGCCTCTTGTCGCCCGCAGGCTGGGCTTGGAAACTGCACCACGAGATCTTGCGGGGAAATTCTAGTTTGGGCCCCCGATGGGACCCTGCTCGACTGTCGTGCTTCCTAAACAGGCTGGTGGGATCGTCCGGGCGGGGGCCTGGGGGGGCGTGGGACTGCCCAGCCTGCTCTGCCATTGGGCCTGACACACCCGGCATTTCGTCCCTTATCGTCGAGAGTCGGCAAAGCTCCGCGGTGCGACATGGGCTGTTTGGCACCGAGCGACTCGACTCAGCAGTGGGAGCAGCCAGCGGTCTACACTACAATCCAGCGGATCACTTACAATCTGACAATATAGCGTGCACAGATCAGACCGCGACTCCTTGCTGGATAGAGAGACTGCTATCTACAGAGTAAACGCAGAGTGACCGGATCGACGGGATGACGGAGTGATAAGGTGACAAAGTGACTGTCGCATCAATATACCCAGACGGAAACACGTGCAGGAGGAGGATTTCGCCCCCGTTGCGGTCCAAAGGACTAGCCTGCTGTAACGGCCCGCACGCTGGGCGGGTCTGGAGTCTGGACCCCAGTGTTGGCCTGCATGCATCGTGTCCGGCGAAACGTGTGGACCTTGCTGGACGTGGTGCATTCGTTGGTTTCCCGCGCCGAAGGAGTCTCACTGCTCCCCTCTTCCTCTCAGCTTCTGTCTGTCCTTCTCTGCACGTTGCCACTAGGGCTTACTGTCATGTCAATAGACGCGGAAGCAGTCAGACTTTGTCACTCAGCTTTATCCCTCGATACTCCGGCAGAGTGCCACAGCATGCCTGCCGTCGACTGGCGTGCATCTCCAATGTACTGTAGGCTGGGGCCTTTCTGTCTTATTTTTAAGCGCAGACACGGCACAGCATCAAGGATATCTTGAGCCTCCGGTCTTGGCACGAGTCGCCCTGTGCAGGTGTTCGCGGGGGCCATATGGATATCCAAAATAAACCCCCCCGTGGCCTACCGCCATTTCCGAACCCGAACGAGGCTCAGTTGTGCCACCAATTACCGCATCACGCGATTAATCTCTCAAGCTCGCGACATGAAACCCGCTGTGGGCTCACCCAGCTCAGTGCTTCCAGCTCACACCGGTCGATCGCGCACACGTATTTCCCGGTGCACCTTGCTTCAACTGGCTGAACGATGTTCTCTTCAAAGGCACTGGCTGCATCACTCCAATCCCGAACGAATCACACGGTGCCTTCGGGACGGGATGCAACTTCAAGACATAGTTTAATCTTGCCGCCCATTCCGGCCCAAGGGCGTGCGAGAAACTCACTTCGGCGGCCGTGCCGGGCTTCGTCATCCCGGGCGTCTGACGTGGAGAGCCGGATCTCCGGGCCACTTGATTGACGAACACGTGTAGAAATGAAAACAACGCTGTGCATCCTGAGGCTGACTGTCAGTCATCCCGCAGTAGTCTTGTCTCTGGCCCACTTGTCATGGCCACTCTGAAATTCATTCTCACCAAGATTGCGTGTACAAAGATGACACCAGGTCTTGCCGGCCAAAAGAGGTCCGTCATCTTTAGCCAGGCCCTTCTTGATTGATCAGACGAACTTTGCCAATCATTCTACCCCTCCTCCTCAATACCTCTTCCTCAAGACGACTGGCTTCTAATCTTGTCCCGGATTGCGTGGCTGTCTGATTTTGCAAAGTTTCTTGTGTTCCGAGTCAGTCGCTCTCTCACGGCATCTCTCTCTGGCGATCTATCACACTGGAGCACGTTGCACACACGTGCAGACATGATGCGCGGTCTGGCGCTGCAGCGCACACACTGTCACTCAAGTACAGTGACTTATTTGGTCTGGTCTGGTCTCAGGTATGCGTCCAGGGTCTGGGGTGATGCAGCCCAGACACTGGTTCGTTCACTCAATCCATCCCCATAAAGCTCTCCCAATATGTCAAGATGCGCGCACTTATTAAGGAGCAGCAACCAATATGTGACCCGTTCATCACCGTGCTGCCAGCTGCTGCAGTGACGTCAGGCTTCACATGCACGGCGGTTCGAGAGGTGATCCCAATCCGCCAGCCGAGGATTCCTCGAGGGACGACCCCGGGCTGCCCGGGGTGCCTCAACGCGGGGAAGAACAGGTGTGGCGTCTGGGGTAGACGGTGTGGCTCCGGGGTGCCGAGGCTTTGGAGCGACGATCATCCATGTGAGCTCTGTCCGGATCGAACCGTGCCAGATTCATGCGCCATGGTCTTGATGACGGGGAGTTTCCTTATCTTCCTGGCATCTGCGGATAGCATTGACCTTATATGACCCCACCTGGACAGCTTGCTGTGTAGTAGTGCGATTTGGAATCGATTGACTTCCGGCTCTGTATATACTTGATACAGAGCTCCAGGTACAAGATGGGGTTGATTGCGGCACGAGGTTACCGCCAACCCTTTGCGCATTAATCAAGCTGCAGCCAACGCTGTACCCGCGGTAATCCTCTTGGTCTGCGATAATGAGGCAGCTCTGGTCACGGTAAGGTTCAGGTCACATTCGCATCACTTGCTGAAAAGCTTGGTATAGCCGCATAGATGCCTCATTGCCATATGACTTGTATCATGTTGATGACGGCAATTGTCTTGACTTCGCATGGTGCCGCAGTGGCACGTTAGTCGATGCGATATCACAAACGACCGCTTTGAGAAGCAGCTGTGCCTCTCGCGGCGTGCACGTATTTACCCACGCGGCAGTCGGAGGCCAAGGGCAAATTTGATTTCTGCTCGGCTAGAAAAGCCTTATTACAAATTGCCGTAAATGGTTCCAATTCTGCATGCTCCAAAATGCGGCGTGAATGACCAGCCTCGAGGCGAGAGAGGTTCCGGAGAAGCCCGCCGCCATTCAACCCACAAAATTTCATTGGTGTTTCCGTCGGTTTCGATGGCTGCACTGAACTCTCTTGGCGGTGACCGTAGACCACGGTCTTGTCGTGTTTGTGTTTCGAGGTTTGGTGCGCCGAGGTGGTCTCCCGGTCGAGGCCGGCCCGACCGTCTTTCACAATTCGCCAATTGACCACGAAGACTGCACCCCATTGGGCTCAAAATGTGCCACATGGCCTCATTTCGGGCCACGGGGAAAGCCACCGCGACAGCATAGGTCACTGATATCCCATCAAGCAAAACGGGCCATTTCCGTACGGGGCCATGATACTGTCACGAACAGAAACACCCATCGTTGGTTAATGCTAGTAAATTGGCCTTTTGGCCTCTTCATAATTATGGGAGCGCCCTCTGCTGAAGTAACTATATACTTTACGGGGCCAGATTTTAATCCCCCAAAACTTGGCTCTTTATGTTTGCTCGAAGTCTGTCGGTCCTTACTCACTGAACGGAAAATAACCCCACGCTCCTTTTGTGCACGATCCACAGTTCTGAAAAGGGTCTCTACGATAAAGATGGTGTCTCTTAGTTTAACGTCATATTCAAGGCGCATGCCTCCTTCTTTTCTCGTTCAACTGAGCCTCGTTTTGACCCAGGCGGCTGGCTCACCGCTCCCTCCATCAACAGATGACAAAGAACTTCACTCTGAAAGGCGTTCCTTAACAGGGGATGCTCCGCTGGAGGATTGGGAAGTTGCAATCTTAATATTAGGTGCCTTGCTCGGCATCATGATCCTGGGCGCCCTGGGCGGTATTTGTGAGGTCGTGCTACATGGCAAGATCAAGGAGAGCAACGCTGAAGCCGATGCCAAGCTGGAAGCAAATGGAAATCGGGCTATTACTGACGAAGCTGAGGGTGGCAAAATGGAGGGTGGAGGCGGTTTGGACGGGGTTATAGACCAAGACCGTTACTCGTGGCAGCCGGAGAGGATGACCACTGGCCTGAGCGACGACTCTACGCTGGCTGGGTCGGATCCAGGAGCCTCCCACTCTGATGTCTCCCGTGGCGAGCAAGCGATGGCTGGTGAGGGAGGCTGGTACGGAGATTCGGAAGCCGCTCAGCAGACAGCGGATGGCGCGGGCCAAGACCACGCGCAGACGAGCGAACAGTACATGGCATGGAACGGACAAAACCAGTCCGATTCATCACAATTTGTCATAGACGACGTGGACAGCCCTGGCTATGAAGGTCCTCACGACAATGCTCAGACCTACGAAGCTTACCCTGGACACCTGAACCCACCCCCAGCCATGCCGAAGAACGCTGCCTACCAAAACCAGGACACGGCAGACCAATACTGGAACGAAGGAGGCGACCAATCGTACCCCGACTCTTCCCAAGCCAGGGATGAAGGCGCAGCTTCTGATGGCTACGCAGCACAGTCGACGTTGCCTCCGCCTGGGGCATATTCAGGCGAGGGCTACAGCCCGGCGGTCATGCCAGATTCCGCCGACTATCTTTCCGAGTACAGACAAAGTCAGTTATACCTCCAGCAGGATGACGATTGGTACACCGCAGCAAGCGCATCGTACGGCGCCCAGGCAGGAACAGCGCGTTAGAGAGGGGAATGCGCCTGGAGAAACATGAAAGCGCCTCGGGTATTTGGAGGTGGTAAAAAGAGAAAATCAATGACTTGAAGTGGTCAATACGGCGATGTTGAGATATGGGGGGAATGAAATGGTTGTGGCAGTCACTGGATTGCGTTTTACGGCCGTTGGATATTTGAAAGTTGAGACTAAAGTACAAGATATCCGAGTTCTGTTTACTCGACAGCATGATTTTATCTCGAATAAGCATCGTTTGATCGTTATAGACTAGAAGCACTGAATACGATAAGCCTACGGCATGGGAAGTCCGAATGATGATCACGATGGTTTGGTCCCGCGGAGATCCCTTGGTGAAGAGCGGCGCATAGGTATGTTCACCGGGGATCCAGACTCGCGCTCTATGTCACATGAATGGGTCGAAGTAATTTTCCAGGTGGGAGAATACGATACGCAATGGTATTGTCTTAGAACTTCGCCGACCAGTGACGCAGAGTTGTCTAACACTCACGCGCACCGTTATCTTTGTACAAATAGTCCTTGTCGACTTTGATGCATGCGTTGGTCCACGTAACACCACCGTCTGGCGTCTTCCAGCCCGCAGTCGTAGCATTCGCAAGTTCCATCTTGGGGCCCCAGCCCGGCTGTGACTTTTTCAGGGTCAACCTGAGGTTCCTCCATTCAAAGCTCTCGAGCGTACCGCATGAGTCGGTGATGCACTCGTTCTGGGAGTTGAACACCCCGGGCCTCATGCCAGCGCTGTCCGTCTGGGTCGAGAATACCTCCCCGTCGAGATAGATTGTCTGCGTGACCGCGTCCCCGACGACGATCTCCATGTCGAGGGTCTTCCCGACCGCCACGGGCTTGAAGCCGGCGCTCTGCTGATCTGGCCCCTGGCCGATGTAGGTGCTCGCGGTCCCGCACCATGTCTCGGAGTTGCAGGCTGGGTCGACCGTCACGTTCGAGGTTGGGCCCCAGACCACCAGCGGCTGCACAAAGTTGATGTCCTGGGTGCTGCCGTTGCCGGGGTTGTCCTGCATCCCGATCCAAAGAGCCAGCTGCTCCTCGCCGCCCGGCACATAACCGCAGGGAATCTGCGGTAGCGTCACCGAGTAAGTGGCGTTGACGATCCAGTTGTCGGGGGGAAGGTATTCCATGAAAAAGCCGTTCCCGCGTTTTCTGTCATCTTCCCAGGGGTCAGCAGTTGCTTGGCCCATGAAGCCTATAGACATTATGGCGATCGCGAGCGACAGCATCCTGTTTTCATTCAATGACGTTGTTTCCGGAGCAAGTGGAGATGAGGACGAAGAAGAGTGTTGAGGCAAGCCGTAAGAGGAAAGAGATTACGCATGTTTTCGACGTAATGACCGCCCTGTCGCCGGCGATATATAACCTGGTCGCCTCAACCCCGATGAAATGTGACTGCGGGCAGCCAAGACCTTTCCTGCTGTCCCCCGTCAAACTGTGACTTTGCGTGTCGTCTATATTTAGCCGTTCTTCACTATCCCAGCTCAAAGCAACGGCAGATAATGATGTCAACCCATCACCAGTCCGTGCTGATTTGAACTTTAATCATCGTATTCTGCCTTCCCCAATCTCGCTTAGAATGCTATATACATTGATAAAGCATGCATTAATCCGCCATGCGATTGGTAAGTAATGATAACTCGGCTAATAATCACATACCATTATTACAGTAACACGGCCACATTCGCGAAATTTGTGAAAAGGTGTGCTGGAGCCCCCTGTAGTATGATTACTTTGTAATCCCATAGGCCATTTTCCTATCATAGGCTGTTTGATAGGAGGTGATTCTACGGGTGGTTGTTCCATAGAGGGCTACTGTATAGGAGGGTATTCAATTGAAGCTTGATCCAAAAGAGGTTGTTCTAAATTGTATTGTTTTACAGGAGGTTCTTCCATAAGACTTTATGTCATAAGAGGCTACCTAGGCAGTCTCACATCAGGTTGAGCAATAAGGAATGCCGAGGTGTTCTACTATATAGATGATGTGGCCGCGTAGCGGAGACTCAGCAAAGCTCGTTACTCCACAAGCAGCTAGTACCCAGTACCTTCAGTACGTACAACATGGCTGGCACAGACTTGGTCCCATGTGCTGTTTGTCTACAACTTCAGAAATTTGAATAGTGGATGCACTTCTTGTATAAATACCAAAGGCACCAAAGGTTCCTGAGAAGTGTTGTCCGGAAAAGTCGCGCTTAAATATCTAATGTGTGTGTCATGAAGCCCGTTGCAAGAGTAAATAAAGCCGGTCCAAACTTGGAATGCTGAGAAATTGTATCAAAGTGCCAGCAATGTGAGAAGACAGTAATCACGGTGGCGCGAGGCCTAGAATAAGAATGCCAATAGGCGAAAATTGCGAGACATATCAAGCCACCGTACGTCATAGATGTCATGCTTTCCGCTGGGCCTACAATAACATTAATATCATGCTTATGACGAAGTCTCTACAATCCGAGTCTTCCTCTTTTCCTTTTTTATCGTCGTACATGTTCGATATGGTTGAAGATGACTGATGTGTCTGAGTGCATCCGGACTCAGGACAGCGCAGGGGCTTGGGCTGAAGAGCTTCGCCGTGCTTTATCGGCTCAGGAGGAATCTATCAATTCTCTAATTTACACGAGGCCACTCATACGCTTTAGCCAATGCTACATCGAGGACCTTCCCGATGAAATACTGGCCAGAATCTTCAACGAGGTCGTGACCGAGAGCTCTAGACACATCCTTGGCACCCTAAAGACCAACAGACGCTTCCACGACATCGCCATTCCGTTGTTTTACAGCCGCCTTGAGCTGCTGCCAGGTCGTTCCCGGGAGGACATGCAGTCCCTGGGCCTATCATTTCGACGACATCCGGAGCGGCGAGGGTACGCAAGAGAGGCAAAACTCCGTGGAAGCCCCGAGAACTTCAGATCCCTAGGCCAATTTCCCGTGCTATTTAGTCATGATGCGTTTCCAAACATCAATCGACTTCATGGAATTCATGTCGCTGTGACCGGCCTTCAAAACCTCCCAGCTGCAGATGAGGCCTCGACTGGGACATCGACGATCGAGGAGTTGATCTTTGAGGAGTCCGAGGTCAGGATCTGCCCTACCGGCATAGATGCACTGATGAGAGCATGCAAGGTTGTCAGAAAGCTCGTCTTACACTGGGGTAGTGGGGCTGCAGAGTCGCCCAGCGACGGCGAATTCCTTCAGGAGGCCATGGGATCAGCCATTGCTCGCCACGCCGCGACCCTGGAGACGCTCGAATTCAAGCCCAACGAGTCCCAGATTCGCATCAACAAAGAGAACGAGCCAGGAAGTTTGAAGGATCGGCTTTCCTCATTCATGGCACTCAAAGACTTGACGATCCACTTGGCTTGCTTCTATGGCGGTGGGCGGGCATTATCCGCCATGGACGGGGACCCAGTCAAAGTTCAGAAGGCGCTTCACGACTTATTGCCCCTATGCCTTGAGCGCTTGGCTTTGGTGGGAGAACCAGAGCCGATGGCATCCCTCCCATCCGCAGACAGTCTGCCGAAGCGCAAAAGCTTGAGATTGGATATCATTGCCCTTCTGCACCATTGTGGTTCTGACGGCCGCTTCTCAAGTCTTAAGAGAGTCCAGCTCCCGGAATGGGTGAACGACTCAGAAAAAGGACGTGATGCAGAAGCCCTGACACAATTGAAGACTTTGGCTTCAACAGCCAGCATTTCGGTCTTATTCAAAGGCAAGTTTCTGGCATGGGCAACTCCCACGGGCTCTTTTCCGTGGCACGGATTAACGCGAGCTTCTGCCAGATGCCTACAAGCCCGCGGTAAAACTGTCCGAGAATGAGAGAAAGAAATGGCTGGAGGTTTGCTAAGCTTGTGGGAGAGGACTAGGCGAGACGGTTTCTATTTCATATCCCTTGAATTGAATCGCTGTAAGTCTTGGCACACTCGCTAAAAGTTACTTCACTGGCGATCAAAGCTAAAATAGAAGCAGACTTCTTCCGGTCTCATTTCATCAATGATAGGCATCTGAGTTTGAGCCACTCTCCGCTCAATTGAATTTGCAACAGTGGCGGGTCACCAGGAGTAGTTACTAGTAGACACAGGGCAATAATTTCATGATAAATAGTGATGCAGTCCTCTCGACCAACGACTTCTGGTAAGCCACAACGATGGCAATGGTCTTGTAAACTATTTCTTTTCTACTGGCAATAATGAGTAGATAATACGCAAGCACCATCTAGGCATGTAGCTGATCATGCCCGTTCCCTCTATATTCTTGCGATGGGTAAAAGAAGGCCACATACCAGTATTTGGAATCATGAGAGCATGTAAGCTTACTTACACTCATGCTTTTCTGGGAACATCTTTGTGAAGAAGTCGACGAGAATTTGTTACCCTTACCGCCTCCGGCTCATGCAGTGAGCCAACACGTCAGCGGCTGCATGGTAGAATGTAACTTCGGTTCAGCTCGCACAGACTGTGCAGGTTCATCCACCCTTGTGATGATTCTGTTAGGCCAGATAATGTGGTGCAACCTGAGGCCCCCTCTTATTTGGATATCCAATAGCTTGAGTGTGCATTAACATCCGACTGGCCAAAGGTCCAGCCTCCAAGATCTTCCACCCGAGACATGCATTTAACTCAAGCCCCCGAGATGGAGAGAAGAAACTGATTCAAGAGTATATGTTCTACGCTCCTTTCGCTTCCGAGCTCTTGTGTTGCCACCCTCATCATTTCGCAGCCGCTCGTTTGCCACTGCGTCACGCACCAGCAATCATGAACATCTCAAAAACCGAGAATACTGGACGATGCTTCAGTAATACCACAGATCTTGAACATGAGCACCACCCGTCCTCGGATGTTGGCGAGCAACATCTCCCTGTACTTACTCGGGACATGGAAAGACGCCTGAGAGCAAAGATTGACTTCGCCATATGTCCAATTGTCTGCATTCTTTACCTCTGCTGCTACATCGATCGCGCGAATATAGGTACGATGCTCCAACCGTCTGACAGTACAAATTACTAACGGCTGGCGGTCGATTTGTCAAGGCAACGCAAGAATTGCCGGGCTTGAAAAGGAGCTTGGTCTACGTGGTTATGACTTCAATATTTCTTTGACATGCTACTCAGTCGCATACATCCTCTTTCAAATACCCTTCAACATCTGCTGCAAATGGATCGGACCAGGCTGGTTTTTGCCCGGCTGCACTCTCGCCTTTGGTATTGCCTCGATCTGCACGGGGCTCGTGCATACGCCAGGCCAGCTCTTTGCAGTCCGCTTTCTCGTTGGTGTGTTCGAGAGTGCAATGATGCCAGGGACGGCTTATTACCTGTCCCGATGGTACTGCCGCGCAGAACTCGGCTTCCGACTATCGTTCTATATTGCCATGGCCCCACTGGCCGGAGCATTTGGCGGTCTCTTGGCTTCGGCCATCCTTTCCATCTCAAACATCGGGACGTTACACGGATGGCGCCTGATCTTCGTTATCGAGGGGATCATCACTGTTGGAGCTTCCATCGTGGCATTCGTCCTCCTGACCGATCGGCCGGAGACTGCGCGGTGGCTGACACTCGAGGAACGTCGACTCGTGGCACACCGCGTCACCTCGGAGAGACTACCAGGTACCATTCTGCTGGACAACATAAACCGTGCTAAACTGTGGCGCGGAGTCGCCAATCCCATAACACTGTCCACGGCCTGCATGCTCTTCATGAACAGCCTCACGGTCCAGGGACTGTCGAACTTTTTGCCGACTGTTGTAGCTACCATCTACCCAGACGCATCAGTCACGAGGCAACAGCTCTACACCGTGCCGCCTTATGCCATTGGGGCCGTCTTCACTGTGGCATTCTCCGGACTCTCGTGGGTACTCGACAGGCGCCAGATCATCATGACGGTGTGTGCGCTGCCAGTCTTGACCGGCTATGGAATATTTATCGGGACACTTAACCCACACGCACGCTACGCAGCAATTTTCTTAGTTGCCAGCACGGTATATACCATGGGAAGCATGACAAACGCGCAAATCAGCTGCAACGTCGTCAGCGACACAGCTCGGACAGCGGCGATGGCGACAAACGTGACACTTGGTGCCCTGGGAGTGAGTGGACTCTTTAATCTCCTGAGAACGCGACTTATGCTGGCTTTCTAACGTCCGTTCCACTAGGGACTCGTCTCAACGTGGGCTTTTCTACCATTTGATGGGCCTTACTTCCCCATCGGCAACGGTCTCAACCTAGCGACTTCTAGTACGTGGTGTTTAGTTGGAATCGGAACATCATTGTGGATTCGCTTTGATAACAGACGAAGGGATACGAAGAACTCTGCGGTCGAGTTGTCTGGCCTGAACAAGGAGGAAGTTGACGATCTTGACTGGAAGCACCCTGACTTCAGATGGCGAGCCTGACCTTGACTGAATCTTGCGTCTTCCTTACCACACTGTGGGAGCAACGAAGAATCGCACGATGCAACCTGCAGAAGTATGTGTCAATAGGAGACGGCGAGCCAGCGGGAAATGCGCGCAATGGCAGACGGCATCGTGACCGACAGCCGAGGAACGGTATTACAATAAGCGGAGGGGGAAGTAGCCTTGGGATCGTTGCATTGCATAGGGTTGAGCATCCGTCTTGTCAGCGTCCAATTAACTATGATCCGTCCTCAGCCAGATCTTGCGGTCTGAATAATCATCGGGCTGGTGGCACATCACAGGCTGGTTGCCGGCCCGGCATGACGCCATTCACGCAGACAAGCTCGCACATGCAGCCAACTGCCAATCGGACCCAACGTCGATAGCCTTCCGAGCCTTCTTCTGCGTAACGTTGAGACATAGGCTTCCGATAACGCTATTCGCCCTTGGACTTAGTCATAATGTTAAAGATGCAAGGCCCCATCCAGGCGACGTGATCGTTGGTGTTGGGTCACTAAGCTGAATGCTCCATCAACATCGAGCCTAGACATGAAATTGGACTATATATTGAGCCAGACGTGGCCCTAAATCCAGATGAACCTGCCTGATCGTGTTTTCTTGCTATCCTCGACCAATTGCCAATCTCCTCACCAAATCTTTACCCTTGCCTCCCCACAGACGACATCTTCACTCGACCATGTCTACCAACACGACATATGACTTTGTTGTGCCCATCTTCATCAAGGGCCTGACAACATACGACCATATCCTCTCCAAAGCTGAGGCATATGCCAAGGAGAAGGGTGTCGATGTCGACGCAACGTTCTTCGAGGCACGTCTGGTTGAAGATCAGTTGCCACTGAACTTCCAGGTCCAGAACACGGCGAAGATCGCACAGATCAACCTCGGCCGCCTGACTGGGCAAGAGATCACACCCTTCGAGGCTGATGAGAAGACCGTGGCGGGCCTCCGGAAAGTGGTTCAGAAGACACTGGAGTTGCTGAAATCCGCCGACTCAACCAAGGCTGCTGGGAGAGAGGAGACAACCATTGACCTGTCAGTATTACTCCTCATACGCGCTTTCTGACATAACTGAACAGTGCACTGATGACTTATTTAGCCCTGCCCTTGGTAAGACACACAAGTCTACTGTCAAGGCTGCGGTTATCAACCATGGGCTCCCAAACTTTTACTTCCATTTGGTGACTGGGTACTCGATAATCCGGGCCAAGGGTGTGCAAGTTGGCAAGGCCGACTACCTTTCCAGTTTCCTGGGGCTGTAAATGCGAGGCCCACCAGGCTAGAGAAAATGTCAGACACCTATCGAGGCAGTTGGTCACAGGGCCGGCTAGCAGGCAGTGCTCGGGGCTGTAGAAGTTCGGCAAAGCCGCCTCGGACAGCAATGCTCTAGATAGCATCAAAATGAACAAATCACAGTTTAAAAAAGCTTCCAGGTCCGTATTGAGTTTTGTGTGCGTCGTTGTTGCGAAGAAAATTGCTTGCTTCGATGCGAGGAATAGCAAAGGCGGGAGTGTAGCCCCAAGTTGCCACATAAAGCACAAAGAGAGCAAATATAACACAGTGTCTGCTGAGACATGAATGGAAATCTTATTTCAATTTTAAGGGAGGCAATGGCTCTTGCCATTGAACTAACAAAGTGGAATAATACTTACCTTTCACGGCAATATGATATCGGACAAACAAGGGTCAGATATGGGATAAGAGGGAAAGGATGGGGAAAGGACAAGGGGAAATGAAAGACTACAAACCTGAAACTCGTGCTGAATCCACTTTACCACGACCAACTCATCTGAACAGGCTTAGGTACCATGGGCAAACTTGTTACCTCTCTTCCCATAGTTAGCCTGCGAGGGCCGGTTCGTGTTGTGGTGGCCTTCATCTGACCTGTATTTGTTGCGGGGATTGCGGGGATCCGAGTAGTTAGTACCTTGGGTCTGCTCGCCGCGGCCGCTGTCCGCCGTCCACGTGGGCCGTCTACTGGAGATTGGCTGCGGGTCGTAGTAGTCTTCATTTTCCCCATGGGTTTGCTCGCTGACGTATGCGGCAACCGGGCGCCCATGGGCCTGGGCCGGTGAGGGACCGACCGGGGCCGCTTGGGTATGAGCCTGAGGCGGGCGGCGGACTGTGTCCCGTGTCGGCACGCCGCGTGACTGAAGTTCGACACCACGTTCAGGGTCAGCTGGCCGACGAGATGTCCGTCCGCTCTTCCACACCATGAACAGGCAGATCGCCATAACAATCTGTGCCAGGAGGATAATGATGACAAGAGCGAGAGCAGCGCTAGCACGAGTGTCCACAGAGCCCAACTTTGTCGATATCTCCGGGATATCCATCCGACGATAGAGGCGCATATTGGCAATGATGCGTAAGTAAACACTCCGTAGTGTTGAAAGAATCAAGATGCAAACCTGTAGCAACCAGAGTAAGAAAAAGCGGAGACTCAACTAATTCGTCGAGAAAGCAAGCTTCGGTGTATCACTCAAGTGGCTGTTGCACAGTGTTGATGATGGTGAAGATAGTCAAGGTGAAGGTTGAATATACCGGCACATGAACCATATTTATATTATAGTTGAGGAGATTGGGCCCAGTCTATTGATTGATAAGAGAAGGCATAAAGGGCCTATTTCCTCATGAGAACAATGTCCTTGTTACTAGCTCAGGCTACAACCGCCGGTATGCATAAGTCCAATCTGAGCCTAGAGGGAGATGTGATCAAAAGACAATGCTATTGTTCATGCTTTGTTAGTATAATTACTTGATACTAAGCTTTGTCTCAGAATCACAAGTAGATAACAAAATAAGGTGAACAAAGCATGGTGACTGGAATAGACTTTATCGCCACATTGTTCCTGGCTAGAACTATGAGTTCCTCCTTGTCTCTGTATCAAGAATTTGTAGCAAGATGTGTTAATTATTGAACTGTTGACCCGTCGACTAACGTTCGGCCAGCATGCCACCGGATGTGCAATTTCATCCAGCTGCGAGCTTCACCTTCGGACCACATGTCGGTACGCCTCAAGTGCTTTTGGTGATCTATTCTCTTATTCCTTACCTTGAGAACTCTAGGACTAAATCTTTAATGTTGCTCTCTATTTGTAGCGCTCACTGCCTCTTATCATCAAAATCTAATTGCAGACGCTGAATCCGTCCAGCGTGCCGAACTGCATCCACGAACACATCCGAGCCTTGTAGTCGAGTGGGCCGGTTCCCCATGGCATGCGCTTCAACTCGGCCTCGATCTGCTCGGGAGACTTCTCTTCGAACGCGCCCTTGCCTTCTGCGTTGAAGTATGATGGGGTGCAAGTCGGCATGACGCTAAACCACAAAGCCCTGCGTTTAACTTCGTCGGTCCACATTACTTCGGCGGAATGGTTTGCCTCCACCACGACCTGATCTGCGACCAAAGCTTCATCACGCGCCCTGGTGATGATGTGCGCGACAATTCTTGCTGTTAAATCGGCTGTAGACGAGATGTTGGGAGTGGCGCCGGCACCCATCGGCTATCAAATGAAGTTAGTCAATCAGACTCCCTGGTCTAGGATCTGTTTCCTTGAGGGCTTTCAATGTACTTACGCCGGGAAAGAAATAGTTTGGAAAGCCGTTTGTAGCAGACCCGAAGAGAGTGGCAAAGTCGCCTCCCAGCCACTTATCCTCCAAGTTACGCCCATTACGTCCGATGACTGGAGCCCGTGTCTGCTGCGACGGGCAGCCGCCCTTTGTTCCCGCTACCGTGAAGCCCGTGGCAAACACGATGAGATCGACATCATACTCCTCCCCGTTGGCCACAAGACCATTCTCGGAGTATCGATCAATACCTTTGCCGTCGGTGTCAACCAGCGTGACATTTTCTCGGTTGAAAGTATCGAGGTAGTGATCGTGGAATGCCGGTCGCTTGCACCAGCCACCATACCAGGGCTTAAGTTTCTCTGCGACAGATTTATCATGAACTTTGCTGTCGATGTACCTCCTCAGCTTTTCGGCACGTGGTAAATCAAGCTCGAACATGGCTTTGTGGTGCCTTTCTACATCCTGGGGACGGATTATCTTGCCGCCACCTCCAGAGAATCCGGAAAAGGATCGAGTATCAGTCCACTGCCCATAAACAATTAGCCCAAAAAAAAAACATTCCAGTATCCTGAACTGGACAAGAGGAAGCAGAAATTTTGAAAGCATTAACGAAAAGGTAGCGTAAGATCAAGGCATCAGAGCTAAGAGCTTCATGAGGCCTGATTTGGGAAGGGAAGTAGCGGATCCAGGAATTGCTTACACCATCATTGATTTGGTCGACCGGGTCCGGGACATTGGAAATAAACGAATCGAAGTGGTCCATGCGGCTCCTCTGCCACCCCTTGCCGGTGGCCACCTTGGACCACATGTAGTCGGTTGTCTCCGTCTGGTTGCGTGGGCCGATGTACGATGGCGTGCGCTGGATCACGTACAAGTGCTTGGCCCATTTCGCCACCTCCGGAATGATCTGAACAGCGGTCGCACCGGTGCCAATAACAGCAACCCGCTTGTCCTTGAGCTTCACCATGTCAGGCTGCTCCTGAGAGCCTCCCACGAGATCCCAATCCCAGCGAGCCGAGTGCAGGATGGGCTTGTGAGCGCGGAACTTGTCAAGGCCGGGGAGCTTCGGGATGTGAGGCGTCGAGAATGGACCTGCGGCGTGCATGACGAACTGGGCGCGCAAGGTGATGTCTTGACTTTCTCGACCGGGTCCGCGCTCTCGGGTCATGCTCACAATCCATCTGCCCGAGGCCTCGTCCCAGACCTGCTTCTTGATAATGGTCGAGAATAAGCCGCTGACTCCATAGTGTGCAGCAGCACGCTCGTCCTGGCCCCGGATCTCCGCGCCATAGGAACTGGGGTGTTCTGTTAGCATTTACAGTCTGACAAAGCTTCAGAAACCGCATGGATTGTTTGCTCACTATCTGTGCTTGGGACGGTAACCAGTCTCTTCAAGCAGAGGCAGGTATACGTAGCCCTCCACATCACACATTACACCGGGATATCGATTCCAGTACCAGGTTCCGCCAAACCCGCCGGCATTGTCGACACAGAGAACCTTGTCCTTTGGAATACCAGCCTCGATAGCACGAGCGGCAGCGTGGATTCCAGTATGGGCGGCTCCGATGACGAGCAGCGTCAGGTCCTCGCCGCTCTGGACTTGACGAGGAAGCTGGGCTTCGAGCGCATCGTAGTCGATGAATGGGTCCTTGTCCAGGTCTTTGAGATCAGGAGACCAAAAGTCGATGAACTGCCCGATGTCATCGCGGCGGAGGCGCTTGTCTCTCTCGGCATCATACTTCTTCTTCAACTGGTCTGTGTTGGCTGCCATGGCTTCCGTGACTTATGATGCGGTTTTGGTGTTGTGTTGTGTTGTGTTCTTCGGCCGAATAGTGACCGATACCCGTGAATCGATGCAGTTCGATGTCTATGCAATTCGAGTTGGTATACTGAGAACAGCTTTTGTTCTGTCTTTCTCTGGCCCAGCTGTCGCCTTTATACTACCGCGCCCGGGGATATCGGGACCTTCAGACAGGCCGGTTTCAGTATAACAGAGAGTCGCCTATAAGTCGGTCCCCACGCCCAGCCAAGTGAGCAGGTGTTACAGGAGTCAGTCATTGCGTACGCGAGTTTTGAAGAGGTAACATTAGCCGGAAATACACTTGCCCAAGTCCACAGCATTTTGTCCAATCTCGTAAGGCGTAGAACCCCAGTGTGATTCATCTGAGTGCTACGGCTCCGCTTCGGCGCCGGTCGTGGCTGGCGAATCGAAACCGACTCGCCATGCCTCGCCCCATAATTGATCACCCTTCAGCGGACCGCTCGGTGTGAGGACTGGACCCGAAGTTTGGAACTGTCCCCTCCATCAACATGCATTGACATTCGAATCTAAGGTTGAAGAATCGCATACTCAATTCGTGCGAGAATTGTTTTGCATCCTAGCTAGTACACAGTGGAAGACGGCCATGTAATATCCTTGCGGGGTCCACCTCTATTCTCGATAGGTTGAAGACTATTGCCGCCTCCCGGTAAAGAGCAAGCTTGTCGGCGATCCAGTGGATGAAGGCATTGGCGTTGTGTAGTTCTTTAAGTATATTTTTGAGCTACTTTAGTGGCGCTCAGAAATCCCCGGTACAGCCATAGCTAATAATCATTTGTTGATACTGTAAATTACTAGGCAGCTAATGAATTTTAATTGGGAGATTTAGTAAACGAATTCCCAATGTGTTAGTGAGACGGCAGATTCAATTACTACCAGCAAATCGTACCGCTCCGCCCAAAGACATTAACAAGGAAGCACGCATGCTTGATCGCACTAGCAGTATATAAGCTCCCATTCCGTCACAGTTAGAGTCTATTGATACTCTTTCGTATTTTCTCAAATAAGCAAAATGTCCTGTAAGTCAGTCCCCTCAGACCGCCATTCTTGATATCCTACCCTCAGGAGGCGATCAATTAATATAGGGCCAATTAGACAATAGCTATCCTCGTTAGGCACTTTGCGTATAACGAAGGGGCTTTCTGAGCCTGGGAATATGAAGACCTCATCGCCTTCTTGGCACCAATAGTCCGTGACGGCGAGCATGTTGTCGTTGAGGAGGCACAGAGAGTGATTCCTCATGTCTAAGAGCTTCCCCCTCGTTTCTCTGACGTCGCCCGCCAGCTTCCTCAAGCCTTCCCTTCCCAGGCCCTGGAACTCGCCGTCGTAGCCATTTTCCAGCACATCCACAGCTTTGTCCCAATCGAAATCCAGAACACGGCGGTAATATTTCAGTGTTTCTTGATCATGATCGTCGTGGGTGTCTTCAGCATCACTCTCTCCTAATGACTTTGAGTTGGAAAGCTCAGAGGCTTCAGCTAGGTGTGATACGAAGCCAAACCATCCTCGGAATGACTCAAATATTTCTTTCCTGAGTTCTTCCGTCCTCTCGGGGGAATTATTGTAGGGTCCTGGTATCGCGACAGACCTGAACATCTCGTGTAATGCCTCCTCGCGCTCCTCGGCGCTACGAAAGCGAATACCACGAAACAACCTGGCCCAGTCCAGATGCCGGATCAGGAATTCATACGGGTCAGGGCCAGGCCCGACGGCGCGAGTCACCCTCCCCACCAACCTGGCGCCGAGAACGCAGAGCCTTCCGGGTGACAAAAGCCTTGCAACTAGAGCAGGACCCGGAGTAGCAGTCTCTGTAGATTCATCTCCTTTCTTCCCGGAAGACGACAGAATATCAGCGTGAGAATAGTTCCAACCGAAAAAGGCCTTTTCCTGAAAGTATCGCGCGCTTTCGTTGAGTCCATAGCGAATTTCGCGGGCGAACCTGGGGTGTTTCCGGTGCCATGCCGGGACCCAGGACGCCAGATCTCGGACGGACTCAGGGCGTGCTGCGAGCTTCAATATGCTCAGGTCTTGGTGGTAATCAATCCAGGCCCAAGCAGTCTCCTCGAACACCTGCTCAGCCGTCTTAGTGTAATCCGGGGCCGCGATGGGCAGCTTGCAGTAGGAAGTCAGGAGACTATACAAGCCGTAAATCCTGTCAATTGGCTGTTTGGCCTGTAGGTCAAACACGCCATCCAGCAGGGCCTTGCCGATGGTCTTACTGGATTGTTGCGAGCCGGATTTACCGGCATCGTACCGCTGACAGGCGAGGTAGATGAAGTTCCGAAGTACGTGAACAACGCCGCCATCGCCCCCAGTCAGCATATCTATAGTATGCTCTAGGTGCTGACCTTGTACGTAGTCCATGGGAAGGCTCTGGCGGCCTTGGTATGCCTCGCACTTCCTAGCGAGGATTTGTTCTTGTAACGTCCACACCCTTTGCGCCCACGGACTAAGTATCAAGGACGCGAGAGCACGATATTTAGGCTCAGTGTCGTATTGGCCGTCGGGTGTGTCATCTGGGAATTGGACTTGTCTAAAATGTTAGATTCGCAAACTCTCAGAGGAGCACTTGAGGGGTGGGGGGCATATTCATTGGGCACTCACGCAAGTCCACCGCTGGCATGGTTGATAGTATAGATATTCCAGTGTAATATGCCACGTTTTCCCGATTTGCCACACGCTTAAGCTTCGAGATCGTCTGAGCGGTGGTGGCTTCTTCGGGCCCGAGCCAGGCGAGAACTTTCTGCGCCTTACGGTACACGTCTCCCATAATTCTGACCTGTCGGTCCCGCTCCCGCCTGCTCGTGTCGGTGTCGCGCTGGTCAATGCAGATGGCATCGACCCACAGGGTCCTGCGGAGGTACTTTCCACGGAAGGACTTCAGCGCCCCCAGACAATTTGGAGTTACGTCAAGTGTATATGATCCGTTAATAAATACTGTGTGTCCCGGCTGGGGATCGCCCCAAGTATAGGACACGGCTTCATATTTAATATCTTTATCAAGGCTACTACAGCGTAGCTCGCAGTAGACAGGGCCTTCGAGATCACGAGATGGCAGGAGGTCGAGGATCTGGATGGCTCGCGGGTCGGCGGGGTTGAGCGGAGAATGCTCAAACGGTGTGGTTTCCATCTTTAGTTGCAAAGAGCCGGGCAGGCTACAGGAAATAGGTCTGTGGGCACCCGAGTAACACAATTGATTATTACCACGGGCTCTGTAGGTTGGTTGGAAGGGCGAGAATGAGGGGAGGGGAGCCTAAAAGCTTGAGGTCATCTATCCTGAGCTGCGCCGCACTCCGACATAAAAGTGTGTGGAGGCCGTTGCTTGCCCTGCGGGGCACTGCCCTAGTCGGCTTTTCATTTATCAAAAGACTTCAACCCAGAAACACATCCCGCAAGATTGCCGGGCTCTCATGCCCTCTTCATATTTGAGCAGAAATGGTCTCTAAACAATGGCTCAGTGGAAGCCATGCTTCTAGATTACGATTCGGAGGTCACCTGAACTACGGAGTACATAACCTGGACTTGCCGGCACTGGGGGGCGGTTTCTGGTCCAAATTGATCAAATTGGTCCCCAACTCAGCTGTTCAATGTCACATGGTACATCTTCTGCATCGGCATTACCAGGCACCGCCGATATTCACAAAACATGTAGTATCCTGGACAAGGAAACAAAGCTGTAAACACTAATGGATTTTTTGATACCCTAGCGGAACTGAGTTCAGCCCGCCCACACAATCCACTTGTCTGTGCACTTGATATTCAAAAAGAACACCAACAATGTCGAGTCGAATACTAAAAACGACCGATCGTGACATATCTAGGTAAACGGGACGTGAAACATGATCCATGTGCTTGACTGTCGAACCACTGCTTTCAACAGAAGGCGTTCGCGGCGAATTTATCGGCAGAAGGTGGTACGATCAAAGTTTGAGCAGCATATCGCATATGTAGTTTGGTCGGTCTCGCATTCGTAGCCATCTACAACCTTTTGTCAATATCTAAAAAGACGGGCAGAGGCGATTCGAACCTACTCCAACCGGTAAAGTCATCAGAGCAACATGTGGCCGAATCGGTGTTGCTGCCATCGCAAGAGCAGAGAGCTGCGTTGGAAATGCCAAAGAAGGCGCTGATGACACGTTAGAAATAATCTCCCACGGTCATGGAACATGAGGATTGCACTCTACCTGAGGACGATAACAGCAGCAGTGAGCTTCATCTTGTCGGGTGTGCTGGTCAAGTGGGCCTGGCAATTTGTATCGAGGTCTGGAGTTTGCTTGCGAGTCGGAAAAGCGGCTTAAGATTCGTACTCGATGGGAGGCAGCATCCAGGAAAGTTTCAGTATTTATAGCGGAAGGGTGAAGCTGTCTGCTCTCCTATCTTGTCCCTCCTTCCCCTTTCCCCTATCCTCCGTGTTGCACTCCCCACTCCACTTGCCAAGGCCCCAGGGCTCGCTGCCGATGTGGGCGATGTCCGCGGGGCCGAGCCTTAAGACAAGGGGTGGTCGGCCTGTTTCCTGCGCAAAACAAGAATTCAGTAGATTTCAAGTTGCATTTAAGGTGCTTCTACCCCAGCCCATTTTCAGCAGGTGATGGGGATTGATCACACTCGGTGCTACTAAGATCGCCGTTCGACAATCCACCCGGGCATCAAACCCAGCCCCTGAATGGCTTTTGCCGCGAGATTTGCCCAACAGCCGCTGTTTCTTGTGCATACCGGGCTGCGAAGAAAAAATGAATGCACCACGGCAAGCACCTTAGCCAATGTACCCGTCCAGCCATACCGCGATTTAAAGATGCAGAGGACCCGGGTCCGAAGCTCACCACCATGCTACCAGGTGGAGCCAACCCTCATCTCCGCGTTTTGCGGGATGATGCCCAGGGGTGAATTGACACCCGCCTCCGTCCCAGCATAATCCCTCCGGACCTCTGTATCATGAATGGCCCAGCGGCAGCATAAATGGTGATTAGAAGCAGTGCTACACAAATACGCGTACCAAAGCCAAACAAGATTTCGGAGGGGGCAGATTGAGGCGTCCAGATCTGGTAGTTTGCGCCGCAGTGCCAGATTGTCTGCAATGCCAGGTGCAGTGCGGTTTCTCTCGCAACGCTCATCGTAGCATCGCTGCAATGTAAGCTTAAAACAAGTTTAAATCCCTCGAACTGGCCTCCTGAAGTCCCCGTTTCAGTGTAGCCTTGCCACCTGCAGCTACCCTAGGTACCATTGGCTGCCTGTCAACTCAAATCGAGCGATTGTACCTGTGATAACCCTTATTACCAGCCATTCTCGGCTCGGTCTGATTTCCCAAATCGTACCGGAGAAGACGGCCAAAACTTTACAGGGCATAGACTTGAACCACATTACCTCTGTTTACCGCTCACGTCTCCCCCACGCAGCACGTAGTCAATCAACCCCTGCACTGTCCTGCAACCCCCTCTATTCATTTCAATCAGCATCACGAGCGTGGTTTGTCTATGTCAATGAATTGGTACCCACTTCATCATTCGTTCAATAAGGGTTAACAACATTTCTGGCTCTCATACTTCGTTGTGAAAATAACAAGAGGGGTAGAAACTAATATACTGTACAGCCCCACTGGCTGAGCAGATCTACCGCTGGTAGCATTTGTGGTTCTTGAATAGAGGAAGTGTGGAATTGGGACACCACGACGATTTGGGGAAACGTCTTACGATGCTGAAAGACAATGCCGTGGCATGCCGCAGCACTGCTTCCGCGCAGTGCCGTCCCATCCTAATCAGACTGCATGCGGGCAACCGGCGGTTGCGCTTGATGCAACTGCTGTTGGCCCAGGGTTGCAACGTGATGTTTTCGAGAACATCCACAGAATCCCGCAATGCAAGAGCGATAAAATGCATAACTCTCTGTACTTGCATCATTCATGCACTCTAGCTCGTTATAAGCAATCGTTGGTGGTGTGCCCCTCTTTAGGCTTCTGCCGGGGCTGAACTATAATTAGATCCCCGCCTGAAGGATTCAGAAACTCGAGATGATCTAACCGTGCCGGGGCCCAGAAACACAAACACACGTGGACCTGGGAACGCGACTTGATAACGGCTTCACGAGTGTGCTGTGAACGAGAACCATAAATTCCCAATGGTGTCATCTAGTGGGGATAGGACGTCGACCGAGTCGACGAGCCCGATCTCCGTGCGGCAGGCTTCACGGCAGCAACCGGCACTCGCTCTCTCGAGCATGTCTGCGGCCGGAGATGGTCCAGTCGGCTCGAGACCCGCGGCCCGGCTCGATGGGACACTTGCCCAAAACGGAGAATGGAGCGTATATAAGCCTCTAATGAGGACACTATACATGGATGAGAACAAGACTCTCGCTGAAGTGAGGGAGCACATGAGGATGCATTATGGTTTTACCGCCTCGTGGGTCTGCCCCCAAACAAGGCGAGAGCGTGATCAAGGAAAGACTTGCTAATGCAAAGATGCAGCACCAAGATGTTCAAGACGCGGTTCAAAGGCTGGGGCTGGCGGAAGAACATCAAATTGACTGCGGGCCTCGACCCCAAAGAGGTGGAAGATACTCCCTACGAGGACACTGTCAGGCCGGGAACTCGGATCCGTCTAGCCAACGGGCAGCTCGTCGACACCTCCCGGCTCCAAAAGCACCTCCGGCGGAAAAGAGTATACCCAACAATCCCTCTTACCGCCGTGGTTCGGCCGCCAGATTCTCATCACATCACGGAGGCAGTGTTCGCCTACACGCGCACATACACCTTTGGTCAGCATGAGAAAGAAATCAAGAGCCTGACAGAAGCACTCAGCATCCTCACACTTGACCAGCCGAGCACCACCCGGTGGTTCAGTTTCGCTGGCGAGATTAATGACGCCATGAAGCAGCAGGACGTGAGCAAAGCTCTTGTCCGCCTGCGAAAGGCGCCCGATGAAGTCGCCGCCATGTTCAAGTCTCAGCCCAGCACAACAATCTGCAATATTTTCATGCTCGTCGTGCAGCTGAGCCAGTATGCCGAGGCCACCGGCGCCGATGCCGAACAGTTCAGGGTGCTTCTCAAGGCGCTCCTCAACTACGCCGCGTCTCTGGGTTTCTCGGGAGCTCTAGGCCTGCCGAGCTCACACCCGCTCCCTCATCTCATGAGGAGCCTAGCTTCAGTCCCGCACAGCGAGCTGAGTGAGGTGTCGATCAGGGCTTGGAAGGTGACGTGCCAAGCATGGGCGGAAATGGCCTTCTCCAATTCCTTCTCTGCAGTCGGCTCCAAGTCACTCGCGATGTGGCTGCGTCTCGGAGACAAGGGCAGCATGGATGGCATGTGGTTTTTCCAACTTATAGGGGGGCTCATTGACGAGCAGCTGCAGGCCTTCGAACAGATATATGGCAAGCGTGATTTCCGCTACCTCGAAAGCTTGCAGGGCAAGGCCGACTTGCTGTCGTATGTTGCTATGGCTAAAGGAGTGGACTGTTACCAGGACCCGACGATCATAGCGCTATACCAGCAAATGCTGGCTCATGGAGTTCAAGGGCCGCGGAGGACTGCCGCTCTGAGATTTCTTGCCAAAGGCACCTGGGGAACGCGGGACTATGATAGCAGCGAAACTGAATAATTAAATAAGCGTAAATGATCATTGGCAACGACATACTGGGCAGATTTTGCAGCCGTGAATAGAATGATGGCACGATTAATTAAGCTACTAAAAAGGTGCGCAATTAAATCCGCATTACATGCTACAGCCTCTCCTTTGCTTCAGACCACTCGGTAAATACTTTGAGGGTCATCGATGATGTTTCGGTATGACTTTTGGAAGGGCAAGCGCCCGGATGATAGTCCACGCAATTTCATTGTGTTATTTCGTTCGGCTCATTCGATGATACCATGGGTCCAGAAGTAGTTACAAATTCACAGTCTTGAAACTCAAAGGCTCCCGTCATTACTACCACCCTTATAACTCCATCCGTTGCAACCAACGTGCACTGCCCGAGCCTCACAAAACTTAGTCGTCAAATTTATCGTCATCATCACCACCTGGGCAAAAGCCAGGACCTCCCTTTCCACCACCTCCGTTGTTCCCATTGACAATGCAAGCTCCGTTGCGGCAGACACCACCGTTGGCACAGTCGCTGTTCCTGTCGCATGTCCCATCTCGAGAGCCAGGGCAGGAGCCAAAGATGCATCGAGTAGTACAGCACTGAAAGCCGCTGCCACACGCTGCGTCGTTATTGCACTGACCCCATTGTTGGCGTGACTCAATGACACCGCGGAAGGGTTGCACAGCAGCTGATTGCGCTGTGCCTGACAGAAGGGCGAGGGCCAGGGAGATCGTTGGAATGAAATGCATGACTGTGGTTTGGTGATTCTTGATAGTTGTTTGCTTGGGGTATTTGAAGGTGATGATGATGGCAAGCGCGTACGAGTCTTGCACAAGGGATGCTATGTTGTAGTTGTCGCTGGAACATGCTCCCTCTTTCTCACTTGCACGAAAGAATTGTCTTCAATTTATATTTGTCCTTCCACGGGATTTTCAACAACTCTGACCCCGAATCGGGCGCGAATATTCGCCCAACGTTCCTGCTCGACAATGCCGCTTAGCAGCGTTCCAAGAGCGCGCAGCTTGGCCAAGTACAATGACTATGCGGTACAGTGTCCAATTGAATAGGGACTCCCAGGTAGTGGATAGCTATTCAAACTTCACGTCGATGTCTTGGGTGCGATGGTCCATGCGGCATATTCGGATTCGTTCTGCTAATTTGGATACGGGAAGCAGCGGAGCGCGATGCAATGTATCTCACTTCATGCCATGGAAGTCAGTATCGCAAAGACACCCACTACAGTGAGTTCCATCTGATGTCTATGAGAATCTAGATCGGTTGGTGTGCAAGTTGCGCAGAATCTGAGTTTGGTCGGACATCAGCAAACTTCTACCGACATCCGAGATTTCCGGCGTTGCCCATTGCAAGTTTGAGCGCGGATCTCTGCCTCCCAGAGCGCTGCTCAGCGAATGACTCCAAAAGAAAGGATGATTTGTATTGTTCTGTATTTTTTCTCCTGAACGTCTTGCTTCTCGTCTTTCTATTTAGCTCTGCGATTGAATTCCGCGTGTTGGCAAAAGTTCGGCCGCATGTGCCGGTGTCTGTGCAAAATGCATATCGGAGATTCGAAAGAAGATGCAGGCAGGCATGACAACCCATACGCGCACCTTGGGCATCAATTATGCCAAGCTCTCGGGATTCACGGTTCACGTCAATCTTCGCGATCTCTCGGGATGGGGGATTTGTCACGGTGCTCATAACGAATACGCAAGCGATCAACACGTCCGAGCTAAGTCTTCGCGAATCTGGGCATGCGAATCAGACCCTTCCTACCTTCCTACCCAGACCCTTCCTACCCAGACCCTTCCTACCCAGATACTTCCTACCCAGACCTTTCCTACCCTAGACCCTTCCTACCTACACCCTTCCTAACTAAATACTTCTTACCCAGACCCTTCCTACCCAGACCTTTCCTACCTAGACCCTTCCTACTTTTATTACTAGACTATTCCTAACTAGATACTTCCTACCTTCCTACCTAGACCTTTCCTACCTTTTTAATTAAACTACTCCTGACTAGGCCCTTCCTATTTCCTACTTTTCTAAATAGACTATTCCCAGCTAAACCCTTCCTACCTTTCTAATTACTCCCTTCCTACCTTTACTATTAGACTATTCCTAACTAGATACTTCCTACCTTCCTAACTTGTAAGTCAGACATAATTTTATTGATCTAAAACTTACTCATAAATACATATTCCTACTTTTAGAATGAGGGTTAAGTAATACAACAAATATTTGTCTTAACCCATTCTTGCTACACTGCAATCTGGAGTGAGAAAGGGACTCAAATCACTCTGCGCCACTAACTCAACCGGGCACCAAATCAAATCCAGAGATGAAATACTACATACAACGCAGGACATGATTTTCCATGTGTAGGATCTCTTCCTTAGCTAACAGTCGTATATCCAGTAGTACCCAGGCCCAAAGGTCTGTGGGGTCGTGCTGCCTGTGTGACTGCCTGGGTACGGAACCACGCCTGTTGTAGGGGTATCGCCCATGAATAGCAAGTAAACACTGTTTCCGATTTTCTTAGCGCAGAACAATTGATCCTCGGGCGTCGGGATGGACGAGTCACATGGTTGAAGCGCCAAGTTGCCGTCATAATATTTGCGCGGCGGCGGCGAGGCCGGGTTAACCCCGGTCACGCAGTACCCGGACCGACGGTGGTAGAGATATCCGAGATTTTGACAGAAGGTGTTTCCGGTCAGGGTGGCCGTGCTGAAAAATTCGATGTAGTCTGCTGGAGCGCGTGATGTGTACCCGAGAGACCCAACTGTGTCGGTCATGAACCCGAAGTTGAAATACCTCTCGGGCTGAGAGGGGGCACAAAGGCTTGATGGAGTGCTTGAGGGAGTGCCTGCCGAGCTCGAGCTTGAGCTGGAGCTCGTACTCGACTGTGAGCTAGATGAGCTGGACGAACTCGAGCTGGTGCTCGATTGTGAACTGGACGAGCTCGAGCTACTCGAGCTACTCGAACTACTGCTTGACTCTGACGAGCTTGAGCTTGAAGAGCTTGAGGAAGTCGACGAGCTCGACGTGTCTGATGGACTAAATGTTTCTGACGAGGTAATGTCACTAGTGGTGGTGGTGCTGCTCAAAGATGATGAGAGGGGCCCAGTGGAGTCTATCAGCGAGGTCGGGGAAGTGGTTTCGAGGGGAAGCGTATTGACTGTGCTTTCTTCAGACCGACTAGTCTCTGAGATATCTGGCGTCGAGGTGCTTGTTTCTAGGTCGTTTGGTGTTGAGACCGTAAATGTTGACGAAGCGTCGGCACTTTCCACGCTCTCCAGGGCACTGGATGTGCTAGCTGTGGCACCTGTGCTTGGTATTGCGGAAATACTGGTACTCGACGAGCTGGGCGTAAGCATGGAAGTCAGGCTTGGAGGCTCCGTTGAGCTCAAGGGGTCTTCAGTCGAGGCACTGGAGGCTGTCATGGACTGCGTGATGGCTCCGAAAGTTTCAGAGCTTGTCACAATCTTAGACGAAGGAAGTGCCGAGCTGGAGGAGACGGAGTCAGGAGACCCAGAATACGGCGTTAGGGAAAGATCTGACTGCGAAGAGCTAGACAACGCCCAGCTGGAGCTGGCTGAATCTTGCGACAATGCAACGGACCGAGTGCTAGTTGGCTCGGAAATCGTAGGCTGAGACTCCGTTGAGCTGACTGTGGTCGAGCTGGGCTGGACATTATCAATCGTTGGCTCGGGACTCCGGAAGAAGGATGATTGCGATGAACCGATTCCGGCCGAACTGAGGCTTGAAGGGGTTTCGGTCGACTGATCAATGGCAGAATCTGACGATTGAGATGACGAGCGGGTCATGGATAAGCTAAAGCTGGAAGAGTTTTGTGCTGGCAGAACAACCTCCTTGCTGGTAGACAGGCTTGATGGGGGGAAAGACGTTTGAGATGAGGTGCCAAGAGTGATCCGGCTGGATACGGTTGTGGCAACTGAGGCTTCGGATATGGTTCCAGCTCCAGTCGAAGATGTGCTCAAAGTTTCAGGGTCGCTTGGAGTGCTCCCTGAGGAGAAATTTCTGCTACTGGCTGGTTGTGTCGACGAAATGGGGGCAGGTGGGAGCTGAGAGCTCACGGTGGATAGAGTGGAAGATGCTGCCGTACTCGACAGCGCTTGTCGTCCAGGGCATTCCGACACTGATAACATGTTAGAATATCTTTCATTGCCAAAGACTCGAGTCTCGGTCACGTCACAATGAATCGCGTTCTCAAATTTCAAGGTCGCCATCACCTGGCAATAGTAATACGACACATCACAGCCAAAACAGACTCACAAGATGTGAAAGAAAGCGTAACATCGACGCAACCATCAGGCGTGGATTCAAAATAAACGTAGATCGTGTCTGCCAGGAGGCAGAAGAAAGCTACCTGCTTCGGGAACCGAGGATTGATCCACGAAAGTATGCCGTCCGTGAAGTAGAATGCTGTTGAGATGGCTCTACTCGTGGGGGTTTCAAGCAAGGGTTGAGGACTCGGCGGATCCGAAGTTGTGACCAAGATTCCCTCTTTGAGTAGTCGACCGCTGACGAGTTGGAATAGAGCACCTTGCTCACAGCGCCGTCTAGTAGAAGAATTGGTCTCCAGGTAGGAGCCAGAGGAATCCTGTCTCTTGAGGCGTGGGGGTGATTGGCGAACCGGAGCTTGGATCTGCAGCAGGAAGGGCTCGGGAACGGTTGTGGTCGTGCTGATGAATGGTTTAATTAGGACATTTACATAAATCACGAGTATAGGCACTGCTTTCACAGTATAAACCTACCTTGGAGCGGCTGACGATGTGCTGAAAGTAACAATAGGGATCGTGGACAGTGAGGCATTAGTTTCCAAACTCAGGCTTGAACTGGTATCCGCCTGTGTTGCACATGCTTCTCGACGAACACCAGGACGCGAAGCAGTGGCGAGGGCCGACAGGAGGAGAAGACTGACAACCAGCATGGTAATACTTGGTCCTCACTCGGAGAGAAAACGAGAAAGCATGCAGCATCGTGGACAGAGATGCCATATTTTGGGGGAACGAAGGTGCCTCTAATTAGTAGGTCGAAGAACGCGATCGGTGTGAGTTCCACCGGCACGTAAAGTAACGCGACATTTGATCATATTTGTTGGCATACCTAGGTATGGCAATTAATGACTTCACGCCACAATACGGCAAAGCAGATAAGTGGAATTGTTCCGTCTTCTCAAATCGTACGCATTCCTGAGCTATTGTAGTGGCGTTCCGGGGTTTAATGACACTTACCAGACAGTTATTCGTACTGTAACACAGCCACACGTAATAAACATCAAAACCTTGCTGAGCTAAACAAGATTCTAAGAAGCTGGGCAATATCTTGTCAAGTTGGCCCACATTCTGTCAATTTAGCCCATATTTTGTCAAACTGGGCCATATTATGTCAAGCTAGCCCATATTCTGTCAATCCCAAATATTTCATAAGCACCATAATTAGTATGTAATACTGGTCTTCCATTCTCCGAGATGGGGCTCATCGCTGATCAATTACAGCTGTCGTCTTCCGATGACAGAATATGGCAAGGACTTTGCTTCAGGGAACAGGCTTCGTATGCCCAGAATGTTTTCTTCGTACGCGAGCGATTATAAAACCCACTGTCCATTTCGCTCGAGCGCAAAATACTCTAGGCTCATAGCCAACCATTGCAAACACATATGCATGCAGAAATTGCTTATTAAAAGATAATGTCTGGTCTCTAGATGTCACCAGAATCACATGGCACTGTCTAGTGAGGCTATTATCAGCCTAATCGCCCTCTTTGTTGCTCTTGCAACCCTTCTGGTTGAAATTATTCGCATGTTCAGAGGTCCAGGTCACAGCCACAGTAAGCTTCTATCTCCTTGCATGACGCTAATGTTGTGCTACATCGGAGGCCGCTTTGCTGACTGCGCCGGAGTAAGAAGAGCCGAGTCCGTATTCCGATCTCGAGGCTGCCAAACAAACAACCTCAACCAAGCAAAACACTCTGGCCAGGTCGCAACGTCATCTTCTTCACCAGGACCTTTGTAAGTTCTCCTGCTCCATTTGTTCGCGCCGCTACTCACTCATGTATGTTCAGACATTGAAGGAGCAAGAAGCTTCAATCCGCGAGTCGTCTTGAAGCGTTCGAGACCATACTTCCGCTGCCCCAACCCTCTTCGACGAGAGCTGAGGCCCAAGACCTCAGAAAGGCGGCAACATCGAAGAAGAAGACAAGACCAAGATCCGCGACACATTGCGATTGTTATTTACGGTGACACACTATGTCTTGACGCGTCATTTCGATCCCGAAGATGAGTTCCACGATAGGGAAAATTCCGCAAGCAGTGTGGGAGAGCCACAAGGAGACCATTCTAGAGCTATATAGAGAAATGAGCCAGAAAGAAGTGCAAAAAGAGATGCGAGATCGGCATGGCTTTCGTGCCAGGTGAGACCCTCTTTTTTGTCCATCCTTCGGGCCTATTGCATTCAACCCACTGATCTCTTCTTGCCCAGCCATAATCAATACCAGTCGCAGTTCAAGCGCTGGCAAATTCGCAAAAATCGTACCGAGCGTGAATGGCAACAATGCTTGTCGACCTCAGATATGGAATCCCACTCGATGAGCGTCCCTGGTGTCACTCATCGAAAGGTGCCGGCGAGCAGCAAAAGGGCCCAGCGATGGGTATCAAGGCCTTTTGCAGCAGATGTTCCTCAGTGCTCCAGCTCAAGACAGCCTGCTACAAAGGCACAACAAATTCCTACGCCAATTCCGAACGAGCCCGTCGTGTCACGAATCGCCAGTCAAGCAGACGTCCAAGTTTTGTTCTCGGGCGTGGCCGAACCATTTTCAGGCCACGAAGGCACTTCACTGCCCAATGAACCTCTAGCCAGCACCATTTTCACAACTGGCGATCTTCAAAGCAGCTCCCAACAGGCTCTCATGGCTGCGATGAGTGGGCTTTCGCAATCATCGGATTTCAATATCATGGCTTCCACTGCTTGGCAAGTTCAAATGACGCCGGACTTCCAGTCATTGGGTCTTGAGCCAGACTCTTTTGACTCTGACTTTTCTCCGCTGATGGATCTGCCAAGGAGCAACAATGTGACCTTCTTCTTCCCGTCTCAAGATGCTACTTTCAGCCGGGACTTGCCATTCGCAAGTCTAGAACACATTATGCGATCCAACGGCATCATGACAGAAAATTCGCTCGGGGTGCTCACCTACAGCGGTTTCGCGTCCAGGGCTCTCACCGCTATCCTGCCATCCAGAGAGAGGTCCGTGCCACCGCAATCATCCGACCTACAACTTCTCCAGGGAAAGCTAGGCTCCTTGATACCTGGAGAAAGCTTCGACCTTACCACAGACAGCCAGGCATTCGAAACCAACTTCATCCGTATGTTGGTATTCTCAATGCTGAATGGGTTTTCAGGGCTCAGCGACGTGCCCGTGGAAGACATTCTCAGGTTTCTCCATCGCGTTGTTGTTAACAAGCTATTCTTCGACATCCTGGGGCAGTGTCCACCACACGTGCTGAGGACCCTCGCAGACAATATCTTCCGGGCGGCTATCGAAGCTACAGATGTTAATGCTGTTGAATTGTTGCTAAGTCACGGACTCGTTGACGCCAATGAGACTGAATGTTTTCACGAGGGAGGCCGAGTTACACCGATTGAACGAGCAGCCTCACTTGGGTCATTAGACCTAATTCGTATACTCATCAGCGGAAACGCCGATGTCAACAAGTCCTATACTGACCAATCCATGTACACAATCATCTTTCCTGGTCAAAGTGGCGCTTTGGCGAGGCTAGTGCACAGAATGCATAAATTTTCTAAAAGGGGTCGTTTCACCGTCCAAGCCGAATTGGTCGAAGCCTTCCACGAGCTCGTCGCTGCCGGCGCTCGAGTGGAGCCGAATTTAATAGATTATTTCTGTGTACGAGAACCCAGGAACCTTTTCAGGTTTATCTGTGCGCACATGCACCCCGAGAGTCATCGACAGTTTTTCGAGATATCATCTCTTGAGACGGACATACTAGTACGGCGCCCGAGTGCTGCGAACATTGCGAAAAATATGGATGACCATAGCGCCACAGTGTGGTTTCAAGACATGATCGGACACTGCAATCAGCTTTGCAGTAGCGAATGTTTCATCAATGGTGTTGAAGTCCTCAGACGCGCTGTCCTTGTCGGCGCACGTACTGGGAAATTGAAACTTGTCAAGCTCCTCGTGGAAGAGACTCGTGTCGATCCTCGAACACATGGGATATTCACAGCCTCTATAGCGTCACAAAGCTATGATCTAATCGAGTTCATTCTCGGCTTTGGTCCCGATCTCGATCCCCCGGCGACCGATATCCATCCGGATTCTCCTCCCAGGATGGGAGCAATTGTTTGCACGACACCGATCGCGGAAGCTGTGAGATATGGCAACAAGGATCTCATCCAAAAACTTGAAGCCGGGCACTCACTTGATCACCTAGATGAAGGGGGTCGTTTTTTGCCTCTGCTCAAAGCAGCAATCGAGGCAGGCAATACTGACTTTGTACGGAAACTGGTGAACTTGCCATTCCCTTTACCGCAGCCAATAACCACCCAAGATGAAGAACCCTTGAAATTGGCTGTCCAAGGGGGCCAGGGAGAGATTTTACATCTCTTTTTGAAGGCGGGTGCATCAGCACGACGCTTGCATGATTCTGTATCCTATATGTCGTCCCTAGAGGAAGCCATGACACGTCAGGATACCCAAATGATGCGCGGTCTTATCGAATACCAAGACCCGTCCTCGTACGTATGGAGACCCCCATTTCGTGGACCAGAGTTTCGTAAGGGTATCACAGAGTGCTCGATCGTTGAATTTATGATCGATGAGTACCCCGGATTCAATATCACCGGTGATGAGATATCAGATATTCTCAAGCAATACATCAGAACAGATAACTTGCTCTCCTTTCAAAGGCTTTTACCGAGGTTGAACAATAGCGACTCTTTGCTGGACGATTGCCTCAGAACCGCAGTCGAGTCCCGTCATTCTGGCCTAATCGAATATCTCATAGACATGGGTGCTAACCCGTTCAACCGTCAAGTGCTTCAAAGCACAAGTCCTGATCGACCGGACTTACTACGACAGTTGCTTAAGCAAGAAATACGGCGGCAGACCGTGCCGATATGTATTGGTACGAATATATTGGACTCGGTTATGGGCGATGGTGCAGGGAACTCCGAGGCCCTGAATCTATTACTTCAGACGCACGCTATCGATTTCATAAGACTTGAGGAACTCAATAACCCCGATAAACGGCTTGAAGAGTATGCGCTCACGCCGCTGGGCCTGGCCATACACGGCTCGCATCAGCATCCCGGGACCAACATGGGCGCCGTGGAGAAATTTCTCCAGGCCGGCGCCGATCCCAATGGAATCGCGAAAGCGAATGTTCGCTACTCTAAGTGTTCGCCTCTCATGACTGCACTTGTACTCACCGTTGCAACGGGGAAGCAGGAGGTCGTAAAGATGTTACTAAGACACGGCGCCCTTGTGGACGCTCGCCCGCGATTAGGCACCACTCGCACCGCGCTTCAACACGCTGCTGAGAAGGGCAACTCCAGCATGGTGAATCTGCTCCTACAAAACTTGGCAAACGCGGATGACGCAGCACCTCCTCGTGGCGGGGCCACGGCGCTCCAATTCGCTGCAATGTCCGGCAACTTGAATATGGCGTATGACTTGTTGGCTTACGGCGCGAAGCTTGGTGCCTTGCCTTCGAGGATCGATGGAAGATGGCCTCTGGAGGGGGCCGCTGAGGCTGGGCGGCTCGACATGATCAGTTTTCTATGGAAATCGTACTTGCAGTCTTCGGAGTCTGGCGAGCCTTGCGCCGGCTTTTCGGAACGGCAGTGCCTGAGAGCGATGAACTTTGCTCGTGGCAATGGTCACGTTGGCTGTGCAGACTTGATTTCGGAGTTGTCTAAGATACCTGTGGACATGATCAAAACGCGTAATTACGGTGAAACTTGGATGGCGTATGAGATTGATTATGCATAATGTTTTCTGGTCTTCTATTTAGTCATGTTCATCTTTGACGCTAGCTGGTAGATACAACAGAGTGTAGTTGCGGATCACGCCGACGTACTTGAACGAGCAGATAGATTGTCTCTCCCACCTTGGCATAGTATTGGTTTATATGCGGAATTTCTGACAGGAAGGGCACAGAATTTGGATGTTTGATATGCTAGCAGATACAATTTGAGGCAGGAATACTCATTATACCCGCGTGAAATGGGTATGACTGAGAGTGTGCGCATGGAATCAAAAGCTCTCGAATGCTCCTCCGGGGGGGGGGGGGAGGGCTCGATCAGCGGATACCCGTTTCTATACGAGTATGAGAGTAATACAAAGCTACAGGAATTTCCGAGCGCCGCTAAGCGGCTCAAAAATAGGCTTAAAGAATTAGCTATAGCTAGGTGCTGGCTGATCTGGCTAGCCCCTGAAGATAGTAGGTACTGGTTAGGAAAAGTCTAGTTAGGAAGGTAGGAAGGATCTGGCTGGGAATAGTCTGGTTGGAAGGGTAGGAAGGTTTTTGTAGGAAAGGTCTAGTTGGGAAGGGTCTAGTTGGGAAAGTCTGGTTGGGAAAGTAGGAAGTAGGAAGTGTCTGGGTAGGAAGGTAGGAAGTGTCTGGTTAGGAATAGTCTGGTTGTAAATGTAGGAAGGGAATACTTAGGAAGGGTCTAGTTAGGAAGGTAGGAAGTGTCTGGTTGTGAATAGTCTGGTTGTGAAGGTGGTAAGAGTGGTTAGGAAAGGTCTGGTAAGGAAGATAGGAATGTTCTGGCTGGGAAGTATCTAAAAGCGATACGGTCTTTATCTACCTACTCTTTCCTAATTATGCTAGGATAAGGATGGGGAGTTAGGGCTGTATTATCAACAAGAGCTTGATTTCTTCAAGCTATAAAAACAATTGCATGAAACGTACCGTCGTCGATGCATCTTACTGGCAGAGATGTACGCCAAGCACTTTCTGGTGCTCTGCGAAGTCCAACGTCTGAGAGCGAGTCTTGATAAAAATTGAGAAAAAGCACTTGAGGCATGGGCAAGATGTGTCAGGCTGCTGGCCGCTCTCCCAACTTGGAGGTATATTGGGCAAGTGGGTTGAGTGGGCGAGGCCAATCTCTGCTGCATGGTGGTCCCTCGACTCGGCAGGACCCGTAGAGCCATTTTTAGAAGGCTGGTCGGTGATTCCGTGATGGGTGAGTGTTCATCCTGCAACACACAGACACATCATACAACATCAAAGTTTAGAACGGCATTGGGGCCGGTATTCACTCTTACAGCAGGAACTGGCCTTGACGAGACGGCAGTTGTTGTTGATGATTGCAGCAAGCCGGCTGAAGGGATGAGACTGGTGGCGCCTCTGCAGGCGCGAGAGACGCGCTGTTGTGGCCAGTGGGCACATGGGACCGGGACCAGGGACACAGGCAGTGTAACATCAGGCCACAAAAGCTTAAATATATAAATCGGGCTGGTGAGGCCCTGGGGAATGGGGGGTGTGGATGGTCAATGGTGGATGGCTCCAGGGTGGAAGGGAGACGGGCGGCAGGACGGGCTGACGACGTTGCGGCCCGGGGGCCATGGCCCTAAAGGAAGGGCTGAGGTGCCGAGGGTCTTGGGAGCCTGTGCGGTCAAAAGTCAAGGCCAGGCGAGGTGTTGGCAGAAGTTGGTGTCTATTTAAAGCGTGCCCAGAAAGGACAAGACGAGGAGAATAGGGCGGCAGTGAATGAACATTGAAGGCAGGCGGACAGCACACCAGTGAGGGCCGTGCCATGATGAATGCCATGGAATGCGAGGTGATTCGATGGATGTGATTTGATGTGATACAGTTGAAGTGTTATGCCGTGCCGAATCGTATCCGTATATCTACTCGTCTGGTGTTGATGATGCTTCGAGACGGCGACGAGGTGCAAGTTTACCGGGCAACAGTCGACGTCTATACGGGACTACACTTGGCATATTGTGGAAGAATAGAGACTGCATGCGTTAATCTTCTTGACTCGTTAGAGAATACCACAAGCTTTTGACGGCTCCAACCGTGTTTAATGGCATGACGAGCGCGAGGGCGGGAATCTGCGAGGGCGTGAAGGGGGACACGGAACGTCGCATGGACGTGCATGAAAGTTTCAGGGTCCAGACGTCGAGCATGTGCAGCGCTGGCGGGTGGCTGGCGCCACTCAGCCCGAGCAGGCGACGATCCCAGGACCGGGACAGGGGACAGGGACAGGGAGGGGGCCAGAAGAGAAAAAGAAAAAGCATTGTGGTGCCAGCAAAGAGAATGTTGTTGTCTCCGATGGTGCATGTTGTGTATAGTACCATGGTACGTATATTCTAACCATCTCATTCCCTTGCCACATGCACAGTACAATCAAGGGAGAGAGACTTGACACCTCATCAGTTCGTCGTCCTTCTCACCATGACATGAACGTCACCAGCCCAGCCCAGCTCTGCTTAGCCTGCACAGCCCCCCACGCGTGTTGCCTGTACGGTTCGTGTGCACGAGTGAACAAGTGACATGGAAACGGGCGGCTAGAATAGGAACAGTACCAAGGTACCTGTGTATTTACGCAAGCAGTCAGGTGTCTTGGCCTCTTTGATGCTGACGACGACTTCGAATGCGCCGTCTTTTCCTGCTGTTTTGTGCCTTGGGTTCTTGGCTTTTATTTCTACTGGAGTGCTGCTATCGTCCTGATCAAACTTTAGAACAGCATACAAACATCTACAATATAAGACGCACGAGGTTACTCAGTACCCTTCAGGTTCCTCCAGTTCACTCATCCATTAATCATTCATCTCAACCAGTCATTTAATCAGCCAGAGGCCACCAATTCGGGCCCCCTACTGTAGGGATCTGCCGGCAGCCACAGCGGGTCCAAACCCCATCAGCCATCGTCACAAACTCCACCCATTTTTACCGCCCAGGACCACCTGTCGCCTGTGCTCTGCAGGGTGCAGGGCCCCGAGTGGTCAACCCCACTCCCACCCGCGGCGTGCGACGTCAAACCACGTTGTGGGAGACCTCAGACAGTGATTTACTGAACAACGGATGGGCCACCAGTTGAGCTGGGCTGAGTTGATCTGGGTCGACATTTGTTTGGGTGCAGGATACGTACATTAAGAAGTACTGCACACAGACACAGACACAGACAATCTGGACTCGACAACCCTCGACGCCTCCTTGTCACCGTCCAAGACTTCGTCTCCCCAACCACAGCAGTTCCTGATCCAGCCCACTTGGTTCTACTTAGCGATCGACCTCTGCATCTATCCGTCCATCCACCCATCCACCCACCCATTTTGTCTTCCATCCATCTCACCTACACCACACTAGACTGCAGCAGTGCAACCTCGACAAGGCACTTGCTTGTTACAGCACAGTAGTTCCCGAAGCCTGCCGTTCTAAGTTGCTGGCGTCGTCTTTTTGCCTCTGCTTGCTGTTGCTGTTGTTTGTCGCCGTCAGCCTTAGCCTCAATCCATCTATCGTGAGATTGTCATCACTCTCTCTCTCGACTCTCACTCTCATCCTCACACACACATACTTTCTCTCAACAAAACATCATCAATTGCATCTTCATTTGGCCCGCATCAAACCATGGCCAACGTCGAGGCCAGGTCCCTCTCGGCCCTCAACCACATCGCCGCCCATCCTCCTCAGTATCCCATCAACCCGACTGGCCGCCATGAGACCCTCACCCTCTACATCTCCAGAGTCCCCGGATGCCGCGGTAAGCACTTACTCTCTCGTGCCCTCTCCCATGAATTCCGCAACTGACGTCACCCCCAGACATAATACTGTCCACCTTCAAGCCGCAGAGGAAGGTCGTCGGCGGCGAGGATGTCGCAAACTCGCTCTACTACATCCACCTCGACACCGTCGGCGATGAGATGCTGGCTCCCAAGGGCGCCTCTGCCGCCGACAACAACGCCCCGAGGCAAAGCATGGAGTCCACAATGACCCAGAGGATCGCCAGGAAACCTCTGCCCTCCACCGCAAGAGTCCCTCGCCCACAGGAGCCTCCCTCAGATGCCACCCCGGCGCCAGTCCCGGATGCTACCCTCGCGACCGACCAGCTCAAGTACCCGCCGTTGAATACTTCATCACACGACAAGGAGAACGTCCCCCTGGACGGTGAAGGTGCTGGCCCTACAGACCCCTCCCGTGACGGCTCCCACTTGGCGGCTCAACCACCCCCGATCAAGATGTCTTCCGGCTCCGTGTCGAGGAAGCCGCTGGGTCCCCGCCCCTTGTCTACAGGTCCGCCCTCACCCGGCAGGGAGTATCAACCGTACCGTCCCACCCAACCTACCGGCGTCGAGAGGCCGACTACTCCTCCAACCCCCGAGGAGGCTGGCCCGGATCTCCCACCAAGACCCACACCGCCAGGGCCGCTGAACCTTGACCATCTGCCACCCCAGACCTTTGACGACATTCGCGAGACTCGCAGCCCTACTATCCGAAGCCCGGGCTTCCAATCACCACCATATGCGCAATCCCGCTCTCCGTCACCACAGTCCAACAAGAAGCCTTTCACGCCCTTTTCTCTTTCCATCATCCGCCGCGACCCTGTCACTGGACACCAGTGGAACATCGGCAAGGTCTCATCCTTCCAGAGCACCATTGTTGTCGCGCAGGACCCGGAAAACCCAGACTCGCCCAAAATCGCCCAGTACCCCAAGGGCTACCCTGCCATCAACGTGCACATAGAGACCAGCGGGTACGCACGTTTCCGGAACTTCCCCATGGCCCTGCCAAAGATGTCGGACCTCCCCAGGATGAGCCTCGACAGCGCACGTCCGGGGTCGAGCGGCAGCGCTGCGACGAGGAGCATGAAGGAGCTGGCGGCCAGCATGCAGGCCCAGGTGGAGCAACAAAAGGGCCAGGACGACACCGAGGAAGGATTCAAGAGACAAGTCGTCATGACCTATGGCAAGACCTGGACATCCAACCTCAAGGAGGCCTTCAGCGGCAAGAAGCGCGAGCGCTCCTCCACAAACACCAGCGCGAACGACTCTGTCTGCAACGAGCCGCTGGACCCTCCGCGGGCGGGGTTCCACAGGAGACAGGACAGTGGCAACTCGACAAACTCTAACGACTCCATGTTCGCCTCCCTGGTGCCGAACCCAGGCAATAGCGAAACTAACAATCATCAACAACAACAACACCAACAGCATCATAATCATCATCATCATCACCACCACCACCACAAACAACACCAAAATCACGGTTCCGACGCGTCTGCCGCATCAGCCACCGCCGCCGTGAACACCATGGCCACGACGCCAGGAAAGCCAGACGAGCCGGTCATAGCAACGCGCCCAGGGGCCGGGCTGCGGCCGAAGGGCTACACGTTCGCCTCGCCGTGGGACGGGCGGTGCGACTTCCGGACCAGCAGCAACGGGCGGGCGCTCAAGTGCAACCACATCCGCAACACGACGTCGCAGGGCTTCAACCCACTCGTGGCGGCGCAAGCCCTCCGCGACGCCATGCCGGAGAGCAACGGAGGCGGCGGCGGAGCAGGTGGAGGAGCGGCAGGCGGCGGCGGGAGGGGAGGCCGGGCGAGGGGGATGAGCGCGTCACTTCCGATGGGCGACATGGGCAACCGGGTGCCCGTCAGCGAGCTGCGGTTCAACCTGCCGTCGTCGGACCTGTTCAACTCCAAGGAGGACCGGGACCGCGCTGTGGCCGAGATGAAGGAGGGGCTTGGCCGGCTGCTGGTGAGGAGCCCCGGGGGCCACGAGTACGACGACGACGACGAAGACAAGGAGGAGCCCATCTTTGACTTCTCGGGCCTCGGGAGGGAGAAGGCGGGCGGCGGGAACAGGGGGAAACGGGCCAAGCTGGGCAAGCTTCTTGTCCATGACGAGGGGCTCAAGATGCTGGACCTTGTTATTGCTTCCAACATGGGCATCTGGTGGCAGGCGTGGGAGAGGAGTTTCTAGGGGATGAGGAGTCGTGACATTTGCATTGTGGATGTGCCTGGTTCAGGATCAATACCCCCATCTTTATCCTTTTGTTTTGGCATGAATCCAATGTTGGTAATGAGTCTAGGTAGACAGACGGGTGGCCAGTGTTGGAAGTCGACATGACGATAATGTGTGTTAGAGAAGCTGGTGAGCCAGCAGCCGTGATAGAATAAGCGAGCGCCAGCAATGTGCAGCGAGTTTGTCTTTTTACTTTATTCATTTTATTTCTTTACTGTCCATACTACTTGTCAAGATATACGTGGTCATCTGTGATAATTAAAGTGAACATATGTTTCTCTCCCTCAGGTTGGTGATGAAGACGGTCCCAGGTACCCAGGTACCTTGCCGTCCCGATTACCGTATGTAACGGTCATCACTGGGACCCACATCCCCGACCCCTCAGCCAACCAGAACCGGCCGTTTGTAATACCAGCAAAAAACAGCTCGCGCACCTCGCCCGGACAAGAAGTGCCTGCCACCCACCGCCCGAACGTCGAGCTCCGTGTGCAATTGAACGAGGGCTCTCGATTCCCGCAGCAGTACCGACCATCCATCTACGCCTGGTGCATCTCTCCACTCCCGATCCCAACCCACCTCCTCCCTCCGCCGACCGAGACCTGCCCAATTGGCCTCCCGACTGGGCTCCCCCTTCAACCTCGCCCTGCCGCCTCGACAGTCGCAAGCTGCACCGACAGCTCACCTGCTCCCTGTCGTCGTCGACTCCCCTTGAACCACCCGACCAACACACGGTCCGAGACACCGACGTCGAAGCCCACGATGCTGTCCACATCAACAGCCCGGCGTCTCGCCCGGGCGGCCACCACCTCCTCCGTCGTCCCCGCCGCCGCCCTCCTCACCTCCAACACATCCCGCCTCGCCACGCCGGCGGCAGCTGCAGCAGCGGCACAAATCATCGCGAGGCGGGGCTATGCGACGCCCCTGGGACCCCCGCCAAAGGGCTTCCGCCAGCAGCCGCCCAAGAAGTGGGACGAGGACGACGAGAAGACCTTTACCAAGCTGGGCAAGTACTTCCTCATGACCGAGATGGCACGGGGCATGTACGTCCTGCTGGAGCAGTTCTTCCGACCACCGTAAGTTGGACCTCGTCTGTGTGTTGCACAGCCCTTCTCTACTCTGCTTGCGCCACACGAGTCGCCCCGTCGGAACCACGGATGATCAAACGTCTGGGAGAAGGAGATGGCCTCGGTGATGGGCAATTTAAAGACACAACGACATCGGTCCGGCAGCCAGGCACACACATACACACACAGGCACAGATAGATATATATACAGAGGTACACAACAGTTCACTGACTTCACGGCAGATACACAATCTACTACCCCTTCGAGAAGGGCCCCATCTCCCCCCGCTTCCGAGGCGAGCACGCCCTGCGGCGGTACCCGTCGGGCGAGGAGCGCTGCATCGCCTGCAAGCTGTGCGAGGCCATCTGCCCGGCGCAGGCCATCACCATCGAGGCCGAGGAGCGGGCCGACGGCAGCCGCCGCACGACGCGCTACGACATCGACATGACCAAGTGCATCTACTGCGGCTTCTGCCAGGAGTCGTGCCCCGTCGACGCCATCGTCGAGAGCCCCAACGCCGAGTACTCGACCGAGACCCGCGAGGAGCTGCTGTACAACAAGGGTGAGTCTGGGTTTCTCGTCAGGTGGTTGATGGCGCTTGCTGACTTTTGGTTGCAGAGAAATTGCTTGCGAACGGAGACAAGTGGGAGCCTGAGCTGGCGGCGCTCATCCGGGCAGATGCCCCTTACCGATAAGGGTCGTCAGGGTGGTCGAGTTTAGGTCATGTTCGAAGACGACATGGTAGCCTGAGCTCAGGGACTTGGATGGGGGTGAATATCAGAGTTGCAATTGGGTGTGTCGCCCGGAACTTCCAGCGTGGTGACAGCAGGAGAGAGACGACTGTAGACAAAACTATGTATATGAAAGAAATCCATCATCAAATATGCTACAATCTACTTGTCCTATACTTATCAGTTCTACACCAATGCTTTGGTTGTTCAGACAACCCTCAAGGTGCTGCTCGACCTAGAGCCAGGACAGTTTGTGTGGCGGGTGGAACCGGAGCTCTGGCTGTGCTTGTCGTTGCAGCTCTGCTATCTACCTCGATTTACAGTGGCAGCGTGCCAGTGGCAGCGTGCCAAGGTGCATCATCAAGTGCTCATGCTAACGGCCAATTGCTGACATAACACAAAGTGGCCCAAGCTTCCCAGGCCAGCATTGCCGGCTCTCTCATTCGCGGGCGAGAAATTTATCATCATCGACCCGCGCATCTGCTGCAGACGCAAAGAGAACGAAGCTCCTCCCCCCCAAATCCAGACCCATCGACGACAAACCGGCTCTGCCCTGCAATTGATCTCCCTCCCGACGACCACCACAACCAAACCCACCCTCGATCCCCTCAATTCACAATCAGGTCGACCACAACCACCACACAACAACAGCCAAAATGTTCCGCACAGCCGTCCTCCGATCCGCCGCCTCCGCCGCCGCGCGCAGGTCCGTCGTCGCCACCAGCCGCAGCTTCTCCTCGGTCGTCTCGAGACCTACCCTCGTCGCCTCCAGGGCCGTCCTCCCCGCCGCCCCCGTCTCGCGCGTCGCCGCCTGGGCCTCCGTGCGCTGCTACTCTGCCGGCTCCGGCCTGTCCAAGGAGGATGTCGAGGGGCGGATCACCAACCTGCTCGCCGGGTTTGACAAGGTGCGTTTTTGTCTGGTCGCCTGCTGTGGCTCTGGCGCGAGGGGTTTTACGACAGGGTGTCGCCTCGCCTCGAAGTGCTGCGATGGGATGTCATGCTCAGGCTGCTGTGGTTGCGCCTCGTGCTGCTATCCGCTCGGCAGATGGGCGAGGAGCCTGCAGCCCTGACCGTGCCCGGACACCTTTCTTCTAGCTGCATCTCGGGACTTTAGCTGACATTTTTCTCTTCTCTCAGGTCAACGACCCTAGCAACGTATGTACACTCGGACAAAAGACGCTTGCTATCTGACAAAAGCCCCCCCCCCCCCAAGCTGTAGGAAGCTTTGCGACTGACTTCGTCTGGGTTACTTAATGCAGATCAAGCCCACCGCACACTTCGCCAACGACCTTGGCCTGGACAGCTTGGACACCGTCGAGGTTGTGATGGCTATCGAGGAGGTACGGGGATTTCCCTTGTGCGGTTCAGAGCTTAGCCTCTGGTCGCAAAATGTATGATGGAGTTCGTGGCGCTGACAGGTATATAATACAGGAGTTCAGCATCGAGATCCCGGACAAGGACGCAGATGCCATCCACTCCGGTAAGAAACACTACTCTCGACCCCCACGGCCAAATTGGTCAAGAGGAGCGAAGAAAATAGCTAACACGATTCCCCTTCCACAGTCGACAAGGCCGTCGAGTACATCCTGAGCCAACCCGATGCCCACTAAATCAAGGGCCTGGCCTGTCCTTCAGACCCTCGATACAAAACAAATGTACTATACAACGGCGACAGACGGGCAGACACCAACACACACGTGCGAGACGCGTTCAACGCCACTCCGGGACGGGATGCTTCTAGACGGTGGAGAGAGAGAGAGCAAAGCAACGGGTTGAGCCATGGCCGCGGCCATGGAAGCCAACTAGAGCTGGGCAGATGGGTGAGTGGGTGGATCGGTTGGGGTGGATGTCCTGTGTCAGATAAAAGGCCAAATGTGGAAATGATAAAAGACCAAACGACGCGACGCATCTGGTTCGAGACGTGTCGTGATAGCCCTGCTAGGACGATGTCTCCTTGGGTCTGCTGTTGACAAGTGACTTGGCTGGTCTCCGTGCCACGATTATCAGGAGTCCTTTGAGCTTCGTGCTTGAAGCCTCGGGCTGGTTTGCCGCGCTCTTGGTGAAGCCTCATCCACCATCCGGATTCCTGGTCTGATGAGTGACCCGCGCTGAACCAACACCTTGCTTTGACGGACGGAACACATCGTCCCCGGGACCCTCTTGGGACCGTGGATTGTTTCCCCTCTGACCTTTTCCCAGCCCGCATAAACCTGACACCACACGGCACATCATTCCGGCGAGCAACCAGATCAGGAAACAGGTATCCAACAGCAACGCGAGGTCTACAATTTAGCTTGATTGTCATTGTGTGCACCGATTAAAGCATTCTGATGCTTCAAGTCTCAGGGGCCGACAGCATCTGCCCTCTCGAGCGTCTTGTATATGTAGCCAGCGCTGTTAACCCGGAAGAGAAATACTGAAGCCATCTGCAGAGCCGGGCTTGCGGGTGAATTCTGAGCAAGCTGTCACTTCGATGAATGCAACTAATTACATGTTTGCTCTTGCGAGATTCAGCAACGCTCACTTTTAACGTGGCTACGATGACAAAGTTTGAGATATTCGAATAATTTTCACTGTATTTTGTTTACTTTGTAGACCCCCGGGGCTGTCAGCACCAGTTACAAGGTTGACATCATCTATATGAACCTACTTTGATTCATATCTAGTTTGAAGTGACTGATCCATCTGCCAGGGCAGTCAACCACATACGCATGACCAGCAACAGAAGGACTCATTCTAGCGGCTTAAACTACGATGAGGCCAGAAAGTCCCGGGGGACAATAAACAACGCCAAGTTCAATTATAGATCAATTTACAAAGACCCTTTCTTACAACTGTCTGTAAATAGAGTGCTATGTACCAAGACAAAGGCCTGCCTCAAATTTGTGCCTTGACGTCCTGACAACGGCACACAGGTTTAAAATGATATGTATCCGCTGGAAAAAAAATACGTGATTCTTCCGGGTCAATTCCGAGTTATCATTTGATTCACTTCTTCCATTGCTCGACAGGATCGACTCCATTCGTGATACAACTTTCTTAATATCCCGAAGACAACTGTGAGGCAGGCACCTTCACTGCATTCCTTTTCTTTCATAAATCGTCAAAGACAACTTAGAAAATGGTGACATTACCAGAGGCGAACAGTCTCCCACACTTCCAGTGGATAGATGAGACGGGTCATGTACAGCCGGTACACGGACCGCAACCGGACCTTCGGGAGATCACAGACTACGTTATAGATTCAAACGACTGGCCGTCCAAGAGGGCCACAGTTCATAATGTGCTGACTAGAATTAGGTTTGATCTGAATTGTGAGGCGGTAAGTCACACTCTTTTCTCCAAACCCGTTTTAAACACTTGATAATCCCAAGCGACTTGCTCATGATGAGTTGCTAACCATAATCATCGCAGTGTGGCAGAACACGTGATAGTTGTAACGGGCAATCATGTATCGACCACTTCCAAAACATCACTGCTGTCGCCGGTAAGAGAATGTGCGATATCAGAGGGGCTGGACCAATGGGCAAAGGGGTGTTTGCTAACCGGAATATACCGAGCGGATGCACCATTGGTGAGTACCTGGGCAGGCTTTATCCCTTGGGAAGTCTGCAAGCCCGTGATAAGTACGTATTCCTCATCACTGAGGTTGCCGAGGTGTCAGCCTTTCAGTTCGGCAACTTCACACGGTTTGTCAACCATCACTGCAGCCCAAACCTCAGACCCCGACTCGGCATGTACGGCAAGCGGCAGGTGGTCCTGTACGAAGCCACACGTGAAATTGAAGCGGGTGAGCAGCTCTTTGTCGATTACGGCACGTGGTACTTCTCTTTGCCACGTAACCCGTGCAGGTGTGATGCCCAGGAAGGGGATCACCTGCCAGGTAAGTTTCGGGCCAGTACGAAGGACAAAGCTTCGACGGGTAACGTGAAGTCGTCACGAGCCTCAGCACGGACTGAACGCCAGAGGACTAATACATCCTCAAAAAAGGCTCAGAGAGATATCGCTCTTGGAAAAGCAACCAAACCTGCTGTATCAGCAAGCGATACAAAAGCAACGCCTGCTAAGAAGCAGAGCCGGAATCAGCCTGCTGCTTTATTGAAGAACTTGACAAGGAGTGCTGGGGTCTGCAGGCGGCACGGTCCTCAGGTATTTTCGTCCCTCCTGCGATGAAGTGGAAAGTAGTAGTCGTGTAAAGTTGGAAATAATTACAAATTACTCAACATTGTGACCCATGAAGGTTCATGGAAGTTACCGCCTCACGAGACAGTATTCCATCCCCCTCAGGTACTGGACTGTCTGGGGGGAAAGCTCCGACGGCACAATATCCGTTCATTTAGCCGCCCTGAACGAAGGGGCTCAAAATCTGAGGCGGGTGTTGTGAGACAGACGTTGCAGTCTCGGACACATGGAATAGTCAAAGTGTCTTGCACAAGCTTGTTTTGACATTCCACGCAGTCCCAAGTCTCGGCAATGTGGCACCAGGCGCTTATAGTTGCTACGTCTCCAAGTCCAACCTGCCATTTAAACTTTTGATGTATAACATCCTGCTGGCTCGTGTTCACCCCAGCTGCCTGATGCGTGCTCCCTTGCAGCGCATGTCGTCGATCTTGGGAAGTTCTGTCAACGCTGATCAATGCCGACAGTGGCTAAGTGAAAAGGGGCATGGATGTTGTGAGGTCCAGACCAGACGAACCTTTTCCATTCCAGTAACACCACTCACCTGCACTCTATGCGTCCCTGAATTGGCAGTCCGTATGATCGTGAGCATCGTCAGGATGAAAAGGGAGTGACTCGGTTAGAAAGACAGAGATCGTCGTCAGCATGCGTGCGAGAACCAGCCTCTCCCTTATGGATGGGTTCAGTATCTCAAGTATAAAGGCGCAGATGTGGTCTTGGTATTCTGAAGGACAAACTTGCTCAGACCATCAACGGCTTCAGAAGTACCTTCGTTAGCTTAATCTTGCAATCCCAGAAGCCCACGTTCTTTAACACATTATCCTTCGAGCCCCTTTCTTGGCACACAGATCGCCCACCATGACGTCTCTGAAGCTGCCCTTGATCTTGGCAGCCGTTGCGATGCTGCAGGGCGTGGAAGCCGCCTGTGTCGAAGACAATTGTTACGGAGGTGAGAAACCTGTGGAAGCATATGCCAAGTACTCATTAGATTATACTGACAATAAGCAGCCATATACTGGAATCCCGCGGGTGCTGAGGAGTGCTCTTCCCATTTCATCACAACAGTCATTCCGCCTCCAACAACGACCACGTTGACCATCACATCCGGCGTAGCAGACAGCATTACCATTACTAGCCCCTTTGTTGGTGCTAGCACTGTCATTCCCTCCGAGGTGATTCCGACCTATATCGTGAGGGCCTGCTATGGAGATGTGGCGTACCGGTTCGAGAGTGCCTGTTCGTGCATCGGGGCCGGGCCAACCACCACCACAGCAGCACAGCCAGTAGTCACAAACACGGTCATTGTGCCGTTCACACATGGGGGCGGGCTCTCGACAGTCCCACCCGTTCCCTTGCCGTTTCCAATAAGCGTGGAGCCGGGTAGGGACCCAGCATGCGTTCCGATCGGCCTGGGCCCTGTGATTGTGACTGTTCAGGTAGAGGAGGTCTTTGCAATGACGCTCACTGTTTCCGGTCCTGCTCTCTGCATAGGAGAGACCACGCCACCGCCACCGCAGTCTTCGGGGTGCGATTGTGCCAGCACGCTGCCTTCCTCAGCGCCATTCTCGTCCAGCTTCACCGGGTTCGCCATTTCAAACGGGACCAGCTCTAGTCCCACTGAGTCTTTCTCGACCGTCTCCAGGACAACCTTTTCCGAAGGGTTCTTTAACCGATCCACGTCTGCGACGCCAGAGCCTTCTTCGTCAGAGCCTTCGACATCAGAGGAGCCAACGAGTACACGGGCACCGACTTCACTGGAGACGTCCGAGTCTTCTGAATCGACAACTTCCTCACACACCTTCTTGCCCTTCGAGACGCGTAACATCAGCAGCACCGAAGCTTCATCGACCGTGGAGCCTTCGACAAGCACAGAGTCGTCCCAGGGCCCCACCAGGATCTCGACCACGGCCTTCAGCGGCCCGACCAATTTCATCCCAAGGGGCCGCGAGATCTACCTCCTGGTGACCTCGGGCACCTACATCGGGCAGTACATCGAGACGGACGAGCCGGACGCGACCGTGGCGACCAACCTGAAGTCGCACGTGACGACGGACCTGGACTTTGCTGCCGTGTGGACGCTCGACGCCATGACGGGCATCCTGTTCCAGGAGATCGAGGGCGCGTGGTGGGGCGCCTACTTCGGGCTCGGCGTGCGCGCGCAGTGGAGCTCCATCCTGCTGCTGCCCGCCGACACCATCGTGTCGTGGCTCACGACCCCCGTCACGCAGAAGTCGCCCCTCAAGTGCGTCATCGACTTCACCGCCAGCAACGTGCTGACGTGCGGTTCGGGCACGTGGACGATGCTGATGCAGTCCGACAAGTGCGGCTGGGCCGTCACGACGCCCTTCAATGCCTTCCACGCCGCCGCGTGTCCTGGGTCAGAGGAGCTCACCCTACAGGCCGTCGAGGTCAATCCCCTGGACGAGGGGATATCGAAATGAGAGGCGGCGCGGGCTGTTCCGGATCGGCGGGGATTGGAATGATGTATAGCGTGTGTGATTCTCGCAAGCGGCTCGGGCACGTTGTTGAATCTCGTAGTGACATAGCAAATGAGTACCTTGAAAGTTAGAAGAACCCAGTGATGGCCTAGGAGGGAATTTGATGCTATCGCCATATTAGTCTCAACTCCTGCCCTTCGGAGTAGGCAGCTAGGGGGCCAGGGGGTTCAGTCTCACCTCGCGGTGGTCTCCTAGCGTGTAATCACATGCTTTCAGGTGGCTGAAAACGGCCTGCGTCCTGAACCTGGGGATGGAGACGTTAGACCCACGGGACATGCCGTCGATGGGTTGAGGGTCGCATGAGTTCGGCTGACTGGTGTACCCACCCTCTGGGCTGCCTGGATTGAAGAGACAGGGCCTTGGTGTGATCCATGATTAATTTGGTATGCCGTACAAATTCAACTTTAGAAACGCCTCCCACATGTACATGACTACATGCAAGTCCTGTCGAGCTACCATACTCGGACCAACGCCAGCCATGCCATACCCGCCGTTGAGTCAAAGACGCCGAGTTCCGTCGTGTAATGTACAGATTTGACGGCCCAAGAAGCCGAACCCTCTTCCAAACTCCGGGTGGAATCGAACCTTTCCCACCAACCCTTGTCTCAATACTCATCTGTTGGAAGGACATCCATGTCTTCCTCCTCGCTTCCCTGGCTCTCGATGCCCATCATCAGGAACTCGTGCTCCAGCGCCTCGTCCGCACTGATCCTCTTGCTTGGGTCCAGCTCCATGCAACGCGCAAGGAAGTCCAGGGCGATCCTCTCCTCGTCGTCGAAGGGCAGTTTCTTCTCGTCCCGCAGCGTACTCCACATGATAATCTTGCCCAGGTCGAACCCGTTTTGCCCGATGGTAGGTATGCTAGTATCGAACATGCAGCCGTGCTGCTGCCCAGCCAAGCGCATCCTCCTGTGGCCAAACATGGTGGCGATCTCGATCATGGCCTCGACGTCGTCAGCCGAGTTGAAGAAAGGGAACCGGCGGGACATGATGGTGAGCAGGATCACACCAGCGGACCAGACGTCGAGCTTGGTGGTCTGCTCAGTACATTTGAAGAGGACCTCTGGCGCACGGAATCCGCGCGTCCCGGCACGGTTTGCCCTGCGCGAGGGCCGGGTGTCATTCTTTGGGTAGCCGTGATGAGGACCGCCGTTGGCCACGATGGCTTGTCTAAGGCGTTGTCGCCGTACAGCCAGCTCTTCATGGCAGTAGCAGGGCTTGCTGTCCTCACCCTCCCGCTCTGCCAGACCGAAGTCCACGAGGACACCACGTTGCGTCGAGGGGTCGTAGAGGAAGTTTGTCGGCTTGATATCCCGATGAATGATGTGGTGCCGGTGAACAGCTGACAATGCCGTGAAAAGAGAGCGGAGATATACAGCCATATCGGGTACTGTCATGTTTCTGAAGTAGTCACGGAAATCGTGGTGGCGGAAATAGGGGAGAATGGCGATGACCTGATCCGTACTTCGGAAGGCAGTGATCAGGGGACAGACGGCGGGGCAGTCGCGCAGGTCATGAAGCAGCTCGAGCTCGTTGAGGATCCGCGAGGGGGAGGACGTGACGTAGATCTTCTTGATGGCGACGAAGCGTGACCGGGCTCGCTGTTGTCGGCTGGTGTGGGATGTGACCTGTGAGGTCTGATCGATAGTGGCAGAGGAGCTGCTGCTGCGGTCGACGTGCCTCTTGAGGGGCGGGGGAGTCCACGTCTCGTTCTCCTTGTCGACATCCCATTTGTTCTCGTAGCGGTCGTACTGCAGGTCTTCGGCCTTGTAGACGGTGGAGAATGTGCCTGGAAGGGACGAAGCATAAGTCAGTCAGTCAGTCAGTCATATTGAGGTAGGTCACAGCAGGCGGGCAGGCGGGGCATGGGTCCCACATACCCTCTCCGATCCTCTTGATGAGCTTGTACTTTCGCCTGAAGCCCGGGAAAGCATCTTGGAGTCTCCTCATGTCGTCGTCGAGTATTTCTTCCTCGTCTGACTCTTCTTCTTCCTCCTCGTCCTCGTCGAGCTCGGGCTCCTCTTCCTCTTCCTCTTCGACGTCCCGACGGCCTCCCCGTGCCCCGCGTTCTTGACTCTGGTCTTGCTCCTGTTCCTGTTCCTCCTCGTCGGGATACTGCTCCTCCCTGCCCGCAGCAGCGTCCGTGTTCATCTCGGTGTCTTCTGTTGAGGGACCATCCTGGTGGATCTGGAAGTCTTCTGGACGGCGGCGGCGAACTGCAGCCGACATGATCGAGTAGGGTATCACGATGGGATGAGTGTCGCGCGAGAAGGGGAATATTCAAAAGAGGAGGGCAGAAGGAGAAGTGCTGAGGAGGTCGAGACGGCGGCTCGAATTGCCAGCCAGAAGCAACACCCCAGACTGGACGGTTCAAATGTGCAATTGGCGACTGGAGAGCAGTCTCGTCTCCTCGAAAATGGTCTCCCAGTAATCAATGGTCAATGGCAGAACAAGGATTGGGCTTGGGGCGCCGACATTGGTGGCCTGCAGGGAGTGTGCATCAGTCAATTGCTTGCTTGCTTGGTTAGGTCGACTGACGCGGATGATTAACCGAGCTGCAAAATTGGCGGGGTACAGATCCGCACGCGTCGAGCCACACCCCTACCGCGCCTGCCCCAAACAAAACAAAGCTTAGAGGTGGGCACGCCCGTTGCCCAGCACCTTCCAACGGGCCCCCGCGAAGAAATCCCACCTCCCCTGCCAACGCCTATCCGCAGTCAACAACGGCAAAGAGAGGCAGGCCCACCCGACTTAGTCGCAACATATCTACACTACCTACACAAGTACATTCCTTTTGCATCTCCAACATTGCCGTTGGCACCGACATTAGGGCCTCCTTCCGAATGTTACACCAGCTGTGACCAGGTCGCCCGTGTCTGCTGCTCCTTCTACGGGACTTGCACTTGTTGTTGCAACTTCCTCGGCTGTTTTCACCACCACTTGTTTATTTTCTTCGACTCGGTCATCTCCTCCGATACCCAGCCCACGACACCGAAAGAGACGTGCCTGTCGGTGTGACCAGGCGACCTGTCCGCCAAGATGGACAACGTCAACTTCGACATCAACGAGGCTCTCAAGCTGTACATGAGCGACCCTGCCACGATCCCCACCGAGCAGGCAGATGCCGCCCTCTTCGACTGCGAAAACGACCCAGAGAGCCTCACCAACGGCGTCATCAACCCCGTCCTCAACCCCATCATCGATGCCGTCGCCGAAAACCCCGACGCAATCACCCGCAGCGCCCACTTCGACTCGCTGCAGTTCCTCCTCAAGTGCGCCCCCATTTCCCTTTCCCCCTCCGAGTCTGCCGCTGTCTCTGCCTCTGCCTATGCCTCTGCGCCGTCGTCCTCGCGCTGCGAGCTGGCGCAGAAGGGCACGCGCCCCGTCGCAGACACACCCTCTACCCTGCCTACTCCAGACCAGACCCCAGAACCAGACCCCGATCCAGACCCAGGCCCAGATGAAGACCTACGAATGCCTCTCGCGCACGTGCAGGGACATGTTTCTAAGCTCTTCCAACTCTCCAGATACACTCCATACCTGCCCACGCATGCGCTCTCCAAGGTCTTTGATCTGATCACCTCCGGCCTGGCCACCGAAGCCGACATCGTCCACACCGACCTCGAGTCCGACGAGCAGGACCTCCTCTCGCATCATAAGCATCTCCTCGAGATCTACGGCTTCCTGCTGCAATGGACCATCTCTTGCGTCGAGACCAAGGCCGCCGAGAAGTCGTCAACCGCACCGATTGCTCGAGGCAGGAAGCCCAAGGGCAAGAAGGCCGCGGCGGCCGACAAGGATGCCAACTGGGACAGCGCTGCCCAGCTGCAGATAGCCCTCGACACCATGTGCAAGGTACTGCGGTTGAAGCTGGGCAAGATCTTCCTGACAACATCCGAGCGGGATACCTTCATCGGCCTGATAACCCGTCCCGTCTACCTGATTCTCGAGAGCGAGCAACGGATCAAGAACACCACCATCCGGATGTTCGCCTTCAAAGTGCTGTGTATCGCTGTCAAGCACCACGGTCATGGTTATGGTAGGTGCCTCCGCACAAGCTATCGCGATGGTGGGCATGTACCCAGCTAACACACACTGCTCTTCCCAGCCGCGCAAATCTCCATTGTACAGAACCTGACCTACTTCGAGCACTTGTCCGAGCCCATGGCCGAGTTTCTACACATCCTGGCAGAGCAATATGACTACCCGCAGCTCGGGGAGGAAGTGCTGCGTGAGCTCAGTAACAAGGAATTCAACAGTAACGACACCCGAGGCCCCAAGTCTGTCTCTACCTTTATGGTCAAGCTGTCTGAGCTGGCGCCGAGGCTGGTGATCAAGCAAATGACCATGTTGGCCAAGCAACTTGACAGCGAGGTAGGCGGACATCCAGTCCCCTCACAACGGTCTGCTCTGAAGCTAAATTTGAATACAGTCTTACACCCTGCGATGCGCCCTGGTCGAAGTTTGTGGCAACATGCTTATCTACTTGAGCAAACAAGAAGAACGGGGAGAGAACTACAAGTCCCAGCTGAATGCCTTCTTCGACGTCCTGGAGGAGCGCTTCCTCGACATCAACCCTTACTGTCGCTGCAGGGCAATCCAGGTCTACGTGAAGCTGTGTGACCTCCAACAAAAGTTCCCCAAGCGGAGGCAGAAGGCGGCTGAGCTGGCGTGCCGAAGTCTTGAAGACAAGAGCAGCAACGTGAGGAGGAATGCCATCAAGCTGCTGGGATGCCTCATCAAGACCCATCCGTTTACCGTAATGCATGGCCACCAGCTGGCCCGGAAGGAGTGGCAGGAGCGGCTGAACAAGGTCGACCAAGAGCTTGATGGCCTGAAGCCCCCGGCCGGAGCGCCTGACATGGACAGCCAGGGCAGAGCCGACGTCACGGTCGACGAACAGCTGCTCGACGAGGCAACCCAGGTCGAGCCGTCCCCGCAAAAGAATGACCCTGCCGACATGACCGAGGAAGAGAAGCGCGCTGCTATCCAGAAGGTCCAGGAGGATGCCGCGACCTCGGAAGCCATCGAGAAACTCACACTCACCCGACGGTACTACACGGAAGCACTGAAGTTTATCGACGTCCTTCACGAGTCGACCGGTACCGTCTGCCAGCTGCTTGGGTCCAAGAACAAGAGCGAGGTGATCGAGGCAATGGACTATTTCGAGGTTGGCGACGCCTACAATATCGAGCAGAACAAGGTCGGCATCCGCCGAATGCTCAGGTTAATCTGGACCAAGGGCAACAGCGACGAAGGAAAGGGCGTTCAGGCACACCTCATCGAGTGCTACAAGCGGCTCTTCTTCGAGGCCCCGGATTCGTTCAGTCCCAACGATGCGGCCAACTTCATTGCCCGCAACATGATCAGCCTGACGTTCGGAGCCACGCCGGCAGAGTTGACATCCCTCGAGCAGCTGCTGGCGACCATGATGAAGCAGGGCATGATTCCTGACCTCGTCATCTCGAAGCTATGGCAGGTCTACGGCGTGCACAAGCGCGAGATCTCCAGGACCCAGAGAAGAGGTGCCATCATTGTCTTGGGCATGTTGGCGACCGCCAGTCCTGAAATCGTCGTCAGCGACATGGAAACCATGCTTCGTACCGGCCTTGGGCCCCATGGGCGCGGCGACCTCCAGCTCGCCAAGTATACCTGCATCGCGCTCCGCCGCCTGAATCCGACGGGCCGACAGGCAAAGGAGTCTGGCGTCAAGTTCTCGCGGCTGCCGAACCAGCATGCCGTCCTTCAGAAGCTCGCCGCCATCACGGACGTTCCTTCCGAGAACGAGGAGTGGTACGGCGTTGCTGAGCAGGCCATCAACGCGATTTATGCCATCTCCAAGCACCCTGACGTGCTTTGTTCGGAGATCATCCGCCACAAGACGAAAGCTGTGTTTAGTGGCCGTGCTCGCTCAAATTCCAACGACAGGCCCACATCCAGAGACTCACAGAAATCATCACACAGCAAGCAGTCGGCTAAGGTGGAGGAAGAGGTTGGTGAGGATGGTGCTGAGCCTACTGTCATGCCGCCGACGCAACAGCCAGCGACACAGCAGCCGGCCACACAGGCAGGGGAGACCTCGAAGCCCAAGCGGGACAACGCGATCGCACTGTCTGAGCTGCTGTTTATCGTCGGTCATGTCGCCATCAAGCAGATTGTCCATCTTGAGCTGTGCGAGCTGGACTTCAAGCGCCGGAAGCAAGAGAAGGAGAAGGCCGTTGCCGCCGAGAAGGCAGCCGAGGCCGAGTCGCGCCGCACCAGCAGGAACAACCGGGCGTCGACCATTGGAACTGTTGCCAACAAGGATGAGCCCGAAGACGAGCTGGACCTCATTGGCGGCACGACCGAGGACGACTTCACTGAGGCCATGCTACACATCCGGGAACGCGAACTTCTTTATGGTCAGGATTCGTTGCTGGCCCTGTACGGTGCTCTCGTGAGCGAGATCTGCGCCAACAACACAAAGTACAAGGATAAGGGCCTACAGGCGGCGTCGACACTGTGCCTGGCGAAGCTGATGTGCGTCAGTGCCGAGTACTGCGAGGCCAACCTGCCTCTGCTCATCACCATCATGGAGCGGTCTCCGGACGCAACGGTGCGTTCCAATGCGGTCATCGCGCTGGGTGACATGGCAGTGTGCTTCAACCACCTCATCGACGAGAACACCGACTTCCTGTACCGGCGACTCGCCGACAAGGATGCTTCGGTCAAGCGTACGTGTCTGATGACGCTGACCTTCCTGATCCTAGCTGGACAGGTCAAGGTGAAGGGCCAGCTGGGCGAGATGGCCAAGTGCATGGAGGACGAGGACAAGCGCATCGCGGACCTGGCCAGGATGTTCTTCACGGAGCTGTCCACCAAGGACAACGCGGTGTACAACCACTTTGTCGACATGTTCTCGCTGCTCTCGGCGGAGAAGGCGCTCGCGGAGGAGAGCTTCAAGAGGATTGTCAAGTTCCTGCTCGGGTTTGTGGAGAAGGTAAGTCGGATCGGAGTCACCAGTGGCAGATACCAGGCCCTTTTGATGTGTGCCAGGTTGCTAATTTTTCTTTTCAATCACAGGACAAGCACGCCAAGCAGCTGGCCGACAAGCTGGCAGCTCGCCTGCCGCGGTGCGAGACGGAGCGACAGTGGAGCGATGTGGCCTTCGCTCTCGGGCTGCTGCAGCATAAGAACGAGGACATCACCAAGCTGGTGTCGGAGGGCTTCAAGGTCGTGCAGGCGGCGGCGTAGGAGGCTGAGATACCCTCGCGATGAACGTGGCTTGCATGTGGTGTCTTGCTTGTGCTAGGGAAACGGCCCCAAAGAGATGGCATTGTGGAGAAAGGCTGGGGTGTTTTGTGTTCCGGTTCAGCATTGGGTTGATGGGGTGGTGTTTTTCTCTTTTGTGGGTTGGCGGATGATATACTCTATGCTCTTACGAAGTAATGTAGCCGGCACACACGGAAGACACCGTAGCTGTTGGCGAATGTTGACTATCGAGGTATTCGAACCATCCTCGGCTTTCTAATCACCGACCTTGAACACCCTCAGTAGGATTGAGGGACCGCGTTGCTTGCTTTCTTTGTTCTTGTCTTTTGATTGCTTGTCATCACCGAGCCAGCCATGCCATATGTACATTTAGGGCATCCTGTCCCCAACCGGGATAAGCACTCGAGGCAGGTTACTTAGGTATTGCTGCCGTTCGGGCCACCCTCTGAGCACAGCAGCTGCTGGATAAGGCCCTGCTGCCCATGTCTGATATGCCATCCCGTCTTCCGTCCGCCTCCGCCTCCGCCGCCCCCGACCGAAAAAGCCTCTACTTTGTCTTCTCGGGCGTGACGGCGAATGTGGGCTTGACGAACCTGTCGCTGTGGTAGACCTTGAAGTTCTCGCCGCCCATGAGGTCGCGCTCGCGCTGCTGGTCGGCGAGGTAGCGGCGCACCTGGTCGCGGTCCTCCTCGGCCTGGAGGGCGGGGATGAGGTGGATGCGGGCCCACATCTTCTCGCGGGCGAGCTCTCTGGGAGGACGAATGTGTCAGTGACGGACTCGGAGGATCTCTGTGGCCAATGTCTACCTCTGAGGGACAGACATGTTGCGTGACTGGGATCGGTGATTGGAGTGAAGGAAGAAAAGATGACGATGACGACTCACCGTTGTTCCCGTGCCCCCTTGCCGAACTGGTACCATCCGTAGAGCATCACGCCGCCGCCGAGGGCGAGTAGTGTCGCGGGCTTGAAGCCTCTTGCGGGCAGGTTGCGCTGTGGTGAAGGGCACAAGTCAGCAAACCAAGACTTGGACAGTGTTTGTGGGCATTCCGGGATCCAAGAAATCATGTCTAACGGCCGGCCAACTGCAATCCTCCTCGTGCGTGTGTGTGAGCCAGTCGATCCTGATTCGGCTCTCGAGGCTCCGGAACTCCCCTGCGGATCTGCCTGTGCCATTGAGCTTGGTGAGGGGGTGGCACGGCCTGACGCCTTCATCTCGATGCCTTTTGAGCGCGTATATGGCGGCAATTTGGGCGTCAAGCAGCCGTCCAGTGTACCTGCAGCCCACGTTTCCCTTGTATGGTAACCATAGCGTTGGATGATATCGCCGGCGCTGGCCTGTTCCTTTGTTCATACCCGGTTGACTGCTCGGGATAAGGAGGTCCTCTTGCTTAAATAGTACCATTCCAAGCTCCTCGCACGCTCAAGACTCGGTCCACCTATCCGCCCATCCGGTTTGCCAATGGACCTTGTCGCCGTGGTGGCTCGGCTGGCTTCGAATCGGACTGCTCTTGCTGGCACGGCAGGATGGCCACGAACAAGGGAGACGAGGTAGAGCGTATTCGAGAAAAAGTCCTTCTCACCTTGTACTGGACGGCATCGTAGCCGCCCACGGGGGGCATATCCTGAGGCATGGTGGGCTGTTTGTTGTTGTTCTTGTTGTTGCTGCTCTTTTGTTCTGTCGGATGCGCCGACGAATCCTGGGGTTTGTTCCCTTCTCTTAGCCGCAGAGGACGGGGTATTTGCGGCACTGGTCAATTGGGTGGAGGCTGTCGAGATCGTAACGTCGTGTCGCGGGGGTTTGGAGGGTGATGTTGAGGGTGGACGAGGCCTGGTCGTTGGGTTTGGATGTCGACCTTCGGGGCGGATGCGAATGCGGCTCGACTGCTTTCCCTTGCCTGCCTGCAACAGTCAGTCCAAACCCAGGGCACCTGCTTGCATTCGACCCACGCTGGATTGGCCAGAGCTCTCTTCTGCTGTGGAGGTGCGGGCGGGGTGGGGGCGTGATTATGTCATCCACTCTTCACCTTGGCCTGCTTGGGCATGTAGAATGGTAGGGAGTATCCGTACAGTCGAGTCGTACAGTCGTACAGTGGTAAATATCTACAGTCGGAGACTTACAAACAGCAAATTCCAGACCAGAACAATTCAACCTGGAGACACCCAGACTGCCGTCATGTACAGTAGATTCTAATTCAATTGGCTAATCAAGTATCGCTAGTAGAAACAAGAAACCCTTCCACAAATGCAACCCATCGATTTCCACACTTCATCTTCACTGCTGCTCTCAAACATCTCCTGTGGTAGATCCGGAGGAGATCCGGCGGACATCGAGCAAGACTACGGCGACGACGGCGGCGAGTACCGCCCCCGTGCCAGCTTGTCGTTCCGTGCCTTGGAGTTGAGCTTGGAGACCCAGGGCACCTAGCCCTTCTCTTTAAGCTGCTCCTGCTCCTCCTTGTCCAGCTCTGCCATCAGGTCCGCCTCGTCGATGTCGTCCAGATCGTCGTTACCGCCTCCCCCTCCCGTCTCCAGGAGGTCCACCTCCTCCTCGTCTTCCTCCTCGCCTGCGGCATCGCGTCCGGGGCCACCGCCATTCGTGCCCGTGCCCGTGCCCGTGCCTTCACTTGTTCCTCGCGGCTCGGGATTGGGCTGGAGCTCAAACGAAGACCGCAGCTTGCTGCCCCCTTGTGACCGTGTCAGCTTCAGCTTTTTCGACAGCGCAGAGCCGCTGCCCCTGACATCCCTCTCGCCCTCACCATCCGTGTCGCTATCGCCATGTTTCCGCTTGGAGCCGGGTGATGTGCCGTTGACTGCCTCGCCCCTGGCCCCACTCGCCTTGGACCCCGTCTCGCTCTCGCTGTCCGAGGTCGTGCTGTTGTTGTCTTCCATTTCAGAATCTGACTGGCGGCCTTCGTCTTCTGACTTGCCGTCGTCCTCGTCATCGTCTCCGTCGTCCTCCTCCATGAAGGCTGCCAGCTCCTCGTCGGCCTCGTTGAAGTCAAACGTCTTGAGCTCGTCGATGGGGCTGCGCGGGTCGGGCTCCTCCTCGTCGGCGCTGTCGAGCTCGTCTGGGTCAGCCCCGCCGTTCTGCATGGCAGTGTCAATCGCCCCGGGGTTCGTTCCACCCTCGCCCTTCCCGGGCAGCACGAGGGGTGCCAGGCCTCCCCGGTCCGCAGGGTGCAGGTCCAGCAGGTACGGTGTCTCGTCCAACTCTTCCCACTGGCTTATCGAGTCCTGTAGCCAGTTCTGGTTGACGATCTTGATGGTCGGTATCCTGACCGCCTCGCGCACCTTGGCCGTCCGGGGCCGGAGGAGACTAACCACCAGGTGTGTGATGGACGGGTGTATGCGGTCCTCCAGTATGGCGCCAAAGCTCTTAACCTGCAGCGCTATCTCGTGGTTCCACTTGTCCACGTTGTTGGGCACGATGCCGCTGAGGACGATGCGCGTGCCGCGCAGGACCTCGTGCTTCAGCTCGTCCAGCAGCGTGCCGACGTCGGGTATCGAGCGGCTGTTCTCGCGGGTCTGGTAGGCCTCGTAGTACTTCTCGTGCAGGTTTGTGAGGTGTCGTTCCAGGTAGATGAGCTCGGCGTCGTCGTCGAGCAGGACGTGGTGTCGCTGGTGCGGCGGGGTGACCTGGCCGCTTCCGGGCGTCTCGTTCTCGGCGCCGGCCTTCTCGGCCTCCTCGTCGTCCTTGTCAAGCTTCTCCTGCATGTGCAGCAGGGGCCTGTCGGTCAGCTGCTTCTCCAGGGCCCGCTCCTGCTCGCTCTGCGCCTTCAGCAATGCGACATCGTCAGCGCCGCCGGCGCCAGCTGGGATCGGACCGTCGACGGCTTCGGGGGCTGGCTTCGCTGCTGCATCTCCCTCGACACCCGGCTTCGCCTCGCCGTTCGGGGGCGTCGCCTCGGGGACGGCGTCTGGGCCGGGGGCGAGGTCGGGCCGCTTGGGCAGGAAGCTGGAGTTGATGTCGCCGGTGCCCTTGAAGAAGTCATAGGGCACGACCTTGATCAGGTTCCGGCGGTTGTTTGGCCAGACGTCGGCACGGTCGTCGATGACGACAACCATGTTGGTGGAGACGGGGAAGAGGCGCTGCAGGCTCTTGGCGGTCATGTTGCCGTTCTCGTCGCGGCTGATGATGCGGTCGCCAAAGAGCTTCTTGTCCGGGTCGACGATCTTGGCGATGTTCATGGCGTAGGCCCTCGTGCCCATGGTGTAGACGTGCAGCTCGTAGAGCTTTGAGATGTTTGTGAGGAACTGGCGGAGGTTGGGGCGCATCTTGATGTAGTAGGAGCAGCCGCTGGCCAGGCCGCGGGGGCCGTCGTCGTTGAGCTGGAAGCTCTGGACGTCCTTGACGGCCTCGTGGTTGGGGTTCATGGGGTCGTTCTGCCACTCGCCGACGGTGGGGTCTATGCAGGCGTGGATGATGGTCTGGTCCAGGTCGACGACCAGGCTCAGCTTGCGGTGCTCGAGCAGGCGCTGCTGCTGCAGCAGCTCGGTCTCGGCGGCGCGGTCGAGGCTGACGGTCAGCTTGACGTTGTCGTGGATCATCTGGACGGGGGCGCGGGCGGTGTCGAGCTGGGTGGTGTAGAAGTCGATCTCGTCGGTGCTCTTGCCGCAGATCAGGCACATGCCGCCGTACTGGTTGTCGTGTATGCACGTCTCCTCGATGCGCACGCAGGGGCGGCTGCGGGGGATAACCTGGCCGACCTTGATGTCCCAGGACTTGAGGGTGCCGTTGGTGGGGCAGGGCCACGAGGCGAAGCCGGTCTGCTCCTCGTTTCGGATGTCGCCGGTGATCTGGTCGCCGAACTCCATCTTGTACTTGTACGAGAACTCCATGGCATTGGAGCCCTTCTTGACCTCATCACCAGGCTGGTAGATCAGCCTGGTGATGGTTATGGGATACCGCAGGTGAGGACCCAAGGGGAACTCCGTGACGGAACCCATCTTGGGGGATGGGGGGTGGGTGAGGGAGGAGGAGGAGGTTGGGGCAAAATCTAGATCAGGAACAAGAAGGATTAGCTGGTGGCAGCAGCAGAGTGCGATGAGGTAGATAGATATTTATACTTGGGGGAAGCAAGAGGAGAGGGAGAGAGAAAAGCAGAGAGAGGAAGAAAGGTAGCTCACAGGTATGGTCAGCCAGAGGTGCGTCTAGCTCGACAAGATATGGTCGCGTTGGATGGAGGATGGAGATGGAGAGGCAGCGATTGAGCTTCCCATGGCAGACAGAATTGCGCGGAGGGTGTTTTGATGCTCGAGGAATTGGACGCTCTCGAGGGCTGCAGAGGTCGAGATGCAGAGGGGGAAGCTGATGCGAAAGGCTGGCAAGTGTCTGCTGGGGTCAATTAGGGATGGCGATGGCGGGTGGAAATTGGTGATCGAGTGGGAGTTGAGGTTGGGTGGAGGGACGAAGTAGTGCAGTGCAGTGCAGTTGAGGTCAAGTGCGGTGCGGTGCGGTGCGGTGCGATGCGATGCGCGGCGCTGCGATGCGACTGGGATGGGTCAAGGCCGAGAAGAGCTTGGGCCACCGGCACACACACCTTCTCTCACAGTCTCACACCCACACTTAAGTACACACACAACAAGACCGCAGACGGACAGTCGGGGGCGGGTGGTGGAGTAGGTACCAAGGTACCTCACCCCAACCCAAAAAAGGTGCAAGAGCTCCCTGCCTAGCGTCGGCAGCTAGCCGTGACAGGCCAATGGATTCGACGGATTGGCAGGCAGAGAAGTGGGGAACGGGCGGGCTGCCTGCAGAGCTGGTTCGTTGGTTGGTTGGCTGGTTTGCTCACTCGTTCGTTTGCTCTTTCTGAATTTCACCAACAAGGAGAAGTTTCACCTTGGGAGTTCGTTCTGCAGAGGATGTTGATGGTGGGTGATGGTGATGAAGGTGATGATGAAATGTTGATGGGTGGTAATGATCGAGTTCCCAACGGCGGGTGATGGAGGGAGACGGTCGAGGGAATAAGGTTAGAGGTCCAAAAGGATGAGACTGTCATGACTGGTCAGTAGCCTTCTTCTGTGCCGTGTTCGACTCGGAAACAAAGTTGTTTCTGAGACCTCAAGATGTGCGCGGTACATGACATGGGCAGCAGACAACTGCAGCTTCAGCCAGCTCCTCTGCACTTGCAGTACACAGTAGAAACAATCACCACATATGGATGGGGCTCTGCTCACCTGTGGGCTCGTGACAGTAAATTGTGGTCCCTGTCCTGTGGTGTTGATGTGGTACGTCGGAAGGCTATCCGAACAAGCTGTAACCTGGCCAGGCCAACAAATACTGAGATGCCGGTCCTTATCACGACGGCTTCAATGCTCGCCACTAAACAACTTGTGGGTGTTAGTAGACTTCAGGACTGGATGGTCAAGATGAGATAGATTATGCACATACCTTTAGCACATTGGTCTGTAACTAGACAAGCTGGATACTAAGTATGCCAAGTATACTGGCAGTAGTAAATAAATATTTAATCAATCATCAATCAGAGCTCACTTCCCCCGTGGCGCGTGGGACCCCCAGCCCCAAAAATCCAGAGGCGGGAGACTGGCGCCCTTTTGTACTTTGGTACCTTGGGGCCGAGACCCTCTTTTTTCCGGACTTGCTCATGTGCATTGTGCCAGTGTGCGTGCATTCATGGGTCCTCCAGGACGGACACACTGCAGCGGACGCGAATAAGCCACTCCGCATTCCCGCTCCTTACCGTTTGCGGGGTTCTCCAGGCCTCTGGTCCTGTCACCTCACTCAGTGTCTCCAGCCTATCTTGGTCCACATTGTGCTGCATACTTCTTAACACTGCAGTACGCTGTGGCTGCCCGACTGTGGCTTGGTTGTGAAACGGACATATTACTACATCTACAGCAGAACAAATCGACATATCAGTATGTATCTACGTCGGTGTCTCCTTTGGAAATGAGTGAACAGACCAACCCGGATGGCGATCCAGCATGTACATTAAGGTTGAGTCACTTCCCACCTCCTTAGGTCAACTACTCTCTTCACAGCGTACAATGGGTACAGTCATCGACACATGCAGGCACCGTACTTTCTATTCATTCATCATCTCCCCACGATTTTGGTGATCTGTCTCCGCACTTCATTCACCCACACCGACCTCGCAGGATCTCGCCCGGTGGGCTGACAACACCGACCTGCTCTCTTTGTTGCTCCACCGTCTCCTGACATTCGCCTCCAGATGTCCAGCGCCTAGCCCTTTTGACTAGTTTCACGTGTTTGCTCACTTTCCCAATTTCTCTCCTAACTAGTATTATCCTGCATGAGTGATACCCGCGAACCAGCCCTTTCTTCCCTGTGCATTGTCTCCAGCCACTTTCTATCCGTCGCCAACCTAGCCTGAGCTGAGAGTCACGTTGAGTTACTGCTAGGACCGCCCGTCATCGGATCGCCTTCATGGTGTAGGGAGAAGTGCAACTATGGCGCACTTGGCCTGACAGGTTCCGAAGGCTGTGTTGCAGGCGATGACCGCGGCCGGCGCGCCCGCTCCAAGCACAGTGCCAAACATGAACCCGGCGCCGGCGTAGCAAGCAGTGACCACTGCTGCACAGCCCGTCTGGCAAATGCCATAGGCCACCGGGCCGGCTGCAACGGCGGTGGCCAGCGACAAAGCCGTGATAATGGTTCTGGTGGGCTGCATGTTGTTGACTGTTGTGACGCGGTCTTGTGTTGGCTTTTGTGTTGTTTGAGTAGATGTGTTGTCTTTGGTGGTCTCGATCTATTGTACAGCATAGGCGGTATCGACTGCATTTTATATCTGATTGAAATAGAAATCCGGTTGTTCGTTTAAAAGCCTGAGGCTCCCAACATCCATTTAGCCCATTGTTGACTTCCGTGGATGTTTTGTGTCACAACCCTTCCACGAGCTGCTCGTGATACTGCTTTATGCGTATGGTCGAAGTGAAACTATCAGTGCTTACCAGTGCCGACCCAGACAATGATCACATTTCCATTTCAGTACTGAAGTGTACGATGACATGTTTCGGTTGCAAAGACGCGCTTCTTTACCTAAGGTACCCAGCTAAAGATGACCACAGCAACAACTGACTAACTTCTGCAAAGGGCCTACCCACTCATGTGTTGTTTCCTCGCTGCTACTACTGCATGAAACTATGATTCTTGTAATTATGAGATTAAAGACCTTCAAGTTCATTGATAGGTATGTTAGACGATCACTGCATATGTACATCAACAACCAGATGGAACGGCAAATCCATTCACCCTCCCCTGCGATCCAGACCCTCTGACAGCATCTTGTCCGAAACCTCTCTTCGCGAAACCCTTCCAGATGGCGCACTGGTTCACGCCACCGGAAAGCACACGATCGGCCTGGAGTATCGCGTCCCGCGCCTGCAAGTGATGCGGTGAGCAGGGCACCAGGGCATCGCTGTCCAGAATCAATTTCAGCAGGTAGTAACGAGCTCCCTGGGGCACTCCATAGGCGTCCAGCGTCACCTTGTCCACGTCGCCTATGCCGTACGTATCGACAAGGTTCCAGAAGACCTCGTACAGGGCTGCAGCCCACACAGTGGCCAGGTCGAAACCTCCGGTAGAGCTAAGAGCGTTCAGCGACTCGAATGTGAGCGGTGTTGTCTGAAGACTGGTTGAGATGTAGTGAGACCTAAGCCCAATCGCCTTGGCTGTCGCCCAGTCCGCAATGGTGTAGTCTTTGCTTCGCGTATCTCCGTTTTTGACTCGCACAAGCGTCGGCACAAAGTCCGAATACCCCTCGTTCAGGGAGAGACCGTCCAATCCGCCCAGGCAGCCCGAGGTCGCCCGCCCGCCGACCAGGCGTGACGTAACACCGTGCATGTACTCATGGAGCAGCACCGTTGACTCAAAGACGGAGTCCCTTCTTGGCGTCCCGGCCTCGCTCCAGATGCCCATGGATAAGCGTGGACTTCTGCCGTCAGCCGTCACGGTCATCGTGGCGCTTCCACCGGTGTGGATCACGATCTCGACAGGATCGCCGGCTTGTCCTCCCTTGCCGTTGTTGGAAGTCTGAAAATTCCCTGCGGCCTCGTCGAAGCCCAAGGCGTAAAGGATGTCATGAAACTTGTTAACTGTGTAGAAAGCCTGGGTCGCGGATGCGTTGACATATGTTTGCCAGTCGACGGTGGCAGGGGAGTACGGGTAGGAAAAAATGAGAGAGGGAGAATTTGCAACTGTCTTGTCGCTGGTCTTCTCTCCGATCGTGACATATGCATTGTTTCCGCGCAAGGTGGTGTAATCCTGGGTGCCATCTGAGTGCCAGCCAAATGGCGATGATGGCGCGTCCTCTGGGTTGACAATAAGCCTCCGAGAACCCTCAGGCGGATTCATTGTGCCCCATGAGCTATATGTTTGTCTCGTTAGGTCTCCATGGCCTGGTACAAGGCAAGCTGTAGGGAAAAGACTTACAAGGCCTCATAGCTGGCATTGTTTTTGTACTCGGTGACTCCCGTGACCTCATTGCCGGAAACAGCATCGACGTAGGAAACAAGCCAGTTCGATCCGACATCCGTCTCTATCCTCCAAGCAAGGACCAGTGAGGCATCTTTACCGACATAAACCAACTTGGCTGTTGGGTCAGTCACACAACCATCGACATGCTTGATAGTGTAGCTCTCGCCTGCGCCGTCCACCTTTTCGGCGGCCGCATTCACAACGCCTGTGATGGGAAGATTGAGGAGCTTGACAGCGCTCTCGAAGGCTGCTAGGGGGTCTATAGTGCTCTCATCCCTCCTCGTGACGGTCAACGGGCTAGGGGAGTCCAAATGGAAAGAGTGGCCAAAGGAGAGAACGGTCCCATTTTCTAGGATCTGGAATATAGTGGTTAAAATTTGGCTTCAAAAATGGGATATATGCAGGTGAGTTGTTTGGAGACTGTGGATCAACTCGGCGACCTACATTGACTTTGAAGTAGGCAGTGTCCACGTCTAACCCATCAATGATCTGTTGGAAGTGGACATGGCCCACATTATTGGTCCCAACGTAGAAATCGTCTACGACGCGAAAACTTGTACCCGGTGCGATCTTTTGCACTTGCGATGTCGCTGACTGGACGTAGTAAGGGACCGCCCCATTCCCATCCTCATCTGTATTCGAATCATCACCCCGTTTGAAATCCACTGTTGAAGGAATATCGCTGTTCTGGTCAAGTGTGGTGTAGGTGGCAACAGTGTCAAAGCGATATGTGTCAAGCAGAGGCGCTGTCTTATCCACCCGCGATGAGATGTCACGCGTAGGATGCGCAGAGGCAACAGCAATAAGAAGCCAGATCAGATGTATCCGGCACATTTTGGCGTCGTGTAGGAAGCAACGGGACGGTGACAAACATGGCATAGGAAAAGAAGCCTCTTCCTGCAGGGCGAATCCTCTTTAAATAAAGTATTTGCTTGGGTTGCAAGGTTGTTTTTATGGTGTGATGGACCATACCGGTAGCGATGCTGGATTATAGCGACCTACCTAATTCGGACGCAATGGCGGCCAGGGTCGTATGCATGTGCTTGGCCGGCGATATCACGAAGCTCTGCCAAGCCCACAGCTGTGGGTCAGTCTGGCCACCAGGATCCAAAGCGTGCCAATCGAGCTGTCCCCCATGGATTTACAAGGTGGCAGGATTAGAATCGTCGACTGCACTGAGCTCGAGGTCAGCATCGAGTATAACGGGCATAAACCAGCATGGAGGCAATGTAGCAGACATCCTATCTAGTGACCTTACCGTGGACTTCCTCTGAGAAACATCCTTTAGAGAGGGATTTCCGAGCGCCGCTAGAGTAGCTCAAAAATGGGCTTAAGGAATTGGCTATAGCTGGATACTAGCCGGCTGATCTGGCTTACCTCCGAAGCTGGTGGGTTCTGGGTAGGAAGTGTCTAGTTAGGAAGTGTCGAGTTAGTAGGAAGTATCTGGTAAGGATATATTTAGGTAGGAAGGGTTTGGATAGGAAGTGTCTGGTTAGGAAGTATCTGGGTAGGAAGGGTTTAGTTAGGAAGGGTCTGGTTGGGAAGGATACTGTAAGTGATAAGGTTCTTAACTATTTTTTCTATAATTAGGCTGGGAGAAGGGTAGGGAGTTAGAGTTATATTACTAATAAGAGCTTGAATTCCTTAAGCTATACGGGAAATAATAAGACAATATGAAGCCGAGCCTATAGACAGGAGCTGGTTACAACTTATAACGGAAACCTTGGAACGCGACTCACCGTTAGATGGCGAACCCTCGCCCTATGGTCTTGCTTCAGCCCCCAAGGGCCGTTCCCGCGAAACTTCGTACAGCTTCAGCTCAAGCCGGCGGAGGAGCTTCACGAGACAGATATTAAGAGCTGCATGTTTTGCCAGGCTATTGTCAGCAGAGTCTTTAACAACGTGACGCTATCATCACTGATGACCTTATTCTTCGTCTTACAATTTTGGGTATTTAGTTACCCGGGGCAGAGCACAGAGTAGGTCAGCGACATATACTCTCAGAAATGATGAAGCAAATAGGTGAACTCATCTGCCGCTTCCACCTTCTGGCATCTGCAGATCACAAGAGCCGCTCAGCCACACCATGGCCCTGGGGCGGGCTTATGGTGACAACATTTGCCGTCTACATAGGCGGTAATTTCTCCTCAGCAGCAGTTTCGAAATGATGGGCTGTTTGAAGTTATCTGGTACGCATATGCCTACACATATAATTTGCATTGAACATTCGCTTGAACGTGACCATGAGCCCAATTCCAAATTGTCGCACAAATTAAGGCCTCCTCAGGCATGAAATTACTGTGCACCGGGCAGACCGAAATGAGAAGATGGAGGATAATCTACTTGGAATGGGTATTGTAACTGAGACGGTGTAGCATATTGAAGACAAATGTAAGGCAAGACAGAGCGGCAGTAAAGCAAATATATATTAAATATTATAGATAAGTAATACCCAAAGCTATTATCTCCCTTTATATATATAAATATAGGCAGTCCCTAGAGACTATTTCTATAATCCCTTTTTCTTTCTAATATAATATATATTATATATATATACCTACTAATACTATAGTTTAATAAGTTATAAGTCCGAATTAGCTTAAAATAGCTTAATAATACTTAAAATAAATATTTAATAATAAGTAAAAAGGCCTAAAAGGCTATTTAACTTTTAAAAATTCCCTAAAAACCCCTATACTTATTTATTCCTTATTTATTTTTACCTATTTAAACTAATTAGTTATTTTTAAAGTAAAATAATAAAATATATTAGTATAACCTTTATTTTTAATTATTTAAAAAACCCTTATTTTATTATTTATTAAATATTAAATACTTTTTATAGCTAATTACTTAACTAATAATAGTTAATTATACTAATTAAAAAATTATTTAACTTTTTATAATATTAGGTAATAAATTCCTTTTT
>JBBWSL010000157.1:0-105922 GCA_038088545.1 Diaporthe humulicola
TATTTTATATTTTAAATAATAATAAGATTTAACTTAAAAAACTACCTAAATTACCTATAAATATATATAGCTTATATAGCTTATATAGCCTATATAGCTTATACGGTTTATATAGTATAATATATATATATAAATATACTTAAGTTAGGTATATAAAGCTCTAAAATTACTAAGAAAACGTGATTTTGTAGACTGTATAGTATAAGTAAATTGACGTGTGACTTAATATGTGTAAATACCTGCCGTAACTGTAAAACTGTAGATATTAAATACTATGTAGTGTAAAGCCCATATAAATAGATTATCTAAAAATAGTGTGCTATGTAGTGCTTATAAGGGTTCGAGTTCAACTCGTGCCCTAAGCATTTTTTTAATTTTTAGTATTTCTAGTAATAACTTATTACTTTACTAACTTTACTAACTTTACTAAGTTTACTTATTAATATTTTTTAGATCTACTTATTAGTATTTTTATTTCCCTTAATATATAAGCTATAAGAAAACTAATTAGTACATTTTAAAGCCCTTAAATTTCTTTAAATCTTAAAGTAGTTAAAATAGGGTTATTTTTATAATGTAACCCTAAATTGTAGATGTAGATGTAGATGTAGATATATACAAAAATATACAAATACAAAATACAAATATACATCTACATCTACATCTACATATACAAAAAATCCTACATCTACATCTACATTTACATATACAAAATTTTGTATATGTAGATGTAGATGTAGATGTAGATGTATATTTGTAGATGTATATACAAATATACATATACTTGTCACAACTCTGGCTATAAACCTCCTAGGGAGGTTTTTAGGAAGGAATTTAAGAGGCTGGCAACAATATAGAAAATTTTTAACAATATAGTAGTAATATTGCCTAAGGAAGGCGTTAATAAGTAGGTTAATGTTTTAGGCTAATAACCCCCCTTTAGGGGGGAGGGTACCTGTAGGGTTAGGGTAGATTTAAAGTTTCGCTTAAACCAAGACTTTTGGGCGCTGCCTCCATACTCCGTACGAGCAGACAGACAGGCACGACAGGCTGGCTTTGGTTACTCATTTTGCTTGCTGCACTGGCACACTGGGTCCAGAAAGCACCACACGCGTATGCCACAGTAGTATCTGAAGCCGTCACCTGGCCTGGCTGAATGTTCTCCCATGGGCACTCGGGCGATGTTGTCCCGCAGTCACAGTATATTCACAGCAATCACAAGGTCCTCTGTGGCCAATGTGAAACTGTTACCTTCCAAAAGTAATATGGCGTCTAGGGCTTGGGTGAGCAGGATGGGGCGGTCGATGGTCCAGGTTCCCAATGCCTCCTCACAGTATCCACGCTGGCAGGCTGGCAGCTGGATGGTCGAGGGGCGCGATTCTGATATCCCCGCCGGTTAAGTTCACCCTCATCCACTTTGTGACGAGACCCACGCCAGGAACGACACTGTGCGTGTGTATAATGTTCGTCCCATTCAATATCCCAACCCCGCATCCAGCGCAACTGTACTGCACACTACAATACAGCAACCGCGTGTTGCATAAACTCCAGAGTCTGTTGCGGTCATGAGGGCAAACGCCTTCAGTGGGGAGACGAGACCGAGTGCCGGAGGTGGTGGTAATTGGCCACTCGACACTATGCCTGAGGCAGGCTCATGTGAAGATAAGGCTTAAGTGGCACTGCCAAGCCGCACCAAAGCCCAAGAGGGCGTCTTGTGGTAGGTCGCGGCGTTTCTCCCCTTGGCTCGATGCTACGCGCCCAGGCCGTTGTAGGAAGGCTGCTCCTAGGTGCCGCTTGGCGCCGAGAGCTTGGAATATCATGCAGTGCCGGGCCCGAGATTGGTTGGCAGACAGGGTCTGGTGGCAGTCATGTTGGCAATTGTTGTCGGGGTGAAAAAGGCACACAGTATGTGCGTGTGGGTTCAGGTGGGCTTCTAGCTCCGGCCCTGAGAACCTTATCTGGACCTAGTGTTGCTAGAGGTCCCGCACGAGTGGATGCAGATACAATTAAGCTTATACCCGAGCTTCTTGAGGCTCTACAGTCCCGCGTACAGTACCGTATGTCCATTGTACCTCGCAGGTGTTGTCACGACGGCATCCACCGGGTCATCCGATGACTCTGGGAGATTAACACACGGTTCGTCCCAGACAGATCATTGCAACTTCCGGAAGGTGTCAGCGGAACTTTAGCGAGATCTGGACAGCGTTCCAGCCCACAGCTTGTCAAGCTTTGCGGGAGCCATGTGTCCCAAGCCCGCTGGCCCGTTGCTCGTCTTGGACGGCAGACATATCTGACTTTGCTCGCCGGCCCCCTCAATTGGAGAATGACAATGCAGGTCACATCTCGCTCGCCGACTCGGAAGAACCAAGTCGGCAGGAATATCACCGGGATCGCTGCCCGCAGCCTTGAACTTGCCATGGCCTCGCCACTCCATGGCACTCTATTCCAGACAGCCCTTCGTCATCGCGGTTCAGGGGCTTCACCAACCAGGCCAGCACAGACGAGTGCCACCACCTTTTGCGCCCCTGGGAGACACGGCCTTTCACGTGCCTTTGTCTGCCCTCGAGGCCTTCTTCATTCGGAAAGCAATTCGGTCAGGATCACACTAGAGAGAAATCCAGAAGAGGCCATTGGTGAAACATCCTGCAAGTGCTATGTTTTTCCCCTTCCTGAGGCGAGCATCGCCCCTCCCGCGGCTATGCGCAGGAAACATTTCCAGCCTATCGATGACTAGGGAAATAATACTTGTTCTCCTCCATATTTCGCATGCAGATAGGGATCTCGCCGACATCCCAGACGCAAGAGACAACATGTACCGGCAGCCATAGATGTCTCTTGGATGCCAGCTGCTGCAGTCTTATCTCATACAGCCAGCTGCAAGACCAGGCCACTAATCATGCACATGCACGCCAATGCGGCACTGGGGACTGGCTACTACTGTCCAAGAAAGCTTCACCCCTTCCAAGGCGTCAAAGAGATCGCGAGGCTTGGCTCCCTTCCTCCTGGTCCACCTTCCCAACACACTTCCCTACCAGGGCCACCCCTGAACCGATTACAAACGGGCCAATATTGCTCCTATCAAGTCGCGTCTTCTTAGTTCCCAAGAGCCAAACATCATGTTCAACCCCTCCGCAATAATATCACTGATACCTCACAACTGTACCGCCTTCCCCGAGCGCCTTCTCCGCTACAGTATCCCTTCGCATCACCTCCCCGGGGGCTAGCCACCGTCATTTCCGGCACTGCTAGCCGCCGTGTGGCCCTGCACAATGGCCCCAGCTTCCGGATTTGTGAGTCCTGCCCGGCTTGGGGTGTATTCCTTGCCGTGTTCTAGGCAATGCTTCTACTTCATCTTCCTATTGTGGTTTAGTTATGTTTTATCGGAGGTTTTCTCATTCAAATAGAGTATACACGCCTCACACTTGCCCATACGAGGAATCGATATAAAGAATGAACGACTCCTGTATCCAGACGCACCATTCTGCCCTCTTCATCCCTCACTTCACCTCACAGTCTTTCACCGGCACCATCACTTCGGCAAACGGCCCAGCATCCTCCTCAACTGTCCAGTTTCGATCTAACTAGTAGTCATCCGCGACCATGAAGTTCTTCACCGGCCTCTCCCTCGTCGCCTCCGCACTTGCGGTCAGGATGGACGTTACCAAGCGTGACAGCCCCCTGAAGGTCGAGATCCAAAGCGTTGGCAACTCTGCTGTCAAGGCAGTTGTCACCAACACCGGTTCTGAGCCCATCAAGTTGATGAAGACTGGTTCTATTCTGGATCAGACTGCCATTGAGAAGGCCGAGATTTTCTCAGGTGGTACGTACACATCGTCCTGTCCAGGTTACATGGCTCAACCCTTGTCACGTCACGCATAAAGCATATATCCACTGCTGCGGGGCTGTGGTCAATGATCCTGCCCAGCAACACATGCCATGGCAGTTCCTCGAAGCCTGCCGAGAATGCTCCGTTGGCCCGTTTGCCCGTTGACATCTTCCTGTTCGCTCCCCAAAGTCTCTTGCCACACGGACACGCTAACTCGCTGCGCACAGCCGACCAGGTTTCCTTTGATGGTGTTCGTCTCCAGGTCCAGACCAGTGACGTTGCCGAGGATGCTTTCCAGACCCTCGCCGCCGGTGAGAGTGTTGAGGCTGAATTCGACCCTGCCGAGGTTCACGATCTCAGCAACGGCGGTGACTTTGACTTCCTCGTCCGTGGAACGTTCCTGACTGCCTCTGCGGAGAGCACCGCCATCGATGGCTCCGTGCCCTTCGACAGCAACGTTCTGAAGTCCCACGTCGACGGCGTTGCCGCGGCCAAGGTGCGCCGTGACTTCCACGACAACATCAAGAGGACAGTCATCCAGTCCGACTGCACGGGAACCCGCGGTACCGCACAGCGCACCGCCCTGACCAACTGCGCCGCACTGGCTCGCAAGGCCGCCACTGCCGCCACCAGTGGCGCCGCGGCCAAGCTCACGGAGTACTTCAAGTCCTCCACGACGGCCACCCGCAACACCGTTGCCGGTGTCTTCAACAAGGCCGCGACCGAGTGCGGCAGCACCACCTCGGGCGTGAGCACCCAGTACTGCACCGACACGCTCGGCTACTGCTCCAGCAACGTCCTGGCTTACACCGTGCCGTCCCAAAGCCTCATGGTCTCGTGCCCGCTGTACTTCAGCGCCCTGACCGGCCTCAGCACCCAGTGCCACGCCCAGGACCAGGCTACCACCACCCTCCACGAGACTACCCACCTGTCACAAATCAAGGGCACCGCCGACAATGGCTACGGCTACAACGCCATCCAGGGCCTGACCTCAGCTCAGAGCCTGAACAACGCTGACAGCTACGCGCTTTTCGCCAATGGTATGTTCCTCGTTCTACTCAGGTCTTGTGTAACCAGATGCTAACACATTCCACAGCTATCCAGGTCGGATGCTAGAGGCGACAATCGCCCTCTTGAGGATTCTGCCGAAGCCGTTGTTCTGGTCTGGTTGGAGTTCTCACTGTTCAACACCACTAAGCTGGCTGAGATATGAGTTGTACAATGTGGATAGATCGTATCTTTATGTATTTCCTCTGTACATATTTCAAATTTTCAATCCCATATCAACCCCGTTCCTTGGTACTACAAGAGGTTTGTCGTAGTCAATCCACAAGTACACTAGTGGACTGAAGGGACACTTGGGCTGTATGCCAGACGATCAGCAGTTGATCAAGCGTCTAAAATGCTTGATCTTAAATGCAAGGCTCTTAGTATGGAACTTGGTTGGTTTTATCGAGGATTTGGTGGCGCAACCGAAGCAGAACACACATTGCAGTTTCTTGAAGACGGGAGCCTCGTGTCCGAACTTGTGTTCCCATCCACAGTGCCGGGACATAACGTTCCCCACGTCTGGATTCCAAAGCGTAATCAGAAATTACAAATCCGAGAGCTGATTTCGATGGACAAGTTGTTGCTGGTTGACGATCGGCCTGATTGGTTCTTGCTCGAGGCCGACTTCGTGAGTATCCAACAAATCACAAAGTCCGATACGAGCAACAGCTGGGTAGAGCCCACTAGAGACTGGGGGAGGTTGTTGGACGGCAAGAATGCGGTTCTCCTGACACCGGACGGAATCATCGCCTGGCGGATATCATAGATAGCTCGTTGCCCCAATAGTGGCCAGCCATCTTGGACCGGGCTTTGTACATTAGCACCTAACGCCCAACGCCGTGTGCAAATGAAGGTTGAGAAATCAAGGTCATGTGCCATTTATGACCAGAAGAGATAGTTAACTGACGCTGTCGCTTAATCCGGAAGTGAACATGAAGTAGACGGTGCTTCCGACCACCACCGCTGCGAATTGGCAGTGAATTCCGAACACAGAGTAAAGACACGCCACATATCGCACAGACAATTAAGAAATGAACACACAAAATCCTAAGCCTTACACATACCCATTTTAATGTCAATGACAAGCCCTGTTTCTCCTTCCGAGATGCAAGATGCGGAACCGGTGCCTGCCCTCAAACGTCCAGAAACGCGCGGTCGTTCTGATCCACATCATGCATGTGCCGGCCCTCGGAAACATTATACTCCCTTGTAACAACGATTCCCCCAGCATTTGAATGGTCTATGGGTGTAGGACGCCTAGCATCTGAGCGGCTGGGGCCGGAGCAGACGGTCACTCTCGCGGGTTCGAAACCACTAGCCACGTGGAAGGGACCATGAGACTGATCGATGGCGGTGGCACCATCACCGCAGGAAGTCGCATCACGATTCTCGTTATCCAGTGAAACGATGCGCTCGTTTGATCCGTATCTCGTTTCTTCAGGCATGGGATTTGGATCCTTGTTCCTCGTTTTCTTGTGCTGGGGGTAGCTCTCCAGTCTGTACGCTTGACCAGTGCGTGTAGCTCGGCCACTTCCGCCATTGTGGGTGAGTGCTAGCGTTGTGCCAATCTTGTCGAGGAAACTCTTAAGGAGGGGATACAGCATAGGCATGTTGGTTAAAACAAACGAGACAAAGGACTCGCGCACAGACCAGTAACCTGACTGTGATGGGTCACTGTCGCCGACCTGGAGCACCGGGAGATCAGCTTGAGGGCTCGGCAATGCCGGAGAATTGGAAGTTCAACAAACCGTCAAAATCGAAACACAGCGAAGGATGCCGAATGCCATTTCGAGCAAGCCACCACTGAACATGATGAGGAGTGTGATCTTCTTTGCCTTTGGGAGATGCGACTTCCATACCATTGGTATTGGAATCGCCATTAAATAAAAGTCGGTCAAGGTATTCATGACCATAACGAAGACAGTCTGAACATATGATATGGCCGGCATGCACTGGTCTGGATAATTTGAGCCAGTGAATCAAAACGTGTATGGGTGATGACACTTACTACCCGGCGATGGATGGATTTGCCACTGGCGATGGAAGGGAATACATTTGAAGAAGGCAACCAACAGACATGACACAAAGGTCAAAGGCATAATAAACACCGCCAACTTGGTCAGAAATCTCTGACTGGGTAGCCCATCGCTATATCTGTCAGTCTTGAGCCCTCGATTATCTGGCGTGGAGAAGTCTGTCGTACGTCAAACGCAAATAATAGACAACCCAGCAGCCTTTCAGGAGCCATAACAGGGTGGTATAGAGCAGCAAGCCAACCACGTGGGTTTTTGACCCATTGACACGAAGGAGCCACTCCTCAGAACTCGGGTCAAGCTCGAGTCTGTCCTGGTCAGACATTCCGTTGTTGGCAAAACCCTTCCAGTACGCAACGACGTAGTATGCCGCAGCTGACTCTGCAGTGTAAACCAGCTGGGAATCGGATTTTTTTCAGTGAGGCGTTCCGAGAGCAAGTCAAGCCCAGAGCTTCGATGCAAGTACAACATACCGTAGCCAGAGCGATCAAGAAATCGTCCAGCGCCAGCTTACCCCATCCCAGAGTCACAATCCGGGAGTAGTAGCGCAGCATAAGAATCAGGTAGGCAACACCTTGCAGGCCCCACACTTCATCAATGAATTTTTGTGCCTCGTCAGAAGACATCATGTGGGGATATTTCAGGGATAAATGATATGAAGGCGCGGCAATAGCTGTCTTGAATGGCTTTTCATGATGAGGACTGCTCGCTTTTTAGACGGTGGGCTACTTCAGTATTCAACCTCACATGTTGAATAGGGGGGCTAGGCATAATCTTGTGGCGACGAGAACGTGTTGGCGGGAATACGGAACGCAGCGTATGTTGGCGGGATGGCACTCCTTCGACACGACGTTCAAGACTCTTCACCAGGTCTCTCAAGCATGGTGTGACTACATGCGGTCCCCAAACCCGGAAAGATCGATTGGGCCAAGATTGGAAAGCTCAACCAAAACTTACATTGTCTCCCTAGACCGGCACGTTCACGCCCCTCCACTGCAGGAGGCCGGTGCTCAGACTACAACTGCAATATTGGTACCTACTCCTGAACATGGGCTCGGTTTAGATATCCTTCCATCCCGTATCCGCTCGGAGTTCAGCACATTCCGGTTTATTTGACAGCTCGATAATGAGTTTTGAATTCGACCAACACGTTTTATAACACCTCTTTCTTAATTCGTTATTGGGGCGTTGGCCATGTTGTAGGAAAACCCGTCTCAGTGAATCTAGACCCTCTGGTTCTTATTCTGTCCTGAATCCGGGCACGGGTGGGATCAGCTCGCACAACTACCATCGTTGAATACCTTGACACTCATCCGACCAGCCTATTTAGTTTGGCGCCGGACCTGGCTCTCTCTGGCTTTGCATGATCAATAGCAAATGCAACATCTGACTTCACGTGGCGGGAGAATCCGGACCTCATCGCATCTTCAAAGATACGGGAAGACAAAAGTTCAAGGCGAATGATCGGGGAAATTCCTGAGCGCGACTTATATCTCTGCTGATTGTTCAGTCTCGACTCGAGAGTGACAGGAGCTGCATCCAGGGTTCGGTGTGAGGAAAGACCCGTCTTTACAAGCAACGGTGTGTCTGCCTCATCTTGAGCCGGCTAGGCGCAATTTCGGAAATGTTCATGAGATGTTCCAGAGCCCTGCCGATTTCAAGGTGATCTGCCGGGAGGGGGGGGGGTAAGAATAGAAATAAGCCACTTTTAGGATGGGAAAGCACCGCAGACTTCGTCGAGAGGGCCACAACAATTTACCCCGTCCCCTCGCATTTTCATGCATCTTCCGCCCGTCGGCAGATTCACGGCCGATTTGGCTTTGTAAACGGCGGCCCAAGTGCGATGAAGCAGTGAGACAGGGGCAGTGGGGAAGCTGACGGGCTGACAAGCGGCAATAAACCTCTTGGCGAGCATCAGAAATGCTAGAATTCGGAGTGAGCCCTGATGCGGACAGTAAGTGCTCGGCATGGGATGTATATCCATTCAAGATGTTTGCCGTCGCCAGACGCGTGGTTGAGGATCGACATGGTTGCAGTGGCCCAATGACGACCGGAAAACTGCATGAACTAGCAGGCGAAGAGGGACGGCAGGCTGCAGGTCGACGGCGCTGTCAAACTCACAGTATCTCGATGCAACATCGCATGAGTCCCCATCCAATGACACCCAAGCAGTGGACACCACCACTATGAGTTCGGGTCAGGGATGAGGAGGCAACCTCGCACCTGTTGCGGGTCCCGGTGAGCTGGCTAGCTGATGACATGAGAGGGTTTGCATGTGAGTCGGATGCGGCCCTTGTCAGTCTCTCCCGAGCACCCCAAAAATCATATAAATGTTGCAACGGCTGGGAATTCCAATGGAGTGGTCTGCTTTAGTCTATGCGTCACATTATGTCTGACCCTCCCTTGACTGCTCCCAGACACAAATTTGCCGATCTGATTATTATCTGCCCGTACCTGGGATTCTACCAAAGACACTCAGTCTGTTTGTACCCGACAGTCTTGTCACATTGTCCGGCTGAGAGCAAGTCACACTGTCGAAATGCATCGTCTGTCCAGGTTTTTCCCCTCCAAGAAAGCTGGTAATCATGCTTCGGGCGATTCTGGCTCTGGTGAGACCGAAGGGGCCATGTCTGACTCTCACGGCCCCGCTCACAGCCAAGCGAAAGGTGCCACCACGGAGTCAAATATCGATGTGTCAGTTCTCATCAAGTTCCACCACTTTGAAATCGATGCATCAATGGCTGATTTTACTTCAGGCTCATCATTGGGGCAGGCCCAGCAGGGTAAGCTGACACATGGGTGGACAGTCCAAGGTGGTTGCTGACATCGGCTATGGCCAAAGTTTGATGGCTGCTGCTTGGATGGCCCACTGCGGTGTCAAGGCGCGCATTGTTGACAAGAGGAATGCAAAAATCTACTCAGGGCAAGCAGACGGGCTCCAGTGTCGCAGTCTGGAGATTTTTGACAGCCTTGGGTTCGGCGACCGGGCGTGGAAGGAAGCCAACCATATGATTGAGGTACGACAACGACCCACCCAATAAGTGGTATGTGAGGTTTGCTGATTCCGGAGCAGATATGCATGTGGGTAAGTGCCGTTGAGCCGACCGGAGTCCTTTTACCGAGATGAAGACCTGGAGCAGTGTTGATGGTGTTTGGACCGCAGAATCCCGGGCAAGATGGGGTTATCCGACGTTCCGACCGGATTCCGGACACTATTGTGGGGCTGTCTCGGTTCCAGCAAATTGTCCTACACCAGGGCCGCATTGAGCGTTTCTTCCTCGACAACATCAAGAAGTACTCGGACGACAGTATCAAGGTTGAGCGTGGTGTTCTGCCTGCATCACTAAGTATAGACGAGTCAAGTGTCGACCGTGAGGATGCCTACCCCGTGACGGTCAAGCTGCAACACCTCTCCGAGGAGGAGTCTACGCCGAAGCAGCAGATCAGCGGGAGCAAAGTCGCAGACGGGCTGTTTCGCAGCAGTCTTAACCATGAAGATGACGAAGATGAGCTTATTGAACATGGTTCTCGAGCTGGAGAGCGGGAAACTGTCCACGCGAAGTACGTGATTGGATGCGATGGTGCCCGAAGCTGGACACGAAGGCAACTTGGGTTTGAGCTCCAGGGTGAGGCGACAGACTTCATCTGGGGCGTCATGGACATAATTCCCATAACTGACTTTCGTGAGTAACCAAAGGCCCCCTCAAATGTGCCCAGATTACTGACGGCGTTACACGAGCGCAGCTGATATTCGTATGCGTTGTGCAATCCACTCTGCTGAAAATGGCAGTCTCATGGTGATACCCCGAGAGAACAAGCTGGTGCGGCTCTATATCCAGCTCAAGGAGGTAGCACCAGATGCCAACGGGCGGGCAGACCGCTCGAAAATCACCCCGGATCTAATTTTTGGCGCGGCGAAAAAGATCCTACAGCCGTACAAGCTTGATTACGAGTATTGTGACTGGTGGACCGCATACCAGATCGGCCAGCGCGTGGGCACTGACTTCTCATCGCGGAACCGCATCTTTCTGGCTGGAGACGCAGTCCACACGCACTCTCCCAAGGCTGGCCAAGGAATGAATGTGTCCATGCAAGACACGTTCAACCTCGGCTGGAAGATCGCCCTCGTTTTGAAAGGAATCGCCAACCCGGAAATTCTCTCCACCTACGCGAGTGAAAGGCGGCAGGTGGCTCAAGACCTGATTGACTTCGACCATCGCTTCAGTCGCCTCTTCTCGGGAAGACCTGCAAAGGACGTGGTGGACGCCGAAGGAGTGTCCATGGAAGAATTCAAGGACGCCTTCCTCAAGGGAAACATGTTCGCCAGTGGGCTGTCTGTGAAGTACGGCGCCAGCGAGCTCGTGGCAGACAATGCGTCAAACTCGTCTCTGGCCACTGGTCTCCCTGTTGGGATGCGCTTCAACAGTTTCAAGGTTTTGAACCAGGCTGACGCTCGACCTTGGCATTTTCAGGAGCGACTCAAGGCGGATGGTCGCTTTCGCGTCGTCTTGTTTGCTGGCAATATTCTCGAAGCCAGTCAGAGGTTGCGCGTCGACAGGTTCTGTGCGCGGCTGGACGCGGATGGTAGCTTCATCCGGCGGGGGAAATCACCTGAGGCGCCGATTGACAGTGTGGTGGAGGTGCTCACGATACACTCGTCTAGACGTACCGACACAGAACTGTTGAGAGACTTTCCTGAAATTCTCCACCCTTTCGATAAGTCCACAGGCTGGAGCTATGACAAAGTTTTTGTCGATGATGACAGTTATCACGAAGGATTCGGCGATGCGTATAAGAATTACGGCGTGGATAAGGAGCGCGGCTGTGTTGTTGTTGTGCGGCCTGACCAATATGTCGCCTGGGTAGGTGGCGTGGATGACTTTGATGACCTACAGCAATACTTCCAAGGCTGTCTCCGGCTTGAAGGTGAAATCTCTGAGGCTATAAGCGGCTGAATAGTATACATCTGGTGAATTCGAGGAGAGTATATCCAGATGCAAACCACTGTGAGTGATGGTATACGTGGAATATATCGCAGCCTCGAATATAGGGCTGAACTGAAACCAAGACTCAGTAGTTCACGGTCCACTGTTATTGTCTAATTAGTTGCATTGCCATCTATTTAGCACCGGCCCTCACCAAATCACCAAATCTAGAGCCCGCCTCCTGGGCCAACACCAGCGGGTTCCCAACCTCCACAACCTCTCCAGTGTCCATGACAACAATCCTGTCAAAGTCCATGATCATGTCCAGTCGATGGCTAACCGCGATGACGGTGTACTCCTTGAACTCCTTCTTGATAATTTCCTGCATGATACTTTCCGTCTCGTGGTCCACACTAGAGCTGACCTCATCCAGCAACAACAAACCACCCTCAGAGCCACCTCCCCCCATACCAAGGTCCCTCGCTCGAATCCGACGCCTTAAAAGTGCACGTCCGAGCGACATGAGCTGTCGCTGTCCGGCGCTGAGAGTACTTGGGCTCATGCCCGCACCCAGTCCGCCCCGGTCTTGGACAAACTTCAATAGACCAACCACTGACAGGACGGCATTACATTCCTCGGCCGAAGAAACATTTGAAGGATCCAGGTTGGCCTGAAACGTTGACCCATCGGGCAGGAACACGGCTTCCTGGGGAACTGCAATTATGCGCTGTCGTAATGCAGCCCGATTTATCCTTTGAAGGGGCGTGCTGTCAATCATCAAACTTCCTTCTGTTTCTGGGGTCGGATCGAGAAGTTTGAGGAACAGTGCGATCAGGCTGGACTTTCCGCTGCCGGTACGACCACAGATGGCCACTTTCTCGCCTGTGCTGATCTTTAGGTGGATGTCGCGTAGGGCCAAGCTGGGTTTCCCATCAATCTTGTCGTCCAAACTGTACGAACCGTCAGCGGTTACTTATCAAGTGGATTTTGAAAAGAAATTTGGGGGTGGGGGGGGGGGGTGGGACGATTCTCTTACTCGTAGGCGGCAGACACCCCCTTCAGCTCCACGACGCCCGTCAAGGGCCACTGCTCAGGGGGGATGGTATCCTCTTCATCTTTGTCCTCCGGCTTCACACCATCACTGAATGTCTTGAGTCTGGCGATCGCTCCAATAGAAGTCTCGAGTTGAGTATAGAATATCACGATGCCAGAAAGATTCTCGCCGAAGCTCATGAGGGAGACCAAAGAAGCACCGGCGAACCCAGAGTTTGAGTGAAGCCGAACAGCGAGGGTCGTCAGCACCGCTGCCATCACCATGACCACGAGGTCAAGAACAAGGTTGAGCCAAGATTGAATCATGAGGAGGAGGTATGCCGGGCGTTGGCTTGTATTGATCAAATCCACGTTTTTTTGCATGTCGTCGGGGATGAAACCTGCATTTGTCAAGCATCAGCATCAGCAAAGGTGCACTCACGCATTGATCGAAGGAGAACAGGAGCGTCTCCATAACGACCAGAACTTCAGTTCATACTCACCGAAGGCTCTCAGTGTGGCAATGCCCTTGAGGGTGTCTAGGAAATGCGTGCTGCATGGTCACAAGTTAGCATACATCGGTCGCCCGGATTGTGACGGCAGTCCGCACGGTCGACTTACTATAAGGGACTCTTTGCCTCAAGATCCAGCAATCTCAATTGTCTGGAAGTCCTTAAATAGAACTTCTGTACAATATACAGCAAGACGCCCAGGAACGGGTAACTTATTGCAAAGAACCCAGAAGACGTAAGCATGACTGCCGCCTGTCCGATTGCTTGGAAAACCTGCAAACATTATGTCAGATGATTGGACCACGATCTTCCAGCCCATCTGCCGATTCTTTTCTACTGCAGAAGGAGAGTACACAGCCACTGAAGAAAGCAACGAATGCTATCAGTTGGCATCTCGAAACAGTTGACTTACAGAGAACAATGTGTTCAACAGTGAGTTCGGCAGCTCCGTATCTATAAGATTCAGATCTTGCGAGAAGAGATTCGTGACCACACCAGTGTCCGTTCTTGTGAAAAAGCCTAAAGGTGCCTGGATAAGGGTCCGCAAGGCATCTTGGTGGATATTGGCGCCAGCCCTCTTCACAGAAACGATGAAGATTGCAATACCAAGCAGGAGCAGCGATGCCATTGCACATATCTGGAGCAGCCCGTAGATTCCAGCATAGTAGGCGTATGAGTGGGTGGGGTGGTCTGAGTAAACATCATCAGACCAGTACTTAAGCCCTGCACCACCATCGTTAGCCGGTGACAGTTCAATAGTCCGGACCATCACGTTCAGCTTCCATCCAATATTGGGGCATACTCTTGACTTACAGATGGTTGGAAAGTTTGTGAAGAAGCCCCAAAGAGCAGCGAAAAAAAGGCTTGATCCTGCCAAGAAGATGCCCATACTCTTAAAGTAATGCTTATACACCGTCTTGTCGCCAGCCTTCCGCGCCTCATCCATATCGGGCGCCCGCGTCGATGTCTTGGTCACCACCTGAAGCAATGTTGATTCTGGCTCGCGAAGACTTCCCTTCGGGCCCGGCTCCTGGGATGAAACATCGCTGTCCGAGGAGCTCTTCAGACCTAGACACTGCACGTATCCTTGGCTACCCATCAGTGCCTCGAAGCTACCTTGTTCGACCACGGTGCCGTTTCCGAGTGCTATAATATGGTCCGACGCGGGGAGATGTCTGATACTGTGAGTGCATAGAACGGCCGTGGAGCCTCGTCTCCTTAGCAGCCCGTCTGGCCCAAACACTCCACGGAAGACCTTCTCCTCGGTATCGGCGTCAAGGCCGCTGAAGACATCATCAAGGACTAATAAATCCGACTGCAGGTAGAGAGCCCGAGCCAGAGACACGCGTTGTTTCTGCCCGCCGGACAGCGTAATCCCATCGGATCCAACATTCGTCATATCACGCTGTGGGAGCGTGGCAAGGTCAAATGCCAATGCTGTGGCCTCGATAACTTCGGTGTATCTGTCATTGTCGAAGGGAGAGAATCCGATGATATTGTCTCTGATTGGTCCGTTGGCTAAGAATGCTGTTTGGTCGCAGAACCCGACGTGAGGGAAGCGAGTACTCAAGGTCACGCTCCCTCCGCTGAAAGGAATCTCTCCAAGCAGTGCTTTGCAAAATGTGGATTTCCCTGACCCAACTGGGCCGATGACGATTGTGAGTGAGGATTTCTGTATCTTCGTGTTGATACCCCGCAAGACGAACTTGTCGGCTTCCCAGCCAAAGCTCCCGTCTTTGATGACGATTGGATGCGCCCAGTTGGGGTTCGAATTGGTAAATGTTGTGGAGCCTGCCGCAATCTTCTCGGAGGCCAGTTTCATGTCGGCGAGAACTTGGCGAAAGTCATGGCGGTTTTCGCACTCCAAAAACGCCTGGATGCGACCCAAACAAGCCAGCCCGGAGAGGAGCTGGGGAACGGATTGAAAGACCGTCGATAGCGGGTTGGTCAAGAGCAAGAGATAAGACAAACTTGTAAACATGGTTGATGCGTCCAGGGTCCTTTGAGCGAATGCAAAGGTCAGCGGTGGGCTGATCAACAAAGGCGTGAAGCCAAACAAGGCCGCGACGATGGCGATCTTGCGGAACCGTGATCCTGCCGCCAACTCATCGATGCGCAGCCGTTGTACAAAGTCTCTGACGGGAGCCGAGAGGCCCGATATCTTGAGATTCTTCATGTTCGCGATCACGGTGGCCGTCAGGCCGACACGCTTCTGCACTCCTGCCATCCAGGCCCTCTGCGAGTCGCCCGTGAAATTCACAAGGACTGTCAGGCCACCAAAACAGACCACAACCACCCCCATTGGCACCACGAAGACCACACCGAGCCGGACGTACAACATCCACGCAGCCAGAGCGGCTTGAACTATGCTGACCCAGATATCATGTAGCGACCTGAACCCCATCGTGATTCGTTCCATGTCCGTGCTCATCAAAGTGAGCGCGGCACTGTTGTCGGAAGCCCCAATGCGAGCCTGTGTGGCCTTGATAAAGATCTCGGTAACAAGTATTGACCTCGCCATAGTTCGCATGCGGTGGTGAAAGTACCTGCGCTCGTGTTAGTGGTTCTTGCGCTTAACGAGTGTTTGTTTGCTGGGTGGCGCTATACGAGTACAAGGCCATAGAGATGGCAATTCCAGAGTATATCAGTATGCTTGCGCCAATGAAACCGTAGCCAACATTCGCATCGACGTGCGGCTGAGAAAGATGATCAAGGAGCTTCTCGATGAAAAAAGGTTGGCAGAATGTGAAACCAAGAAGGGCCAGGCGAGGAGGTACTGGAAGCAGCAGGGGGACTTTCAGTGTGCGCATTAGTACCTTGGCCAGGCCAAACTTGTCACCCCTTAGCTTCGAGTAATCTACATTCTTGCAGAACTCGCCGTGCAGAACCTTGCTGTTCAAGGTGCTGTCAAGGGGGTAAAGGTCCTTGATGGTCAGAATCTTCCTATAGCCCTCAAGGAATAACTTGTTGAGCCAGGAGAAGATTCCAAGGGAGAAGATGCCGCTTGTCTCCTCTGGACTGTGCTCCTTCTCATCCCACCTTACCCATTTGGATTTTCGTTGGGCCTCGAGCAACAAGATACCGGCTTTCAGAGCTATTGCAGCGCAAAAGATACTACTGTAGGTAACCTCGGGCTTCTGGTCTGCCGAGAGGAACAGCGTTCTTGCCTGGGTCGCATCGAGTAGGAGTGTCAGGAACAAGTAGCTGCTCAAAAGCACGGACGGTCGCGGGCTTTTGCTGTGGTCAACAACGCTCAGGGTTATCATAAACAAGGCGGAGACGAGCTTGAGCACCGATGAGGCTATGAAGATGCTCGTGACATGGAAGGATCCAACTGCGACCAATATGAGCAGGGAGAGCTCGAGGCCGACGTAAGTTGTGATGGTGCACTACAGCGGTGGAGTTAGTAAGTGCGAGGCACCCAGACGCGTATTTCTGAGCTCGACAATACCAATTTGACCAGCTGGAAGATCGGGGCGTCCACGACAGTGGGTTTCCGTGCCTGTGAAAGAGTCCGCCACAGCGACGAGGCGATGAACAACACGGACGGAATTATTGAGAAGAAAAGTTGTTCAAACTGCACGTTGAAGTCGAAGCTCTCCTGGTCGAGCTGGAACAGCCCACCCTCCCCAGTGGAGAAGGGCATTCTGACCTCGTGAATGGGATGTTGTTGAGTATTCACGCGCTGCTTTAGGTATAATCACCCGTCTATTGAACGTTGGGGGTCCGAGACCGAGATGACAAGGACAAGGACCGTGTTTACACTCAAGAGAACTTCGGTCACAGTCTGACAAATTATTGGTCGCGTTTTCTACCTGTACATATAGCGCACTAGCTGGGCCGAGGACTCGGGCGCGTAGGTAGCTGGCATCAATTCACCAGCGTGTAGGATTTGATAACGGCATAAGCTAATGGCGTGATGCTGACGCGGCTAGACCGAATTCCGAACTCCTTGAATACCATGGGCTGGCTTATCAAGAATGTGTGTTAAGCCATCTCCGGGGAATTTGTTGGCACACCGCCCAACTCGGAGCACCCCACCTGGGTCGGGTAAACTCTGCATACTAGGTCGCGCTAAGTGTCCTTGGCGAGGTCGAATATTAGTGGACTGCTCTGCTATCTTCAACCTTCAGCCAAGGTCGGGTGAGCAACTCTTCTGGGACCAACCCCATATTCCACCCCTGCCATAGGTGTGCAAGAGGATGCGTTTAAATTGTGTTTCATAAACTAGTGTGGGGTTAGAGGTCCATTTTTTCTGGAATCGTCCATCCACGTGTTGATGCTGAGCTCGTTTCATAGGAGTGCGTGTTCTTGTGAAAATGAGGAACTTGCTGATTCGAGAGAGGAGACCCCATCCCTACTATATTCATCTGGGAGACAGCTCGTTAAAGACACAATCCAGCTTCCCGGACTTGAGGATGAGTTGATTCTTGCAGCTACCCAAGAAGGAAGATCCGTCTTGCCCAGGAGGGAATCTGACATCGTATCGCGATATCGTATTCGAGAGCACAATTTTCGCTACCATCAAGGCTAGGCGCCTGCCAACGCAATTGAATGGACCTGGCGTACCTCTGATCAGCGACACAGTCATGACCAATGATTACAAGTTGCACCGATACAACAGAAGGACGCGTCAAGTATGCAAGCTTACCTGTCAGAAATGGGTGGTGTACCCGCTTGTCCAGAATCAGGTCCGGTCGACTTGTCCATCGATCCGGCTTCCATTCGTCAGGACACGCAAAGTACTTCGGGCCTGAGGCGAATGAGCTAGCCATCCTTCAAAGATCCGAGATGTGCTACTCACTTCTCTGCATGCTGTGGATGCCGACATAGACCGTGACATCTTTCCGAATGACTGAGCCTTCAATCAAAGTATCCTCTGTCGTCACGCGGGGACCGTTGTTACACGTGGGGCTGTGCATCCTCAATGTCTCGCATATCACTGAGTCCAAGCATGGCAGGGATCTCAGCTCTTTGTGGGTGAACTCTCTAGGGCATGACTTTCCAAGGATAGGTGATAGTTCCTCTCTGAGCTGGTCGCGCATGCCTGGGTTTTTGGCCAGGTAGTAGAAACAGTGTGTCAACAGAGCAGCCAGGGTGTCAGTGCCGCCAATCATTACGGCCTGGGCGTCAGCAAAGATAGCACGTTGATCGCGGAATGCTCTTGGTTGTTCGCATCGAAAGTCATCGAGGAACCACTGGATGACATCTTTGAGGTCGCTGGAATTGTTCTGAATTCGTCAGCTGTATGCATTGCCACAGGCGAAGGGTCCGTGAAAAACATACTGCTCTCGTAGAAACCATCTCATACGTAACCTCATCGAACCGACCTTGTTCCCTCAATAAACGTAGCTTGCGCATGAGCAACAGCGGCCACATGCTGTGTCCTGAAGCCGCTATCCTGGCCAAGTTGGCTCCCATCAGATGGATCAGGCGGTCTTTGTCCAGCGGATCGAGAGCCCCAGGGCCCACCGAGAACCCAGTCCTTGTCATGTTGTCGAAGGACACGAGGCTCATGCACGACGACAACTCTAATGAGTTGTGTGCCATAGCCGCATCTGCTACCTTTTGCAGCCAGACACGTGTCGCCTGCTGGGCATTCAGCTCGTAAGTTTCCATATTCTTGTTGTTCAGAGCAAGATCCCATATTCTCCTTCGTTCGCGGTGCTCTCCTCTGTCATGTAGAGAGTTGAGGTTATGTGCACCACGGTAATGCATGTAATCATAAAACGTGTGACGTTTTGTCGTTGTTGAGCGTGGCCCGTGGATCGTGTCGATGGCGCTCACTGAGGTGACCAAAACCTCGTTGGGTGCTTCCGATTGTTGTCAGCCTGATAGTTATCATGCCAACAGTTACAGTATGGAGTTGGGACACGGACCGATGCGTACAAGTGGCCCATATTTTCTTGCCCATTTTGTATGCAGCTCATGGAGCTTGCCACGATGTGCAAGGATTATAGTTGGAATCTTGGTGATCTTCGCCCAGAAAGGACCAGGAATCCGGCAAAGAGGATGGAAGAAAACACGATAAATAACCATGCTCGCGACTAGCCCCAGGTGGAACGAGATCAATATCGGAAAAGAACTTAAAACGGAGGCGATGGTGAGACTGTGCGTCGCTGTGACGGTGGTCAACATTGCGGGAACGAGCAATAGATGCACAAAGGCAATCTGAAAGCTCTGAGACTCCCGATCGCTCTTGATGTAGTGGAAGATGTGCGAGGCCACACCGAGAAGACCAGCAATAGCACACATCCGCCAGTCTTTCCACAGCGGGGATCCGAAGGTTTGAGACATATTAGCGGGCATTATTCGAGGCAGGCCGGTCATGTTTCCTGGGGAACTGAGAACGATGAAGGACTTTAGCCCAGGTTAGGAGAATGGGCCAACGACATTGATCTTAGCAGGACTGAGAAAGAGATATTGGATGGCATGAGATGAGGGTGAGCCGGTCAAGGCTTCTGGCAGAGCCGTGGTCAGCTTGTCCGAGTGTGGGAGTTTCGGCCCATTCTGCATGATAGCGTCTCGCAAAGGGAGTTGCGATGTGCTTCGGCTACGCTTTGAGAAGGAACTTCTTGGCAATAGGGAATCAGATTAACAAAGACTTGTCCACATTGCAGTCGCCGCCCCCTTGTGTGCAAACGCACTTGCTTAAATGTTTGACCTGACAATATCGGTGCACGGGTTCCAGTGACGTGGCGGGAGAGGCAGGGAAATGACAATGGCTTCTTCTACCGCGCACTGGGACGACCAAATTGTGCAGAGAGCGCTTCCACGTTCAACTTGGTTCTCCCAAGTGCAGGCCCCTACTCCCTATGGCTTGACGCACCCGTGTAACCCACTTCCACCTCTTCGACGTCGGCCTTAGAGGCAGCATCCGCAGGCTGGGTCTGAGAGGTGCGTTCTGCGTCTGTGAGAACCACGACCTTATCACCGAAAGCTGCGGCAATCTCCTCCAGTGTCTTTTGCTTTGTCTCGCTATGCAAATATCTGTTTTAGTTCCGACTTGGCTTTGGAGTCTTGCGTCATAAGTGAGACATTGCTTACGGAAAGTAGAAATATGCGACAATCAGGAAGAAGAGGCTGCAGCCGACGAAGACGTAGTAATAATTCTCTTTGATAGTGGCAAAGGCACTGGGCCCTGCCTCGGTGACTATTTGTATTCATGCATTTGTTAGTGGCCTGCGTGGCTTCCGTCATGGTCGGTGTGCAATGGTTATTCTTACTTCCCACGTTCACGATAAAGTGAGATGCTGCAGCAAGTCCCATTACCTTGCTTCGCAACGCAATGGGCAGGATCTCGGCTCCGTATAGCCACGTCGTACTGTTCAGCATGCCATCTTCAAAGTACGTCAGCTTGCCATATGGCTGCGGGAGCCTTGGCTTCTGCAAGTCATTGCAGTTCGACAAAAAGAGTAACTCACAGTAAACAACAACGAATAAATATATGCCAAGGACGGCAAAGCCTTTTCCAGTCCTGTTGTCCGTGTTTTGAAACTGCCTTTGCATAACGGCGGCATATATCTCGACGATTATGATGCCACTCAGGCCGGCCAGTATCATTCTACCAATGGTGAGTCCGCCAGAATGATTGTTTTCGAGGCATGTAAGCTTACTTTCTTCGGCCCCACTGGTCGGTCAGGAACAGTGTCGTGAGGACGTTAGAGGTAAAGGCAATGGTCCCGTACACGCCTGCTAGAGCAAGAATGGAAGTTGACCCAATGCCCAAGGATTTGTACAGAATCGCTAGGCAGGCCACCAGTCAGTGCATTTCCTCAGGGGCTAATACTGGCGCCCACTTACTCTGGTAGTACTGCAACCGGGACAGAGAGTCAGCTTGTTCCTCTTAAAACAATGATTAAACGATGATTTCAGGGCAAGACTGACCTGAATGACGTTAACCCCAGTTAGGCTCGTCATTGTCTGCACAGCAATGGACCTGGTTCATTGTCAGCATTGGATCAGGCAACTACGGTAGTCCACGGAGCTTACGCCAGGGCTCGATGCCTAAAGAGTCTGAATATCTCCTTGTATGACTTGATTTCTCTCTCCATCTCGAATTCAATCTGAGAGCGCATGAGCACGAACTCGTCCTGGACCTCGTGAGGCTGCAGATCACGCCGGATCTTGATGAATTCCTGTCGGGCCTCATCAACCTTTCCATTCCGGATCAATTGGCGAGGGGAGTTTGGCATGAATGTAGCCAAGCCGATGATGAGAATAACTCCCCAGGGTATCTGAATGCCGAGCGGGAGACGCCATTGTACTGGTCCGTAAGGGGCATATCCACAAGCCATGCCAACCCAGTTCGACATCATAGTACCAAAGCTAATTCCACATCCCGATATGCCTCCGATCAGGCCGCGTTGCGCAGGTGGTGAGATCTCGCTAAGATATATGGGAACAGTTCCCACTAGGCCTCTAGGGGTCGTGTCAGCATTATCACAGACCGCAGACACGAAATTCACTTGCCCAACGGCGAATCCTGCCAGAGCACGACCGGCCAAGAACATGCCAATGTTCACAGATGCAGTCTGAATGACAGTGCCTATTGTCACCACGACGCACATAAGCTCCATGAAACGAACTCGACCGAGCTTGTCAGCGATAGCTGTTTGTGCAAGAGCACCGACAGCCTCGCCAGCGATGTAGACGGCAACAACCTTTGTTGCGTTGTTAGCTTGGATCCCATGACGCAACATCCACCTTTTTTGGGCTGTCGCCGGGGGAGGGGGGGGGTTGGAGGGTGGTGGGTTGGCAGTACCGCGCCAGTCAAGGCATTGGACGGATGGTGCATATATTCTATCCAGCTCTGGTGGGCGATTGCTACAAGCCGTGTTAATTCAGTAGATTCGGCGAGCAGCTCGCAATGGATAGTTCTTTTCCTCACTCGTCGTTGCTATGCCGGTGTCGAAGCCCTTGAAATGTGAGAATTCATTCTTGGTGCAGCACATCATTGGGGTGACGAACAAACAGAAACGTGCCAATGGCAGCAAACATTGCAATGCCCAAGGTGTAAAGGTTCGCCATAATGCGTCTTCAGGAATATACCCAGTGATAACAACAAGGCACGAATATTATTAGCAGTCGTTGAGAGTGGATGAGAATTCTCCTCGGGAGTCTGGCGGGGAGGAGGTGGCAGGTATCATCCGATTTCGCTGTGGTCTATGAACCCGGTGTGCCGGTATCCCAAACATGATCACAACGCTTGCTCTAGTCTCATTGGGGATTGATCGACGCGTTGGCCGGCTTCCCGTATTTGGGGAATAGCTGACATGGCGACCCCGAGAACTGCAACACGTCCGGCCGACCATCCCCACTTTGCAACACGCACGCCTGCACTGCATCTGGTTACCTTGTGAGAAAAGGTTGAGGGATGGGGCGGAGGTAGATAGAAAGAGATACAGGCCATAATGTCCGATTCACAAAACACGCCGCTTGAATTGGACGGTCGTCTCCTCGTAGGAAGTGGACACTGCGGCCATCCAGCGCTGTTTTACCCGTTGGATGACCTCCAATGCTGTTGTGACATGTCGGGGGGTGAGGTTTTCCGAACGCAATGTGTACTCAGCGATGTTGAAAAGCCCAATCTTTTCCAGTCGATAGAAGATAGAGTGATCAAGATTGACATGTAAACGAATGCGTTTTTTTTTTGAAACCAGAAGCTCTAATGTGCTGTGTGCAGGGATGTGTGCAGATGCTCGTCACTACTCTTGCAGTAACCAGTCCTCATCCACTCTCTGTCCCCAGCCAACTCGGCAGGACACAGGACGTGTCTCGGCAATATAAATGCCCGCCACTGAATGTCCCAAGTGGCACAGCGCGTAAGCAACCTTACCCCTTCTCCCGGGCGTGATGCCATCACACACTCTCACTAATACCAACAGCAGGCTTGGTCTCTAGACACGTGGGCCGAGTCAGAGAACATCGCCGGAATTGACGTAGTTGACGAGTTTCGTTATATCGCTATGGCTGGCCTTGCAGCATCCTCCTACCAGTATGGCCCGCCACTTCTGACGCCTGGCCGCCTCGAGTACAATTTGTCCCAGGCGCTGCTCCCACGGTACCTGCATGGTATCAGAAACAGCAGCTCTAGATCGAGACAGCAGGAAAAGGATGGGCCAGGCTGGTCAGCTTACCTTTTGTTCCACTTGGCCAGCGGGAGCTTCCCACTTCTGTGTCGTGGTGTTGTACACCTCTCCGTTGGTCCCGTCGGGATACAGCACCAATGCCGGCCACGCGGCTAGCCGTCCGTCTTGGATCATCTTGGAGACTGCAGCCTCGTATTTGCCAACCAGACCTGACAGCTTGTGCATCTTGGTGCAGTTGATGCCTATGCCCCAAGGCTGAGCCTTGGTGTTGTCGTGAGAAAGCATGGCGTTCACGACCTCTTCGACGCTGCTGCCATCAGGGAACCCGTCGCCCTCGCCGGGGAAGACGCATGACACCCAGAGTGGCTTCGAAGTGAAGCCAGCAACCGCTTTCCTAACGGCCGCGATCTCATCAAGCCTCGGGATGGTCTCACATGCAATGTATGCAATCTTGTCGAGAAGTTGACCATCGCTGAAAAGAGACAGCCGCTGGGCCCACCATTCGAGCAGCCGTGGCTCGTCGTCATGCTGGTCGTCGTACGCCCCGCTGTATTCCTGTCCAGGAACCATAGTGGAACCATAAGGCCCGAGGCTCAGAGCCAGCTTCGCATCTGGCTTACCCCTGGCCTGATCCGCGATCTCTACTGCGTGCTTGAGGAAGCCGGGGATGCGGGACTCGTCGATGCCGTTTGGCCATGCTTCTGTTTTGGTGGCCGCGAAGCCAGAGACGGAGACTTGATAGGTGGCCGTCTCGATCACGTCAACTGGCACCCGGCCGAAATCCCTTTGACAGGCGAGGAGCGTCTCCGGGTCGCTCACGATAGGATGCGAGGACCACAATGGCGTGGCCTTGCTGGAAAACTTTAGCCCATATTTGTCTTCGAGGGACGTCCCGAGACCTCCGTCCAGGAAGAGAACAGGACTGCAGGGTGGCATCTTCGCGGGCGTTGTGCGATTGCTTCCATGACCTGCTGGTTACAGTGCGTCTCGCGTGCCAAGTCAGAGGTCCGAGAGGAATTTTCCAGGCCGCCGGTGGATCCGCGGGCGTGCCGCTCCCCAATCGATTTGGGGCCTCGGTTCCGGAGCCGGACCACACTTGAGCAGTGCCCGTCGTCGGCGGACTCCAAAGACTAGACAACCATGTTCGACCTAAAGAACTAGCATGAGGCGCCTGTGGCCTGGCTGAACTGGCACAATTGCTCCCATGTTTTGCAGTAGAAACTTTGCAGGCTGGGGATGTCTGGATGCCTAAAGGTCTGCAGTCCTACGGGCCGGATCGGCGACACCCAAGACGCCTCAGCCCCCGACGGAGCTTACCTGGGGCCGCTGAGAGGGTGGGCACAACGTGGCTCATGGTCTATGTTTGGCGGTACGAGCTGGGGACCTGATCCTGCGAGAGCAGCTCTAACCGTCGTCAATGGCCACCAACGGCTGACACTCGCCCGTGTGACGACACGTCAATCCTTCTGGTAGCTTGGCTTGCTGTCACACACCGACACGTGGTGCTTCACCTTAGACTGAAAATCAGGCCCACAGCCGCCAGGCAGTGAGCTGATGTATGCACACAAGGTCGAGAAGATAAGAGTCGTCTCCAATTCCCTGCCACCAGTTGACTTTGTATCGACCTGGAAACATTTGAAGGTCACCTCGCGCGCAGAAGCGCACCAACTGCGAACTCACTCTGGTCGTACAAGCCTAAGCGACTCCAGCCTGTTCCAATCAGATCAACTATTTATCATCAAGAGCCCCCACAGGCATCAATCAGATGCAACCTATGGCATACGCGTGTTTGAGCCGCCATATTGGGGCTGCTTTCATCCTCTGCGCACTTCAGGCCGTTGGCGGACTAGCAATGCCAACGTCCACGGCCACCTCGACGCCAGCATCACCAGGATGGCCCAGTCTGCTTGAAACGGCGAGATTCTTATTGTCTCGATGGCTGAATGAGACTACTGCCATCATTGCCATAGGGGTGATTGTGGGGCTAGCCGCCGTCTCGTTTGCTGTTCTCGGATTCGACTGGAAGGACTACGATCAAGGTCCCTCAGAGCGGCTCATCATCGAAGAAGGAGAACATGGATGCCAGGTTTCACCGAAGTATACCGGCGTATGACCGGCTTTGTCGCGAATTGCTGTTCAATACCGCTGTTTCCAAGGCCAATTACACAACCGCCGGCCCTCTGAGCACCCGGATCAATTCACTTACTCGCGTGGCCCGCCTGGATCGCAGCTCGACCATGGCAGCCCACGGCAGATGAGTGGTGGGCTGGGACTGAGCTCGATTGCGCAAACTCGGCGCAAGATAACCTTGGAACACTGTTCGGGTCACTCACTCCTTGGGGCTCGCAGACCGATGCCCATGAAGCCTGCGCCCATGATGGATGGATTGAAGGTCAACTCGAATCAGACATCGAAAACAAGAATGATAGCAGCGTGCCACTGCCCATCTGTTCACGTTTGCAGTGTAAGCCTTATACTGAACATGACCGTAAAGTCGACAGGGCATAAGGGCGAGGGGGATTAGCGCTCAGCAGGAACTACCCCAGAAGATGGCAAAGCCCTATCAGGGACGAGAATTCCAGGCATGCCTCAAGGGGCCAGGGGAAGGACTGTGGTCAGACGCGGGGACAGTTCATCCACGAACCCTCCCATCAATCTCGTCACAGGACACCAGGCTCACTCACATTCAGTCTCAAACCTAGCTCGTTAACAGGTGTGTCCTGTAAAGTCTTGAGGGATTTTGATCGTGTCATATCCATCTAATTGTCTGCTCATGGATACAGTTTGCTGGGCGTTGAGACGACCTTGGTTTCCTCGGTACCCTGGTTCGTTATTTGTATTGGAGAAGGTGGGCATGCAACCATCACGATGTGCCTTTTCATGCACCGTACGAGTCGCTGATATGAATTGGAGCTGGGGTGTTCTGGTTGGTCCCATGGATATGGACGGGCATTTTCGAATCAGGATCATCAGATGTAGACTGAATCCCCATTTCTTCATTGCCATCACGCTGTCAAGATTGATTTCATAAGTGTAGAATAATTACTCCAGCGCCAGAGTCATCACCAAGAAAGAACAATCCTCCCCAGGCATGCACAGCCCTCCATTGCCCGATGAGAATGGGAACATTGAATGAGCACAGGCCCCGGGCATGTACCATGATAGCAATGTTGCACATGTGCTTTCCTGCCATTCTCTTAGCTTGTGAGAGAGTGCATCTTTCCAACATCCGTCGCGACAAGAGTCCCCACCTACCACAGACAAGGAGACAATTCATCGCAATTCCATGGCATGGAGCCATTGACTAGGTGGGACATGATTTGAAATGGTTCCTTGTGTCTGCCCCAACCATCACAGCCTCCACAGAGATCGCCGTGTGATATGGCATGCAGGCTTCTACAAACGTCCGGTCTCTAACCGGGGCAGAGAACCAATAAAGCACAAGGCCGCTTGCTGCTCGCATACCTTTGCCAAGCCGCTTTGTCTCGGCCATTTGCCGGTTTAGCTCAAGACGGGCTGATGACCGTCTGGTCGGGTACCTGGGATGTAGCCTTCTCCCCTGTTTGTGGGATGGAGGGTTTCAACACATGCTTGCAATTCTCTTCTTCTTTGACGCCTCCAGTTAGTGATCACCAAGCAAATTAAAGCACAGCCCATCCTTGGAATGCCAATCTTGCACCAGCACTCGTGCCCGAAGCTAAGCAGGCAATTAGGCCCAGCTTGGAAGGCGTTGTCACCTTGTTACGCAGTATCATGCCATTTGTTGCTTCTGGAAAGCTGCATCTCCGCTCGGAAAGGTTCAAGTTTAAAGGCACACATTTCCAATGGCCAGTCTGCAGCGGTTTTGGCATACGATACTGCGATGCATGCAACAGAACAACTGTAACACGCGTAAATACTCACCGCGTATCGAAATACGAGTGGAACACGATCAAGTCTGATACCTGCCGCCACGACAAGAGCACACAGTACCTAGGTACGTACACTCGCAACCGCCCGAGGACCTTTGGCAAATTCAGCACCGGGTGTGAAGGAATCGATGGTCGCCAACCTGGATCGGGGGCCAGCACGTGGCCCGTCCAACAGAATTTCTGGAAGCTTGACTTTTTAACAAGCGAAGATTTAATGACGCCAGTTTCATATCTCTACGCCCGTGACCCTTGCAACCGGGTAGCTGCTTCCTACGTCGCAAGTAAGCACCGATACGCTGGGCACTACCGGCCAATCTAGTGACGCGTGTACCGTATTTGGGGGACATCGTTTCGATATGTTTGCACATGGATTTACCGGCCAATCGGGCTACACACTTCGAGACATGGGAGACACGCAAGGCTTGACTTTGGCCAGCCGTTTGGTCATGCTAAATCATGCTAACATGTCCCGACGCAATGCAACCACCCTGACGAACGGTGAGAGCCCTCCCGCCCTGGTCTCAACAATCGCATTCGCTTGTGGTGGCCTGGCGTAGGTTGATAGGGTCGGTCTCAACTTGTTCTGCACGAGATAGTGTGCATGGAGGGTTAGACTTCATCTGAACCATGCCGTCATGACTCGAGCACGTGTTTCCAGGGTCGGCTCCAGACCAGAGCATATGCTGCCGCGTACGTTCACGGTCATCCGCCCCCGAGTGCACATCTATGGGAAGAATGGGCGTTGGCTGCAGGGCGAGAAGGTGGGATCGAAGTGGTCGACCACAAGAGATGCCAACAAAAGACATGTGCTCAAGCAGCAGTTGGTTTCCCTTTCGCCGGGACCCACGAGAATATATGCGCTGGGAGTCGGGATGGGGAGTAAGTACTATCTTGCTAGGTACATATGTACGATATACCAGCCCGCCCTAGCAGTGGCCGCCGGCACAACGGCCGTCCCATCACGGGCTCTGTTGTTGACCGAATCACACCGACACGTACGGCATATTTGTCAGAGTTTCAACCTTCACTATCAAATCCAAACCTGGGCGTACGGCGCAGCCATGCGCACGGCGCAGCAGCCTGAGAAGCAGCAGCCACCAGCAGCAGCCAAGCGACAGAAGCGTCGGGAATTATTAGTGTCGATCTACACTACGACACTAACGTTCCCTGAAGCGTACTACAGTTGGGACCCATCACATCTGCGAGTCAGCATCGTGCATGCACAGAATGCGGCCCACGCTGCTTCTAGAACACGGGAATCTCGATGGGGGCCCGCTGCGCTCCGCATGCTGGTGCCGACTATCGCGAATTATCAGCCTTCCAGACTGAGACTCTCTTTGGTGGTTGGCCTGCCTCATCGGGAGATATGGTACGATTTTTGGCCCAGGCCGACCTATCACGCAATGCCTGGACGTAGGAGCAAACCTTGTTTTTTTTGCCCTCGGCCTGGCACCCAAGTCCTGGTCACCCTTGACCTTGTTGGGGGAGGCGGAATAGCCTGCCCACCGCCCACCCCTCCCCTCCTCCTCCTCCACGCCCTCGCCTGCCCTCTCGCCCAGCAACAAGCAGACCCTGGCACTGGCCAGAGAAACACGCTGCGCGTACCGGGGAAACTCTAAACTTCTGACATGCCATTCTGCCCATTCTGCCGAGCATCCCCAGATTGCCTTGCCCCCCGCCCCTGTTCCGGCTAGGTGTTCTCCACAATTTCGTCCCGCCCACTCTCTGGCGACTATGCATCCGCCCGCGCGAGAAGGTCGTCGCCGCAGTCTGTTTCCCCCTGATTCGACTCTCCCCGGGCCAGCGAGAAGCTGACACACGAGGCCAATACTCGGTTGTACCCAGCACAGTACCGTCCGGCTCATGGCCAAGAGATCCTGGCACGAAGTAACCGACTCCCTGTCGCAGGACATGGCTAGCCCTCCCCTGACGGTAGGCCATCCCTCCCCCCTCCCCCCCGTTGGGAACCCATTCCTATTTCAGATATTGGACCCTCCTTGCCATCCCTATGCGGCAACACCACCTCGCAAGCTATGTCCCGTTTTTTGATCGCTGGTAGGTGATGCTGCTGACCTAGAGGCTACAAACGATCTAGAGCAGGCGCCGTGGCTATGATCTGCCACCGGGTTCTTCCTCGGCTGGCCTGACCCAGGCCCAGGCCCAGACCGGGGAAACCCCCAGGCGCACCAGTCACCCGTCCCCCTTCCATTCCGTTTCCACACCACGTGGCGATGTACCGCCCTTCCAGCAGCCTCAGCGGAACCCTTCCCTGGCGTCTGTGGAGATATCGAGGAAGGTGAAGGCCTGTGCAGCATGTCGTAAGCAGAAGGTAGGGGGCCTCCCGTCCTCCCCGTCACTTGTTATAGTCTTTTTGTCGGAACTCCGCCCATCCCGAAAGCTTTTGCGAGATCCGCAGTCGTGCCTGACCTCGCTATGTAGATCAGATGTCACATGGAGGATGGGAAGCCTCCATGTGTGAGGTGCAAACAAAGGAACCTCTCGTGTGTGCTCAACAAGAGCTTGCAGATGCTCATGGATGAGAGGTCTCAGTAAGCCCGTCCTCTTCCATTGTTATCACCTCTTGCCATCGCCCCATTAGTTCTCCGAGGCGGTTGTGGTCTGCAACCTCGGTGTGGTTCAGCGGATGTCTGACAGTCGTGGTAGGTGGCACCAAGACATTGTCGGCGACCTCGAACTGATACACTCCGGTGTGCAAGAGCTGCGAGAACGGTCTGCTCTTCCGCCACTTGCCGGGCTGCGAAGCTCCTCTGACCGGCCGGGCCCAGATACAATGGATCCAGGCGGGCAGGAGCAGCAGGAAGACAGCGGCGGCGTGTCTCCCGGAGATAACAACTCGCCCACAATGATGAATATAATGGATGAAGGCATGACCGACGTCACAACGCATCATGCGGGCTTCTTCCCACCCTCCATCCCACCACTCAATCCACAAGGCAGCCGTCCGCCCCTCCATTCTCATGACTCGGGCGAGGACGCCCAGAGTCTCCACTCCGGGGGCGGATCCATACGGGACTTCATCGCCGTGGGGCAGATCTCCCTGGCGGACGCACAGCGGCTCTTTGATCTTTACATTGAGCAGCTGGACTACTTTGTGTACAAGATCGGCGGCCGCTGGCGGACACTGGACGCGCTGAGGGCGCGGAGCGCAATACTGACCGCGAGCATCCTGACCGTGGCCGCATTGCATGATTCCTCGTCGAATCAGATCTACCCAATCTGCAACAGAGAGCTACGACGCCTGATATCGGCAAGTATATTCGACAGGAGGGTCAACCGGGACCACCTGAGAGCCCTCTGTGTGGCCTCGTACTGGCTGAGTGATATCAGCTGGACCCTGTCCGGCATGGCGATCCGCCGGGCGACCGAGATTAACTTGAGCGGTAATTACCAGAAAGTCCTGGTGGAGGGTGGCGAGGACGCCGCTGATTGTTTGCGGCTGTGGTATAATCTTTTCATCTGTGATAGAAATCTCTCCACTATCCATAGCAGGCAGACTCTGGTGTGCGAAGATGCCAGTATTCAGGGCTGGGAGGAGTTTCTCAAGACACCGCTCTCCACGGACCATGACAAGAGGCTGATGAGCCAGGTCTCGTTGCACCTAATTCTCACAAGCATCCACGAGCTGTTCGGCCCCGACAATGGGGTCATGATCCCGCCGGCATTTTCGATGCAGATTGCGCACTACAGCCGTCAGCTCGACCACTGGGTAGGCGTGTGGTCGACAACACTGAAGAGTCAGTATTTCCTCCTCGGGATAAAAGCCACATTGAAGAGCGGCGGCCCCTTGATCACGCACATTAATCTAATCACTGTCTGCTCACAGGCTGCTCCTCAACGATTGGCGAGTTTCCAGTCAAGAATGCCCTCATTTACTACCAATTCTCGAAGCTCTACCTCTTTAGCCACGTCTTCCGCGGGCTCGCAAACAAGGACGCCGTCCCTGTCTCGCTGCGGGAAGCTGCCTCGGGTGCCATCGCGGCCGCGACCAACATCATCGAGCTTGTCCTGCAGGACCCAGACATCGCAGCCAGCCTCCGGGGCATGCCCACCTTTGTCCACGCGATGGTATGCTTTGCTTGCGTATTCCTCCTGAAGTTGGCTGCCAAGCGGCAGGACGGGCTGGTGGAGGCCGGCCTCGTCAGCGACCTGGCAAACAGGCTGGTCGCACAGTTCAGATCGGTCCAGGCGGGCAAATGGCACCTCGCCCACCTGATGGCCGATGGACTGGAGAAATCCGCCGCTTCGCTGCTCGGCGACAGCGGTTCGAACGTCGCAGAGGGACACGACAGTGGTGCAGGGAGCGGTCTGGGCAAAGGAGGCTCTGGAAGCATGATGGGGGATTCGGGACAGGAAGACACATCTGGTATGGCCTTTGGGCTGTATGCTGACCCGAACGCCCCGTCCTTCCAGGGATCCGTTCCTTCGGGTCTTGGTGGCGTGGGAGGCTCTGTCGGCGGGATGCAGTCGATGCAGAATGCCATCCAAAGCCCGGATTTGGCCTTTGGGCCCCATGGCTTCTTCGAGTTTAGTACGGCTCCGCCCGGTCCAGAGAACGAGCACTTTGGATTCCCGTGAGCGGCGGTACGCAACCAAGGGAGCCAACCATCCCCCGGTGCTTGAGGTTGTTCCTTCGCAGAGCGAGTTGGTCTTGGAGCCGTTGATTTGGTACGAGAGTTGGAGATTTCTGGGGGACAAAAAGCGCAGTCTTTGACCCAGGCCTCATCCGAGCGCCAGTGCGGTGTCGAGGAGAATATCCTGATCTGTTGTCGTTCGTGTGCTGATGGAGAGAAAGCCAAAGCCTTGTCCCAGATGCAACAGATGGGAAGGCATCTGAAGGTTGTCTGTCTCTCAGCCCCTCGTTGCATATGGCAAATAGTCCACCACCCTCTACACACCCAGCGGTCTTTTGGTCAATTCCTGGAGTTTCTTGCCGGCAGCATCAAAATACGCAGGCCTTCTGTGCTGCTTGAGTAAGAGTGGGCACTTTTCCATGGAGGAAAACCATGAGAACGTTCTTTTGACATACTCCCTAGGCATTCCTTGACCACACAGCTTTGTGACTTCGGCCACCCCCACCCACTAGCATCTCGGCTCGAAAAGCGTGGTGCTGTGCACTTGGCCCAAGTTTTCGCGCTCGCCAAGAAAAATCAAGGCCGGCCGAGATTGTTCGCAAGTTTTATGGCTTCCAACCTGCAGTTCCACCTTTTCCTCATGTGTTTTCCGCCTGTTTGGCGGTCCGTTTAGGATGCGCGGATGCGCCGAAAGCAAGGCTGGAGGTCGAACCCTGAAAGTCGACCTGAGAGACGTCAATCCTTTCTCCAGCAGATGGCGCACTAGAAAGCAGTTGAACAAGAGTCCCAAACGGCTGCCGAGCCTGTGAGTTCCTTGCAAAGTCGGCGATGGGTCTCGCGGAAGCGCCAAGCAGTAAATTATGGTCGCCCATGTCGCGCTCATTGCCCTCCCAGTCGTCTTGAAAGATGAAAGAACCGTTCTCCGATGAGTGGTCATCGCCCTCGTGATCCCTCAGGTCGTAGCCCTCCTCGTCTTCGTCTATCTCCATGCCCTGGATTTCATCCTCGTGCAAATCATAATCCTCGTTGCCGTCGCCATCCTCCTCGATAGACTTATGTGGCCTAGGTTCAGTCCAAGGCGTATGCAAAATAGCATGTACCCTCACCAGCCGTTTTGCGAATGGTGACTTGGGCATCATCTGCTTCACGGACTGGTCCAGTGCAACGGCAACCGCAGATGGATGGCCATCAGTGGCCCTGGCCCTTATCTTAGCGATGCTCTTGTGCCGCTTTCTTACGAAGCGGGAGTGGGCCGCATCGAGTGATTCCATGAGTTCTTTGACTATGACAACCGGCATGTCGCTTGGCAGGCTGGAAGCCTTGATGATTTGTCCCCAGCATTGCGCACCCGGCGGCGGGTTGGAGTTGCCGTGGCAAGGCAGCTGCTGACCCGCAGGCGTTCCGCATTCAAGCTGCAGGTCCGTGAGTGGGAGGCGGAAATGTCGCTCAACATGGTCAAGCAAGTCCATGAGCACGGGTGATACGTCGCGGGCGTTTGGGCCCTCTCTCTGCAAGGCTTGACACAACGTTTGAGCCTTGTCGGGTGACGAGACCCACGTTGGCCAGCTCGTGCGAACAAGACCAGCACGGGGTATCAGAACATCCAGACGCTCCATGGGGTCGATGGGCAGGTTCCGCAAGCCCTTCAGGATCTGGCTGATGCGTTTCTGATACGCCGCTCTGGCGTTGCCGGCCTTGCGTCGAGCACGAACCGAGAGGCCCGCGGTGATGCTGCCTGGGTGTGTCTTGCCGTTTTTTACTCGACCCATAGTGAATGTTTGATGTTGCACCGGTACATCAACAGGCCTGCGCTAAGAATCGAGACGTTGGTGGATTTGGATAAAGCATAGATACATGCGCGCGCGGGCGTTGTTGTGGGTGGACACTCGGCAACAGGGGCGGTGTCGAAGTCAACAACAAACTTGAAGTGCATGAAGCTGACCCCGCCAAGAATACCACCCCCAGTCAAGCAGCAGCCATCCGGCCCACCAATGAACACCCAAGCTGAGGGGCTTTAGCGGATCCACATTGATTGCATAGCAAACAGGAGTGCGGTAAAAAGCACTCCCTATAACGCACTCCCTATCGCCTCACTTACCGGAAGCGGAATAATTACCGGGCAGATATACCTTCTATAAAAGATACTATTAAGCAACATATCTATAGTCTAATAGTATAAGGCGGCAATAATAACTATATTAATTTTCTAAGCTTTAGTATACTAAAAGTAGTAATACTAAGCTACCTTCTTTTTAGGTATAAAGGTTATAAGTATAACCCTTATATAGATTATTATTTTACTATCTTCTTTTATAAATAGCAATAAGCTAAATAGGGCTAGTAGGCTTAATAAATAGATAGGGCTAATAAGCTTAATAAGTAGATAAGTAAATAAGTAAATAGGGCTATAGTATAATAGTTAACATAATTAATTAAATATATACTATAATAACGCTTTATAGTAACTATATATATAATTAACCTAGGATACCCTTAAGTCTAATAAATTTAGATACTATAATAAAATAGTAATATAAAATAATTCCTCTTTATTATTATCCCTATATACTAACCTTATTATATATTTACCTCTTATAAGCTTTAAGTTTAACTTATACTATAAGTAGGTTTTAAGAGCAATAGGAAAAACCCATAGTATTACCCTAGGGACTTATAATCCCACTAGTTCTTTTTAACAATAATGGCAATAATAGTAATAGTTTTACTAGCTAGCTACCAGCTATTACTAATATTTTAATTATTAGGAAAACTCTTTAATTTTAAATAAATTAATTATAACTAGGCTTTAGCGTAATTAGGTTAGGGCATACCTTCCCCATAGGGCCTATATACTTCTACCCTTACTTATTAATATTAATAATAATAATAATAATAATATTATTATCTTTATTATTATCTTTACTATAGACTTAATTTAGTACTACCTCTTATAAGTATCCTTAAGCTATTAAAAATAAACCCTATACTACCTCTTATAAGTATCCTTAAGTTTTTAAGTACACCTTCCTTATAGGCCCTTATACTTCCACCCCTATTACTATCTTTATTATTATTATTATTATTATCTTTATTATTATCTTTATTATAGATTTAATCTTATAATACTTCTTATAAGTATCCTTAAGTTATTAAAAATAAACCCTATACTACTTCTTATAAGTATCCTTAAGCTATTAAAGGCTAAAGCGCACCTTCCCTATAGGCCCTTATACTTCTACCCCTACTACCATTATCTTTATCTTTATTTTTATTTTTATCTTTATCTTTATCTTTATTATAAACTTAATCTTATATTACCTTTTATAGGACTTTTTAAGCTTTTAAAAATAAGCCCTATATTACTTATTATAAAACTCCTTAAGCTAAGGTATACCTTCCTTAAGAATACTTATATTCCTACCCCTATTATTATTTTTATTATTTTTATTATTTTTATTATCTTTATTTTTACTATAAACTTAATTTTATAATACCTTTTATAAAAATCCTTAAGTTTTTAAAAACCTCTTCCTCCTTAATATTAAGCTTAATATTATCCTTCTCCTCCTTCTTCTTCCCTATAAGCTACTTTTTAAGATATATAATAAGTTAAGGCCTTAACTAAAAAGGTAAAGTACCCTATTTATAGTAATAAAGTAAGTACCTTATCTATAACTATAAAGTAAACAGCCCTATTTATAGCTATAAAATAAATAATAAGTCCTTAAGTACTTAATTAAGCTAGAGTTATTAAATTAGAATTTTAGTTTTCCTAGCCCCGTTTATAGTAATAAAATAAGTAGCCCTATTTATAATAGTAAGGTAAGTAAATAAGGCTATAGTAATAAAGTAAGTAGCCCTATCCCTAAAAGGCTATTATAGTAATTACTACTATAACTTATAACTAACTTAAGTATACTATTTATCTAAAAGTAATAATCTTTAATAAATAAATATTATTACTATATAAACTTATAAATAAAGTTAATCTTTTAATTATATTCTTCTTATCTTTTTAATACCTAGCCTTATTATTAGCCTTATACTTATCCTTATAATTAGTTATCTAAGTTAAAAACCTTATCCCTAGCCTTATAACTATAGTCTTTTAAGTTATATTCTTTTTATCCTTTTTATAGTTATAGTTAGTTATTTAAGTTAGACTCCTTAGTACTAAAGTAGTTTATAGTTAGTTATCTAAGTTAAACTCCTTAGTATTAAAGTAGCTTAACTATAATCTTCTTACTTCCTCTATAAAGAAAAAAGGCCCTAATTAGCTATATTCTTAAGATTTTAAGGGTAAAGATAATACTATATACTATAGAAGTAATAATTAACTATTCTACTATATATAATAGGTATATTAGTATATTAGCTTTAAAAAGGCTATAGTAGTAAAACTAGCTAGGCTATAAGTAAGCTATTAAATAAATCCTACTATAGTGGTAGGTATAGTAATTACTATAATACTAATAATAGGCTATAATTTTAGTATAGCTTAAATTATACTTATAGTAATACTATGTATAGTATAGTAATTACTAATAATCCTTCCTAGTAAAATAGGATTTATACTATATTTTAGTAGGTAGTTTATAATAGTAGGATTAACTATTAGGATACTTCCCGCCCTAACTAAGGGATATAATTTATAAATAACTAGGTACTTAAGGCCTACTAAGTATAGCAAGACTAAGCCTTCTAGGTATAATAGCTATTACTTAGCTTAAGGTTATCTAGTAACTTATATAGTGTATTTTATAGCTTCTTACTTTATAGTATATATAATAGGTACTATATATAAATCAATAAGTCACTTAACTACTATAATATTATTAGCACAGTCCACTTATTTAGTAGAAGGATATACCCTATAAGACCATAAATACCAGTAATAAGAGATATCCTCTAACTATAACACCCACACATAATTAATAACTAGCTACTACCCTTAACTAGTAATATTTTACAAATATTACATATAAATAAAATAATAGCAGAGTAAGCCAGTTTATACTTATAACTTATCTATACATAGCCCTAATAAAGAGCTATTAGAATCTTAATATACCTCTAATACTTTAATATACTAATCCTAAAAAATTATAAGGGCCTTTTTTAAAACTTTAGTATAAATATACTAGAAAAGGTTAGCATTTTAATACTTATAAAGCAGAAAAGTAAACTCTTTAGTAATCTACACCTTATACTTCTCCTTATAAATATTAGCTAACTAATATAAGCCTATAATTATCTATAAAAGCTTATTATTCTAACCATAAAAGAAGAACTTAAAACTATAATAACTACTCTTACCTAACTAAAAGGTTATTAAACTATAATTATAATAATAATTAGTATACCTATATAAGATCTGGGCATAATATATAAAAATCTTCCCATAATACATAATAAAAGCTAATTACTTATTTTCCCAAAACTACTCAAAGCTTTATATAATACTATCATATTCCTAATAAGAAATAATATAAATAAAGTCACTAAACCAAGTATATATACTATAGAGGTCTTTAATATACTTCTCTTTACCTATACCTTCCTTAGCTATTAATAAAAGTAAGCTAAAATTAATAAAGTAGTTATATTAGGGAAGTACTTTTAGTTTAAGTAAGGCTATTATAAGCTTAAGTAACCTAATTTATAAGTTTTTAATAGCTTTAATAAAATTCTTAAGGATATACTATATATATAATTATAATTAGGTTTTAAAATATATCTTTTTAAATATATTATATTAACTATTATCTTAGTTAATAATAATAATAAAAGAGTTTAAGATTTTAGCCTTATTTTATAACTTTTTATCCTACTTAAATACCTAAGAGAAAAAGTTTTTATCCTTTATAAGCCTAAAAGCATAGTTAGTATATAATATAGAGCTAATAGCTAATAAAGTAATAAATTTAAATAGGGAGATATTAAAAAAATTAACCTAACTAATATTAAAATAATAAGGAAATAAGTAATTATATAAGCTTACCTTATATATATTATTAATAATTATAACCTTAAAGTATTACTTTAAGATATTAAAGTCTATAAGAAAAGTCTAATATATATATTTTAAGTAGCCCTTTTTATTATACTTATATATATAATAGCTTATTAACTTAGCTATAAGGAGAATAAAGTATTAAGTTAAGGTATAATACTTATATTTATCTTAATAAATAGCTAAAAAAAGATTTTTAATATTATTTTAATAAATAAACTAGTACTTTTTACCCTTAGCCTTAAGGAATAGCTAGATTATATAATAAGTCTACCTTATTTTAAAAGTAAGCTTTTTAATATACTTATAACCCTTAATATTAATTTTATATAATATTATAAGGGTAAATAGGTTAATTTTTAGGCTATAATTATACTTAAGTATACTATAAGAGTTAACCTTAAATATAAAATTAATTCTTTTTAAATAATTTATAGTAATATTAAAGGGATAGCTAATTTTCTTAATATTCTTACTATAGGCTAGGCTATTATAGTAGTACTTATATACTATTATCTTACCTACCTTCCCCTTTAGTATACTTCACTTATAAATAAGTATATAGCTTTTAGTAACTATAAAGTACTTAAGAAATAACTTAGTAATATTCTTAATAGGAAATTAGTACTTATATAATAAAGAAAATATTATATATATAATAAGCTAGCTATTAGCTATAAGAGAGCTATTAGTAGTACTTTCTAGCTAACTTTTAAAGTTAGTAACTATAAAGTACGATAATAAGCATACTAAGCTAGTAAAATTATCTATATAAGATAAATTAACTATTTTTAAAGTAACTAAATTAAATAATAATATTTTTAAATATATAAATAGCGTAACTATTATATAATAGGTAGTTATAAATAAAAGGTCTAATAATATATAATAATAATAATACTAGCTAAACTTATAGCTTAGGAAAGTTAGTATTATAATTATAAAAAAAACTACTAACTTAATAGCTAGATATACCTTTTTATTAAATATATAAAGATTTGGGTATATAGGTTACTAATTTACCTTACTTTAGCGCTAGCTATTACTTCCAGTCTAGCACTTAGGGGTAAACCGCCTAGTGCTCTATGCCCCTATAGGGAGTGCATTACAGGGAGTGCTTTTCACTATACTCAGCAAATAGGACGAAGAATAAAAGCAATGTCGGTACAATGAAAATACCTTCAGGACAACACTCAAATGTGTACATATGTATCTATTTAGTAGTACTTAGGCTTCGGCCACACTATGTATTCTTCTCACTATTTAGCTAATTTCTTAGTCTTATTTACTAATTTTTCTACCTACTATCTTCTTCTTAGCTTTCCATCTACTCTTCTAAAAGCTCATATATAAATTCAGTAATAGCTATATATATCCCCTTATTACCCTCTACTAATAATACCTTTAACTTATCCTATAATATCTCCCTATTTAATACCTTTTATACCTATTTAAAAAAAAAAATTTTAAAAATAAAATAAAATACCTAAAATAATATTAAATTATTTTAAAATTTTATAATTTTCTTTTTAAATTTACCCTTTTTTTATATTATATTATAAATTTTATATTTATTATTTTTAAATAATAGGGACTTTTTTTAAAGGAAGTTTTATAAATAGGTATTAGAAAATTTTAAATCTATTTTAAATAGTCTATTAAAGTTAAGAGCTATATTTAACTACTAGCTAGGTTATAACTTTATAGGCTTATTATAATAAGGGCTTTTTTAATAGCTTATACTTATTCTATAGTTTCTTTAGAAGATTACTAAGAAGGTATATATATATAGGAATATAAATTATTAGGAAAGGAAGTATTAGCTTTAAACTATTATATTTTATAGAGGAATTATATTAAGCTAGTATACTTTCGCTATATAACTAATTACCTAAGCTAGCCTTAAGCTACTTACGTTAACAAATCTAGTTTATAGCGCCGTAGGAAGCTAGTCTTACTAGCCTTATCTATATGGCTATTATAAGGCTGACTATATTTAGCTAAGAAAAATTACTATATTTTATACCTACTATTATCGATATTATATACTATTAAATACTAAGTATTTAAGTATTTACTACTATATAAAGGGACCATATATTACTCTATAGGAGGATATACTAGATTAAAGACAAACCCACTTAGTAGTACTTGTCTGATAGCATACGTGTGCACATATGCCAGGTAATGATTACTACACTTGGTTGGAAAAGCTCAGGAGATGATTGCCTCAGGTAACACTCGTTTGAGCAATCTTGAATGCGCAGGGTCTGTGATTTGAAGTCACAGATGCATTGAGATAACCAGTGCCGATAATTGGGAAACAGATCGACTGCTGTCTCTTTTCTCAATTGCTGCTACCCATCACCTAAATATAGCCTCCCGAGGTCAGGACCGCAGGTACTCATTCACCTTCTTTCCCAACCGCAGCGCGCCCTTGTACTGCCACATTCCAGGCGCGTTCCCCTTTCCCAGACCGTCAATAGCTTCCGCAAGCTGTGGCCCAAGTCCCTCTGACTTGATCTCTTCTAAGGTGTACAGATGCGTCTTGAAGGAGAACAAAATAGCCCTGGTCTTTGGGAGACGGCTCAGTGTCTGCAATTCACACCGTATCCGCGCCTATTACACGACCAGTCAGCTATGCTCTGCCCTAGATTCAGCAATGAACTTGCCTTGCTTATCTCGATATCTTCGTCCTTGATGACGTTTTCAAGGTCTTCCTCGTGCACATGATTGCTTTTGCAGTTGAAGAGGATGGGAGAGTCTACAACGGACCACTGAGATCGAGCGGCAGTCAGTACATAACTCGTTCCGTAGATGCACTCCTGCGACCGCTCCGTATCGAAAAGCTGGGCAGTCACTTACATTCACCCGCTTTACGTTCTTGCCGACTTCTAATTTCTTGAAATACCTCTCCATACTCGGACCGATCTTGTCGTAGCTGGGGACAGGCTTGTGGATCTCAAAGAGCAACTTGTCCAATTTTTGTGACGGGTCGAACCCAGAACAATAGCAGCAGACGTATGCCACACTGCGGTGGCCCTGGTCGGTTTCATGCAGCAGGAAAATGTCGTCCTCGACAGTCTCTCCGAGCCTTCTGAGTGCCTGAACCGAGTCATCCGGTGGCAGGGTAGGGAAAGAAGCGCCAGTCACTTCGTTGCGAAACGTCTTGCCATCGTCGGAGAGAGAAAACATGGTTGGGAACCTCTGGGGCAGGTAGTCTGACAGCAAGAAAGAGTAAAGCTCCTCGACAGCTGCCCTCCCCTCCGGAATAACGCCTACCACGACTTTGGGGTGTTGAAGCATGAGTTGTCGTCTCTCTAGGACTCGTTCCTCGTAGTTGTGGTCCATAACAACCAGATCTGCGGGGGTGGAGTTCTGAACCGCCATGGTAATGTGATAGACTGGCTTGAACGGACGGAAGGCCAGGGGCTTCTGTGCTGTCCAATCGAAGGAAGTCAGAGGCTCAACAGAGCTCATAGGACATGCTGGCAGCACGTCCTTTCCGGTTGAGTCTGCGGTGGCTGTGTGCTGGGTGTTTGTGAGCGGCAAGGCGGACACCAGGGACACCAAGAACATGGGGCAGTTCCTCGGTACTCACATGTTTTCCAAGTTCCCTGATGCGATGTACTAAAATGACCAACGCAGCAACAGCCAGGACCACAATGCCCCATGCCGGTGTGTCGAACGACATCTCGCGCGTTGTTGAAAATCGCAGCGAATTAAAAGCAGAAACAAGCCACTGGCTGTGTGGCAGCAGCGGCGAGATGGGTAAATGATTTAGAGTTTAGAGTTAAAATCAGATGACTAGTATTATTGTTGATAGAACATTGCATGGTCAGGTTCTGCCCGAGTAAGTTCACTTATGAGGCGTGGACCGGCCCCGGTGCCGGAGATATGTAACTAGGACCAAACTAACAGTGCACCCGGCCCGGCTCTATCGTCGTCGTCTCAACATGTGGGGGAGACGATGGATAGGCCTAATACAGCTCGACTGAGCCGGGTCCCAATCCCGAGATCGGTTTCTCCACATAGCTTAATTCGACGTCGCTGGTCCCACGCTGAAGTCTCGGGACCTACGATGGGCCAAGGACGGGCAGTGTTGCATCCCCTGGATCCGGACGCTAATCCATATATGGCCTCCCTGAAGCTGAAAGCCTAGGATGTGGCAGACAAGTACTATAGATCCGAGATGAGCATTCGCGTCCATCAACGCATGCCAAGATTTGGGCATACCAAGACATACTTTGGCTATTCAAAGGTTGCCAGCTCGGCGAGATTTCAGTTATATGGCAATATGGCACATCAGCACCCGTTACAGAATGTGAAGCTGCCATACGGAATGCTTGTCAGTTGAATGGTGAGATTGATACCACAGTGTACACGCAAACCTCAACTCTTGATTACTCTCTGTTGTCAGAAGAGGCCGAGAGAGTTACTCCGTATCCAGTAGCTTATCGATCTATGCCCTGGAAATCCATGACAGTTCGCGTGAACATGGGGCTCATTACATATTTTATGAAGATGAATCGAGCCCTTTTTGGGGCGCGTTTCCCCTGATCACAGACGATGAGGCTGGTTTGCTCGGGGATCTATTATCAGGGATATTCGTCTATGACCCTTCCAGACGTCCCAATATTTATGAGATCTTGGAGCATTCCAGGTTCAAGCAGTACGGCTTGTTGTCAGATGAAGCACATTTGGTTTGGCCTTAAATGCAATGTCCTTTTAAATAGATGTTAAAATGGAAAGTTGTAAATACATATCTTCCTTTGCAAGAGTCCTCGTGGGCATGAAAAGACCATGTTGCACCGTCGACAATCATGCTGATGATAGATGATGAACCTTGTACGATGAGGTTATTCTCAAGTGCATGTTTTGGTCACCCGATGTGTCAGACTGGCGCCAGTGCCCAATGCCTGTCGGCCTGGACGGTAATCGGACAGTCCTAATGACCGGGCCAAGCCACGTAGATTCTGTTGGGCCGTACCGTGTTATTGGGAATAGCACAGCACTGCCAATAGACGCTTTCGATCTTTCAAGTTAGACTCTTCCAATGAATTTGACAGAAAAGAAGGCCAGGGGGTACTCATAAGTAGGAGCAGAGGAGTTCGGACTCCCGCGGTCTTGCCCGCTTCAGAACAAATCGTGGTATTTGTCCGGATGACACACAACCGGTATTGCTTACATACCGAAGAATCCTATGGGGCCTTAATTCCGGTTTAGCCTGTGCCGTTTCTCTGGTAGGCTCACGCGTCGGCTCCCAATCTGTCCGAGCCCGATTTCCGCAGACGCACATCTTGCCGAGTCCCTGCCGCGCCAGGCTCGTTGCGGCATGGCCGGCTTCAGAGGCTGATGAGAGCCACCCGCGGCCGACCCGACTCTTTGCAATAGGTGTGGTGTCATCGCCAGCCTGAGCGTCAGAGGCGCTAAAAGCGGAAGGTTACTCCACCCAAAAGCCGTGTCGCCAACTCCGAGCACCATAATACCGCCGGCGACATTTTCCATCCACAGCGATGATGACTCTAGGACTCTGTATGACAATAGAAATATGAATATATTATATGGCAAGTACGGAAACTACTTAATCTGGTGCTGCATGTGGAAGTGTATCATTATCCAGGCATTCTTGATCTGCTAGTGACAGGATCTTCCTGGCAACAAACCACTGGTTGTCTCGGGCGCATTCCACCAAAACAGACCAACAAATCTTTGTTGACACTATTTTAACCGTCTAATATGGACCAAGGGGCTCATCCACCGTCTTCTTTGGGCGCCGCTCCGCGCAAATCCACCTCCTCCAGCATTGCCAGCACCGACATGGAGAAGGAGAAGGCACACATACCACAGACAGATTCATCTTCGGATGCATATCATCATGTCGATATTGTTGTCAAGGAGAAGGAAGGCGACCAAGAGCCGCCGGCACCCGCCGCTGATTTGGTGCACACCCTGTCGAGAGTGGCCACAGCTGCGTCCGAACTGCGGCGTACAGAAACCCGCCAGGACGGGACCGAGTATCCTAGCGGCCTCAAGCTGGTTCTTATCACCATCGCCTTGTGCCTCGCTGTCTTCCTGATGGCGTTGGATAACTCTATTATTGCCACGGCTATCCCGAAGATCACAGACCAGTTCCACAGCCTGGATGCTGTCGGTTGGTACGGCTCGGCATACCTCCTGACCACTGCAGCCCTCCAGCTCCTGTTCGGAAAGTTCTACTCGTACCTCAACATCAAATGGGTCTTCCTAAGCGCCATTGGCCTCTTCGAGCTTGGTTCTTTGATCTGTGGCGTCGCGCCTAACAGTACAGCTCTGATCATCGGTCGGGCCATCGCCGGAGCAGGCTCAGCAGGAATCCTGTCCGGGGCCTTGATCATCTTGGCTTTTACCGTGCCTCTGCGGAAACGCCCGGCCTACTCTGGAGGCATTACCTCCATGTACGGCATTGCATCGGTCGCAGGCCCACTCCTAGGAGGCGTCTTTACCGACAAGGCCACCTGGAGATGGTGCTTCTATATTAATCTGCCGGTTGGCGCCATCACTGTCCTCGTTGTAGTGTTCTTCTTCCAGCCACCGAAGGGCGCCCTGTCATCCGGGGACGTACCCACGAACAAGACCCGACGAGAGATCCTGAACGAGTTCGACCCTCTTGGCACCGTCGTGTTCATGCCCGCGATCGTGTGCCTGCTCCTCGCTCTGCAGTGGGGCGGCACCACGTATGCCTGGAACTCCGGGCGCATCATCGCTCTGTTCGTCGTCTTCGGCGTGCTTATTTCTGCCTTCATAATTATCCAGTGGAGGCAACAAGACAATGCGACTGTGCCACCCCGGGTCATGAAGATGCGAAGTGTCTGGTCTGGCGCTGCGTTCGCCGCTGCTACCGGCGCTGCCTTCTTTTCGGGAATTTACTTCCTCCCACTCTGGTTCCAGGCTGTCAAGGGGTCCAGCGCCGTCAGCAGTGGCATAATGAACCTGCCCATGCTGATATCAGTTGTCCTTTTCAGTCTCGTGGCCGGTATTGTGGTATCGCTGGTAGGGTATTACACGCCCTTCATGCTTTTAAGCACAGTGCTCATGAGTGTTGGGTATGGGCTCATCTCAACCTTTCAGCCCGACACCGGTGCAGGCATTTGGATCGGCTACCAAATCCTTGCTGGAGCTGGTGTTGGGTTCGGCATGCAGCAGCCCCTGATGGCGGTTCAAGCAGTCCTGAGCGACAAGGACCTCCCTACCGGCACAGCCGTGGTGGTATTCACACAGACGCTTGGAGGGAGTCTTTTCGTCTCTGTGTCGCAGAATGTCTTCAGCAACAAGCTCGTTGAGTACGTCGGGAACTACGCACCTGGTCTTGATCCTTCCACGGTCCTTTCTGCCGGCGCCACAAGCATACAGAAGGTCATACCGTCTGAGTTCCTGGACGGTGTCACGCTCGCTTATAACGACGCCCTGATGCAGACATTCCTGGTCAGTGCTGCACTGGCGGCGGTTTCGATTGTGGGAAGTGGGTTCATGGAGTGGAGAAGTGTGAAGGGGAAAAAGGTCGACATGGCGGTGGCCTAATCGCGGAGAAGAGAAGACACTCTAATGTTGAATATCATGGGAACTTGAATCAGTTTCCCGGGTAACGAAGTTTTCCATGTACAATAAATATACCCCCATGACACACAGTTCAGTATAAGCATGCCTAGATAGATTATCCAATTAATTCATAATCGCAGTTCGATCACAATAGGTACCTTTATCACATAGTTTCTCAATGCCAACGGCTCGACTTGCCAAGTGTCATTGCTGCAGGCAACAAACAAAAAGCCGTGTCACGAATCCGATTGTTTGGGTGCCTGGTCAAGATCCAGCGCAAAAATGCGTAACATATGCAGCCAGTGGCTCCTGCCAGTGCAGTTTTGAGAGTTATTCACGATTATTACACAGTGCTGACTAGTTTCCCTCTTAAAAGTGATGTGAAGTTAGACACTGCGGCATGACCTTGCCTTCTCACGGCTCAAGGAAAACCCATTTCTATTCTCAATACAGTTCTTCCGCGCTCAGCTTCACAACTCTCGGCCACCCGTTCTTCACCTGGTCATAGCTTCATGTGACTCATGGATGCGTCTCGTCACGCTCGTAACTGGTGCTTATGACTGAGAAAGACATGCAAGGGTTCTTACAGAGCCAAGTTGATCTCATGCGTACCTGGACAGCGGATGCGGCAGCATACATGAGATGAAGGCATGAATATGAGCCAGGAACCTGAAGAGGGCGGTCCACACAAGATATCAGGCTCCTAATTCCACACACCAAGAAGCCTCATCAGTCCTCCAAAATAAAAATTTCGAAAATGGGAAAAAAGAAGCCCACCACAGAGACTGCACAACTCCGCGCACAACAATTCCGCTGACAGTAGGATATTCAACACCTAGTCCTGTTAAATCTGCACGGAGCAGAGCGATGGGTATGCCCAAACGGCCGAGTGGTCATTTCTCGGTCTCGCGGTCTTCTGCGTTCAAGGGAAATGTTGTTGCCACCCGCACTCGGGGGCTGACTCGACGGGGCTCATCTTCTTCATCAATGGCCTTGGCACTAGCCGGGGTGAAGTTGCGGCTTCGCTTGGTACCTTTCTCGCTGCCACTGCCAGGGCCGGTCCCTGATGCGGCGACTCCGGCATAGGTCTGGTTCGGTGACGCCGTGTTCGTGATGTCTCTACCAAACTCGCCGGCCGAGGAACGACGACTGAATGCGGGGCCAGAACCTGAGGCGGAGGATCCTGTACGGTCATTGCCAATAATACCAAAGGCAGTGTTCGTGGTAGAAAATTTGCGGATCTGGGCCTCGAGTGACGGGGAAGGGTTGGTGGAAGAGCCAACTGAGCCGGCGTTGTTGAGATGGCGGTTTTCTTTCCGAGACTTGACCTCGCTTGCCGGCAGCTGAATTTGGTGCGGTTGGACTGACTGCGGCATAGTGGGAAGAGGGTGTGGCTGGTTGAGGAGGGAGTGAGTAAGCGAGTGCGCAAAGTCGCTGGAGATAGACTGATTCGGGATGTTGCAGGTGAATTGACCTAGAAATATCATCAGATAAATCGAGGCCTCAGCGAGGCCGACAGCCATGGGCCAACGAACCTGAGCCCGCATGATCTGCACCCAAAAAGGCGGTTGGGGTGTTAGTTGGCACCTTGAAGATCTCCATCTGAGCATCCTCGTCGAAGTTATGGCCAGACAGGTTCATGGGATCTGTTGTGACCACGTCACACATGGTAGAAGACAAATACGCTGGCATGCTTCTCATGGCCGGATCGGTACCAGACCTTTCATTGCCTCGGGTTATGGGCGTGGGCCAGATGGTGTTGGCGTCCACATGAGGCTGTTGTTGGCTGGGGGCCAACGAGTTGACCCATTCCTGGTAGACAGCCTCGTTGAAGGGGTCCAGGAAGCTCGAACCCGAGGACGTAGATGCTTTTTGCAACGTCGAGCGGCCCGAGGGCACAGCGTCGAGTGTGGCAGCGGCGCCGGAAGGGGCAGTCAGAGCTGTGGATATGGTGGGCATGTTCTGGCCGGCGAGAGGTCTGCGGCGTGGCGAGTGCAAGTGAGAGTCTGCGCCGTCATCAGGATAGAATGTTGGCACCGGAAGAGCTGGGTTGTTCTGAGGTCGACGCCACATTTGCGGGTTGGGCCAGGCGATGCCGTTGGTCTCGAGGATCTCTAGAAAGAATCATCAGCGAGGCAAGGGCGTCTGGAGCCGGGAGGACCGACCCAGAGGCGCATGCTGGAAGGCAAATGCGACAACATTCTTGACCCGCTCGATGGGGTTCGAGGGTGAGTCCCTGGGGAAACCCTCGCTTATGAGAACCTTGATGCGCCCGAGGTCGTCACTGGGGCTCCAGTGGTTCTGGAAGAGCAGCTCGCGCCGGAACGACGGAAACTTCAACTGCTCAAGCTCACCCTGCTTCGTCATTTCTGGTGGCAGCGAGGGGTCAGGACACGTCTGGCCACCTGGTTGATCAGGTAAAAGAAGGCCAGGACTCACGGCAGGTGCTGGCGATTAGATGCGGCCAGGCACCGAACGGCTGAAGCAATGTGGACCTGTGAGGGGCCAGTTCAGCACGCAAGTTGGAGAACAAGAGGCGGATCCGGGCAGAGCTCACGCAACCATGCGGCCATCGATGAAGATGCGGGCCTCGAATGTGGCCAGGTCGGGATGCTTGCTGTAGTTCTGGGTGTACTGGCTGGGCTTGGGCCTGCCCCAGCAGTGTATCGAGATGTGGAAAGGGGCGCCGGGCTGGAGTCCCGGGACGAAGCAAGTCATGACAGGCACGCCAAAGGTGGCACGGCTGTGAGAGAAGTCGGCGTCGGCGACAACATGGCAGTTGACCTTGAACTCCTTCAGGGGCACTCGATCGTCTCGGCCGGAAGGGAAGAGCAGCACATCCCAGTCGTCGTATCGCATCCTGATGTAGGGCTGAAGCGCAAGGTGGAAAGGGGGAGCAAGAAGCCTCAACAGGAAGAAGCTGCGTGGTGTTGTCACATGGAGAGGATGAGAAGACGCAGCGAGGAAGAGACTGGGTGGGGGAACCAGAGAAGAGAAGGATAAAGGCGAGGCCGGGCAATGGGGCAATGGGGCAATGGGGCAATGGGGCAATGGAGAACGAGGGCATGAGGCAACCAGCATGCACAAGGAGAGGTGGAGGAGATGGAAGACGGGCAAGACGAACAAAAGCCCATCAGTTGACATCGATGGAGAGGATCCAGCCCAGGAGGGAAGCAACAACAGACGAGGAAGTGCCTTCCTGAAGTGTGGGAAGGACCGTGTAAGCCGCTGCAGTCTAAGCCTCCGGCTCCCAGCTTCCACAGCTTCCAAGCGTGTCGCTGGTCCCTTCCTCGGTGGGATAAGACGGAAAGATGCATATTATACCTTCTTGTCCCTCGACCGAACATCTGGCCGAGAGACAACGACAACTGAGATGATCCCTTGGCCAGGTGGTGAGTACTATGCGAAGTAGCGAGTCCCAACCACGTGTGTTGCATGACACATGACAGTATTCCAGTACATATCGAAGGCGCATTGGAGGCCCAGGACAGCAGGCGTAGTCCTCACCGCCCGGCCGTCGGGCCAACGTCAGTACCTACCTAGTCACGCTGCGGCGCATCCATCGTAGAAGCCGCCGTTGAAGCTCTTGCTCCCATCGTGAGGGCCTTTGTTCAATCTTGACAACAGCAACGCGCCCGAGTTATCTCCGCCCGCTGGGCAGAAGCCAGCCACAGCACGTAGATGCAGTGCATTGCGAGGACCACAGACATAGGTAATACGTGAATCTAGCCCGGTCGGATTGAGTCTGTTCCATATCTACAAGTACAAGGCCAGCCTAGTCCAACTCCTCCACCTGGAACGGCTCCGGATCCTCTGGTGCTCGTGCCTGTTGCCCCGTATGTTAGCCCGGAACTGTTACGGGAGGGCGTCGACCCGCCTTCCGCTGCTGGACTTACCCTCGTTGCGCCGGGGCCCCCAAGCTCCCGCTCCAGTCCGCCCTCAAACTCGCGCGGGAACGACGGCCGGTCGGGGTATGTCGCCTTGACCAGGTAGCAGACGCTCAGGAAGGTGGCGATGAAGGCTCCGATCTGGACGAGGCCCTTTCTCGGGCTGACCCAGGTGTACACGTGCGGCGTGAAGATGCCCATCTGGTCGTAGTCCTCGTGGCAGGGTTCGCCGTAGTTCCTCCGCTCCTGCTTGTCCCACCAGTCGCCGTGGGGGTCGCGAAACTGTCGCTTGACTGGGGCGGGCTGAACGTAGCCTCCGTTCTGTGCGAGAGAGGGTGCCCATCGTTAGCATTCTGACCGGCTCTGATGTGTGCTCCTCCCGAACCTGCCGCGCGCGCGAAGTTCCCATCCTCTTCCTCCTCTTCTCGTCCCCTCCCCTCTGACGATCGCTTGTGGTGGGGTCCCGCCGTCGGTCGACTTGTCTGTATGTCCGTCCATGTGCCTGGTCTCAACGTACCATGTTTGGGTCCTCGACATCGGTCAGGTTAGGGTAGGCAGGGTATCTCTCTTCGAGGTTCTTGTTGTACTCTGGTAGGAAGGTCCGCTGCTGGACAATGGGGAGCCGACGCGCCGCGACAGCAGCCGTTGCCGACCGCAGAGGCGACGCCTTGGCTGCAATTCGGCGGGAGAGCATCTGGAGGTCGGTTAGCCGGTTCGTGGGGCGGTTGGTCGGTTGGTCAATTGGTCAATTGCCCATGGAATTGTCAATCGGCGAGGTGGAGGGGGTTAGAGGGAGAACCTGCCTTGGCTGTCGCTGGGGCCACTTTGGTTCGTCTTGCCGCAGCGTGTGGTATGGGCAGGGCAAGGCAAGGCAAGGCACGGTACCAATGTGGAACTGTTGAAGCTGCCGTCGGATGCTCCAAGGTGAGTGACGCTCCAATTCGATGCTCGGGGTGGAATCTGTGTGTGCCTGAGGCATGAATGATCCGTGCACGTCCTTGTCATTGCAGGGATGGCTACCTTGGGGTAGGCTAAGTAGGTACCTAGGTACCTCTGCGCCAGGGAGCTGCCCAGAGCTACAAGCTGGCCTGTCTGTAGGTGCTGTAGGCTTGCTGTCTACTTTCCAAGGTTGGTTGCTTAGGTACCCCAGGCCCTGTCCCTCCCTTCTGTATCTGGCTGACAGTACAGTAATAATGAAATCTGCCCGTCAACGTCTTAGCGCAGGCGACAGGACTCACGCATCTCAAGGTTTTCCAGACTTTCGCCTGACAACGAGACCAAGCCGCCCTTTTCGCGCCCTCCAGCACCGCACGAGGCTCCAAACATGTCCAGACTCGACCTGCGATTAGTCTGAACCCCTACCAACATCCAGACCTATTTTCTGGCTTGTCAAATGCCCGCTCTGCCGGATTTCCGACCCCGTTCCCCTTCCGTCCCGCCCTCTCCCCGCGTCGCTCGCTATGACGGAGCCCAGCGCGTCGACTTCTGGTGCTGCTGCTGCTGCCTCTGCCTCGCCGTCCAACACTCGCCCTTCTCCTGCGCCCGTCGATAGCGGTGCCGATAACGACGACCATCCTCCATCACGCGACGACCCGCCGCCGTCGAAATCCCCCCTCCGTCCTCCCCCCATCATCACCGACTCCCTCCGGACGCCCGCCGCCGCTCAACATGACGCCGTGCTGTCATCTCCAGACTCGCCCTTGTCCGCACTGTCAACACCGCCCGAGTCACCACTCGATGACTTGTTTCCCTCCTCCACGCCCGCGCCCAGCACCAACGGCCACACCAACGGCCATCTCGGGAACGGGCTGACCAATGGACGCGCTCGCGCCCCAGAGACCCCCGAGGACGACCGGCCCGCGAAACGTCGCAGGGTCCGCGACTCCACGCCTCCCCCGCCGGGATCCAAGGCGCGCAAGATTGTCGAGTCGCCGCCGTGGAAGAGGTTCGAGGCCGATGGTCCCACCACCATCATCGAGGGTGGCAAGCGGAAGTCCGGGCGTCTGAACACGGTCCCGTTGGAGCAGATGAGCAGCGACAAGAGGATCACAAGGAAATCATACTCACAGAACAGCCCCCCTTCCAAGCTCAGGCATGGCCCCGCCAACGGTCAGCCTGCGGCCAGCCAGGCTGCCAAACAACGCGCCGCCTCGGCCAGCAAGTCTTTGGCGTCCAAATCAAGCGCGGCCTCGAAGCCTGCGGCGCGAAAGTCCCTTGGACACGAGTCTAGGTCCACGCCTAGGACTCGAAGGCCCTCACCAACCCCTGCGCAGCCAAGTCGGTCATCAACAAGGACGCGACGCCTGTCGAGAAACGGCCGGGAAAGCCTAGATAACGACTTTTCCGCTGCGCAAGCCACGAGAACGACGCCCCGAATCAAGCTGCGGGTCAACCGCGTTCCTCTGACCGAACTGCCTCTTGTACATCCTGACCGTGCCAAGAAGAAGAGAGTGGCCCAAAACATTGACGAATACTTCCGCGCTGCCGACAACATAGCCGTGACGGATGGCGGGCAGCTGATACCTGATGATGAGCCCGTCTTCACAGACGACATGGCTCTGGCTGAGGCCAAGACCATTATACGCATTGAGGACGAAGCTCGACCCGATGGTCTGCTCGGGCAGAGTTGTGCCGTATTTGAGCCCGAGCCTGCCGAAGAGCCGCCGCGACAGTATGCGCACGTGGACCACTTGGTCAAGGCTGCCCAGAATCTACGCAAATGGATGGTCCGTGAGCAGAGGGAGCATCGAGACAAGGCCAAAAAGATAGCCGAGGCATGCCAGGCGGTATGGCGGTCTCGACAGCCAAAGTCCCACGAGGAGATCGAGAGAGAAGCAAGAGAAATGTGGATCGGGCGATATCGAACCGTCATGAGAGCCATGTTTGGGACCTGGGAGAACGTGAGGACAGAGGTGAACCGGCGTCGCCTGGAAGAATGGGAGGCGGAGGAGCAAAGGCGCGTCAAGGCTGCGCTGCAGGAAGCTGTCTCTCGCTCAGAGCAACAACTTCTCGCCAGGCAAGCACAGTTTGACTCGGACGTGAGCGATGATGACCTCCTAGACGAGGACGGCGAACCCGTGGATTCCGGCTCAGACGGCAGCCAGATCTCCGGAGATGATGAGGCATCCGTGGACGGGCCAAGTGACGAGGACAACATGTCTTCTTCCGAGGAGGATGACGACCGTAAGTCGGCTGCATCTGATGAGGGCTTGACACAGGAGCAGCTCAAGGAAAAATATGCCAATCTGCCCGACATTGAAACCAGAGATGATACAAATGGCGGCGGCGATACGACCATGGCAGAGGCCCTCGACGATGACACAAGTGACGAGTCCGTCGACATGGATGATGACATGGGCTCTTCAGACGAGGACAGCAACGAGAGCGGCTCGGACGACGACGGAAATGACAGCGGGGATGAAGAGGGCCGGCCCGCCGGGTTACTGGGTCTGTTCTTTGGCGAGAAGGAATTGAAGAAACTCGAGGAAGATACAGCCGAGAACCTAGACAGCGCCGCCGACCCTAGTGACGCCCCGATGACCGAAGCTGATGCCGCTGGGCCCCCGTCCGAAGAACTATCGGCGAAGGTAGCAGCCGCAGACCATCCGGCAACGCCCAAGCTGAACGGCAATGTGGATGCAGTTGCTACATCCGACACCGATCAAAAGACGACCGACGCCACCACGCGAGGATCCTCTTCGGCTTCTGTGGGAAAGTCCCAACCAGCAGCACCGGAAACAACGCATACAGCACCTCCCTCAGAGGCTGTGCAGACGACTCCAGAGGTTGATGCCACAACCAATCCCGCTAGTCCCGATCGCAGCCAGTCGCCTCGCACGTCTGATACAAAACCCTCCGACATCGATACTGCAACGTCTTTTGAGCGTATGAGTGCCCCGCTAGAAGTGAGCAGAAGCAGGTCTGGTTCTCCACAACCCACGGCTCCACGGACAGAGGTGCCGTTCCTCCTGCGTGGCACGCTCCGTGAGTATCAACACTACGGACTAGACTGGCTTTCCGGGCTTTATGCGAACAACACCAACGGCATCCTCGCTGATGAGATGGGGCTGGGGAAGACCATCCAGACAATTGCGCTGTTGGCCCACCTCGCGTGCACGCACGAGGTGTGGGGGCCGCACCTTGTGATTGTCCCGACGAGTGTGATGCTCAACTGGGAAATGGAATTCAAGAAGTGGTGTCCGGGCTTCAAGATCCTGACATACTATGGCACGCAGGAAGAACGGAAGAGGAAGCGCCAGGGCTGGACCAACGACGACGTCTGGAACGTGTGCATCACGTCGTACCAGATTGTCCTCCAGGACAACCAGGTGTTCAGGCGCCGGAGGTGGCACTACATGATCCTGGACGAGGCTCACAACATCAAAAACTTCAGATCACAGAGGTGGCAGACGCTGCTTGGCTTCAACACCCACTCGCGTCTCCTTCTGACGGGCACGCCACTGCAGAACAACCTGACCGAGCTCTGGTCTCTGCTGTTCTTCTTGATGCCCTCCGAGAACGGCGTCGGCGGCTTTGCGGACCTCAAGGAATTCCACGACTGGTTTGCCAGGCCGGAGTCACAGATCCTCGAGCATGGCCGGGAGCAGATGGACGAGGAGGCTCGTGCCATCATCTCGAAGCTCCACAAAGTCCTGCGACCGTACCTGCTTCGGCGGCTGAAGGCCGACGTGGAGAAACAGATGCCTGCAAAGATTGAGCATGTCGAATTCTGCCGCCTGTCCAAACGCCAAAGGGAATTGTACGATGGCTTCCTCGCCCGCTCCGAGACCCGGGACACATTGTCGTCCGGCAACTACCTCTCCATCATCAACTGTTTGATGCAGCTGCGCAAGGTCTGCAACCACCCCGACCTCTTTGTCGACCGCCCCATCATGACGTCCTTCCGCATGGAGAAATCTGTTGCTGCGGACTACGAGGTCACCGAACAATTGCTGCGCAAGAAGTTGCTAGCACCGAAGCCTATGACTTCCGTCAGCCTTGGTTTCCTGAACCTCGTCCCGACGCAGCACGAAGAGCTGTCCAACACGGTGGCAGAACGGGTGAGTCAACTTAGCTCCCACAGGGCCCTCATGGATTTGCGTGAAACCCAGCGGATCAGGTCTCAGGCGTCACACCACACCCTCGACCCTTCTAGTGTCAAGTCGACGATCGGGTTTCTGGATAGTGCCGCCCGTTGGGGTCGCTTCGAAGAATTGCAGCACTGCGTCTACCTCAACGCATTGCGCCGGCAGCAGCGGCCTATATACGGCAAGCGTCTGCGTGAGTTCCTCACAATCGGTGCGGATAAGCGGCCGTACAAACCTCGGCCCAGAGTTCCCAAGTTGGTCATGAGTTGGTTCGAAGAGGACTCCTTTATCCTGCGGACGATGATACCCACCCTGGATCAGCGTGCCGCGTCCATGGAACGGACCATATCAAAGTTTGCCTGCGTCACCCCTGCTGTCGTCACGAGAGACATGGAGCCATTCCTGCTCGGTTGGAAAGGCGTCGAGGCGTTCGGAGAGGGCGACATGCGGCTTTCGGCACCTGTCAGACGCCTTCCCTTCATCCCTCCTGAGCGGCCCGTTGACCCCTGGCACGAGTCCCGCATGCGGCTGTCCATTCAGTTCCCGGACAAGCGTCTCCTACAATACGACTGTGGCAAGCTGCAGGCCCTCGATAAGCTACTGCGCAAGCTCCAGGCCGGTGGTCATCGCGCGTTGATATTCACCCAGATGACCAAGGTCCTCGACATTCTCGAGCAGTTCCTCAACATCCATGGCCACAAGTACCTCCGCCTGGATGGGTCTACCAAAGTCGAGCAACGCCAAATACTGTGCGACCGTTTCAACGTTGACAACCGCATCCTCTGTTTCATCTTGTCGACTCGATCAGGCGGCCTTGGCCTCAACCTCACTGGTGCCGACACTGTCGTCTTTTATGATCAGGACTGGAACCCCGCCATGGACAAGCAGTGCCAAGACCGGTGCCACCGCATCGGGCAAACGCGCGATGTGCATATCTATCGCCTTGTCAGCGAACACACCATTGAGGCCAACATCCTGCGGAAGGCGAGCCAGAAGCAGATGCTCGACGATGTCGTGATCCAAGAGGGCGCATTCACGACGGACTACTTCAACAACCGTAATGGCGAACTATCAGTGCAGGAGGTTGCAGGTGGCTTGATGGGCGAGCACGATGCCGCTGCTAATGCCGCGATGGATCTCGTTCTCGGCGGCGTCGACAAGACCGACACTCGCACCGCCACGAAAGCACTCGAGCAGGCAGAGGATACCGAGGATGTGGTTGCAGCGAGGGCCGCCGAAAAGGAGATCCTACAGGACGATGCGGACTTTTCCGAAGCGAAACCTGGCTCTGGGGCTGCTAGCACGCAGCAGGGCACGCCACAGCAGGGTACGCCACGGGAAGGATCAGTTGCTCCGGGGCGGTCAGGTCTGGGACTATTTGTCGAGCCTGCCGACACGCCTGCCCCAGAGGATACCGAGCCTGAGTACAGCGCTTTCGGCGAGAAGATCCACAATATCGACGAGTACATGGTGGCGTCGATGACGAAACAGCTCGAGGGCACCGTGCTTGAGTTGCCCAAGGACAAGAAAAAGGGCAAGAAGAAAGGTCGTGATACAAGGAGGCGCTAAGACGGCGCATTGGGACATGATTTGGAGACTCAGCATACACGGCCTTGGGTGGTTTATTTCAGCATGATTGCCAGGTAATGGAGTAGCAGAGTGTTATAGTCATATGCCAGTCCTGATTCTTGATTGGCGGGTGGTGTTTCGGTCTTTTTCATGGGTATGGGAGTCCGGGATGAGCATGGCCGTGTTTGCATTGGCGGTCATTCAATGTACTGTACGATGAGATTGTGACGATTAAAAGCCGATCAAAAAAAGAGGCAATCTGGTTTTCCCCTCCTTGCTCAAGCTTTCGGCGAGATGGGAAAAGAGAACGGGGAACAGCAAGCATTCTGATATCTACAATTGGCTCGATCGAGCACAAAGGGATGGGTTGGCCAATATAGACTGATGCAGTACATACGTACAAGAACTTAAATGGCATCCGCCCGACAAGGGATTAATTAGTTTGCTTTGCCTCGTGATTGTGGTCTTGTGTTCTGCTGTTCCCCACCGAGATCTTCGGGGCAAGCGCAGACTCGGATTTTCTGGGTTCTGTCGAATTGTCACCGGCTACTCCTGAATTATCCGTGAGTCCATTCAAAATCCGTACCGGAAATACCTCTCACGTGGCTCTGTGATCTTTGACAGAAACCAAACAATATGACATGTAAGGAAGGCCTTGCCCTCCACCTTATGTAGCATCTCTACCTAGTCAACTTGTATCTGTCGTTTCCGCTGGAGCTCTTAATCTAACGAGGACAGCCGTCGCTTATAAGGGGCACCAGTCCTTGATATACCCGACTGCCAGCATTGCTACTACATACATCACTATCCTTCAGTTAGATTTGTAATCATGAAGCTTCCTCATATAAAATAATACGTCCGAGCGCCGCGCACGTTGCGTGAGAATCCAGGCGCAGTGGCTGACTGGGCAGTAGAAAGCCAATAATATTTTCTTTCGGTTTCGACATCTAACGCCGTGAGAATCGTTGATCTCCACTAAAACTGAGAGCGATTCTAATTGAACATTGCTCTGATCTCGGCATCAATTATGAGTTGAAGCCCGCGGGCATTTGAAACTACTCAGATGTGAAGACACCTCGGAAAGCAATGTCTCAACGAGCAAGTCTGTTTATTTACGCACTACTAACTAATAGAACACGAACAATGCGCAAATACAATCGAAATAGAGTTAAGTCCTATTTCCCTCCACAGCCCTCAGGCTTTGATAACTCGTTCAGGCAAGCTGACGGCTACTTGACCTTTGCCTCCTTCTGTGCAGTCAAATGACAACCAGACTCATTACAAATGAGCGTTTCTCAAGAAGGACGTAAGTAATCAGATCATGTTTTTCTCCAGAGACACGCTCCAGACATCGTCCATAGATTGCCTGCGGAAAAAGACGAAAGCAGCATATTCTCAGATATCTGGTCAAGTTGGCCACTCAGGCTGGATATCGCGCCCAGGATCCCGCAGGGGCTGAGTGATCCTGAAGGGGTTTCACAGGTGCAGTAGATAGCGGTGGGATAAAATTGGGTTTTGCTGGCGGATTCAAGCCCAGAGCCGGTGCGGTGTGGTTGAACAGCCTGCCATGCGTCCGCCAATGCTGCAGCCAAGGTCTTACGCCCCAGAGGGTGAAGTTGAGCCTGCAGGGCGTTCCAGTCTCAACACGTGCTAGGCGGTAATAGCCCGTGGGGCCAAGGCTTTAAGATTAGAACTGGCCTTACCCGCTCGCACAGCCCAGTCCCTTGGCGTCACTCGGGTGAGATGTCGACCTTGGCGATGACGGATGATTTCTTAGCAATGGACACCGAGCTGGGAGCTGAGCAGAAAACGTCCAGAGTCCTGAGGCTGTCTATTGTGTATAAGGATGGACTCTCCCTGGCCCCGTTTCGTCGCAGTTGCATTGCCCCGGTCCGCCTGTCAACCTTTTATTCAAGACTATAACTGCAAGCCAACGGCACCTGAGCAACAGCATCTCCATGGCTGAGGGCGACGACCGACCGCTGACTGAATCGGAGATCAACAACTTCCTCGACGATCTTGACCACAACAACGATGGCTTCATCGACTACTCTGAAGTAGAGCAGAAGCTGGACGCCGTGTACGACGAGCTGGTCCAAGGGAAACCCCAAGCCCACCACCGACTGCACCGGCACCATGAGCACAACACCAAGCAGGACCATGACCGACATGCGTTCCTCCGCAGCGTCATCGGCTCCGATGTGCAGAAGATCCCTCGCTCCGACTTTGCCGCCAGAGTGCGCGAGTGGGGCATCCCGTCCATGGAGCAGGACAGCGAGGCCGACGCCTCCCAAAAGGCATACTTGCGGTCTCTGGGGATATGGCGGCGGCTGAGATCGTACTGGGCCGTCCACGGGCCCGAGATTGCCTTCTTGTGCCTGGTTGTCTCTCTCCAGATTGCCTTTGGCGTGTGGCAGTGCGTCAAGTACGCGACGACACCGGAGTATCAAGCCGCGTTCGGGTGGGGAGTAGTGCTGGCAAAGACATGTGCTGGCGCGCTATACCCGACCTTCTTCTTCTTGATTTTGAGCATGTCGCGGTACTTCTCAACTTTCATGCGCAAATGGTACTACGTCAGCCGGTTCATCAACTGGGACCTGGGACAGAGTTTCCACATCAAGATGTCTTGCGTCGCGCTGGCACTGGCCACGCTGCACGCAATTGGCCATCTGACTGGGAGTTTCAACTGGGGGAGCAGGAAGAGTAACGAGGACGAGGTAGCCCTCCTGTTGGGCCCGGATGCCGTTCCGAGACCCTACGTGAGATATGTGAGGTCTTTGCCTGGCTGGACGGGCATCGTGACTCTCGGGCTGTTCTACCTGCTCGCGCTGCTTAGCATGCCCGCGGTCCGCAAGTGGAATTACGAGGTGTTCCAGCTGGGACATCTGCTTATGTTCCCCATCATCGGCTTGATGATGGCCCATGGCACTGCTGCACTCTTACAGTGGCCCATGTTCGGCTACTGGCTTGCCTTTCCGACTCTACTGGTGCTAGTTGAGCGAGTTACCAGAGTCGCTGTTGGATTGCACCGCATCCCAGCTACTCTCACCGTCCTGGACAGCGAGACTGTCGAGGTCAAGGCGACCATCCCGAGCGAGCGGCTTTGGAAGTACCAGGCTGGACAGTATGTCTTTTTGCAGGTGCCTCAGCTTGGGAACTTTCAGTGGCATCCCTTCACAGTGTCTATCTGTGTGGGAAAGGAGATGCGCCTCCACATCAAGACAGACGGAAACTGGACCAAAAGTCTTCGAGAATTGGCTGGCGCAAGCGGCAAAGCCGAGATCAAGATCGGAATCAACGGTCCGTTTGGCGCGCCAGCTCAACGCTTCTATGATTTTAGCCATACCATCGTCGTTGGGGCGGGCATTGGCGTCACGCCTTTCTCTGGGATCCTTGCCGACCTCCAAGCCAGAGATGATGCTGCTCACGGACATCCAGAACACCCGGATGCCCACGAGAACGAAAAAGACGCCTCGCAAAACGCTGCCAAAACAGATATCAAGCCTCTTCAGCATCAGCCGGACTCGAGCCAGACCACTCTGGCCGCAGAGAAATCTAAATTCGCGGATGACTACCGCCGTGTCGACTTCCACTGGATGGTCCGGGACCGGAATCATCTTCTGTGGCTTTCAGACTTATTGAACGAGGTCAGTCGTAGCCAGCAGTGGCACGCAAAGCACGACAGCGCTCAGCACCTCGACATCAGGATCTCCACCCACGTCACGCAGAAACGCAAGAACATCTCCACTCACGTCTACCGGTGGCTCCTTGAGATGCACCGCACATCTCAACACCCTGAGAGCCCCCTCACCGGGCTGATCAACCCGTCTCATTTCGGTCGGCCAGACTTCACCAGCATCCTCGATTCGCACTACGAAGAGATGCTGAAGTACAAGGCAGTGCTGAACGAGAAAGACCCCCGGCGCTGGAGCGATGAGGAGTTCAAGGTAGGTGTCTTCTTCTGTGGAACGCCCATCGTGGGCGAGATGCTGGCGGACCGCTGTCGACTCTTGAGCGCGAGGGGACGTAACGATTCCAGCAAGATTGAGTACCACTTCATGATGGAGGTATTCGGGTAAATTGTGAAATGTGGGTGTTATTTGCTCGTTGAAGCCAGATGGCTCAACAGCCCGACTCGATCGAGTCTTGGCAAAAGTTTCTACAGCTGCTCTTCTGTAATATTAAAGCACGCCGGGTACCCTAGGGTAATCCATCTGGTATGAAACATGATGAGCCTTGCTCGTGCGGGTGCCCGCTACGCGGCCACGGCATCTATGTGATGGCATGGAACAGACGTAATTCAAGCACACATGTCAACAAACACACGTGCATGGGGACCCACTCACATCGACGGACAAATAATAGATGATGCAACTTGTCACCATGGATGATCCTTGCGTGGGATTACCGTCAGTGGCCTGCAGTGCACAACCAACGGAGCCGCAACAACCAGATTGCACAAAATGGACTCGAATAGGCGAAAAGAGAATTCCCAACGCTGAATGGACGGGTTGCAATGTTCCTGGGTCCTGGCCGAATACCACAATAGGCACGTCTTCAGTCTAATAATTACCACGTATGCAACACTGCAATGATGGAAAAAAGTGCGAAAATCCAGTTGAGGCACAACAGTCGTTGCCCTAGGTAGGATAGGTGCCAAGGTCATGTTGATGAGGCTCGGTCGGATCACACATGTGGTTGCAGCTGCACGCTATGCCAAGGTTGATGGCCTTGAGCAGTAAGTCCCCTGGTATTCAGTGGCCCCCACTCCATCCTTTGACAACAACAAAGCATTACTCATTAATTGGATCCAAAATAAGGGGCAGTGGACCCGCCCGACAGACGCCATGAAACCACTGCAGTCTGCTGGGAGCCGGGAGGCCGGACTTTGAATTGTAACCTACCACAACCTGCTACTTGCAACATCCCCTATTCCCGAGGCTCCCTGATTCCGGTTCATGTTGCGGTCATTTTCAACCTGATCTCATGGGAAGCTGCTTGACGGCAAGCGCGAGATAGATCGATCACCACTGCCTCGCATAGAGATTATCTCACGTTGCTGGCAACATGGTCGGTGTTCGGTTTGCAGACTCGGTCGAAATGGAGGAGAGGGAAGCAAATGGCTTTGATAAGACCGAGGCCGACGCATTTATCCAGGATGGCAAATCGTCTTTCGACATGGATCGTGATCCAGCTGAGCGACCAAGAAACGCGCAAGCCAAGCGCCGGCTTATCCAGAGCTCAATGATTCCGTGGATCCTGACCTGCTTGTTTGCGTTGACGTCTTTTCTCCTGCTCCTCGAGCGCTACGGCATACGTAAATTCGGCACCTATGAGGACCGGCTGGCTACCGACTTGTGTACGTTGATGCCTAGCATTACTTTGAATCAAGCCCTTCTGACAGGACAATCGTACCAGGGAGTCTGAGACGAGTCCCTCTCGAGGTAAAACGCTTCGTCGGCAGCCCAAAGTTCGACGAGAATGGTACCATGTGGATGGATGCGACTGATCCCGAGGCGAGGTGGCCGGAGAATCTGAGGTTCACGGGTGACCTAACGGACGAGATGGACGAGAACTGGAACCAGATCGTGGAGGACAGATACTTCTCTGTTTCAGAAGCTGAGGCAATCGAGGCGTGGGGGGACCGCAGGCACGAGTACGTTGACGAGGAATTAGGGGGGTATACCGCTGGGCTTGACGTGTTTCACACACTACATTGCTTGGTAAGTTGGCAGGGTCCCTTCCAGGTGCTTGTCCTGGAGCTGACGTGAAAGCAGAACAAAGTGCGGAAAGCGATTTACCCTGACCGCTATGGCCCTGAGACGTCCGTTGGGACGCAAAAGGCGCATCTTGATCACTGCATTGACTCGATACGCCAGCACATCATGTGCTACGGGAGCACAACTCCGATCCCAACCAAATGGAGGGAGGGCGCGCAGCGACAACACTTTGACTCGAACCAGGACCATGTGTGCCGGAACTTTGCTTACTTGCATAGATACATGAAGCGGCGGAGCCAAGGTGGCGATCTGTATTCCCCGCGTGACCAGTCACTGCTGGGCATGGCAAAGGCATGGGAACACGAGTGGGAAGAGAACGACCGGCCTCACTGAACGAGGCCTTCATCTCACGATGAGCGGGACTCGGGAAGTCGAAAGTTCACGAGAGCAGTCATCACACGAGCCCTGAAGCACGCGCAAGTGTGAAAAACACAACTTGGGGTATACCTCATTTCCGGGCACGTTCACAGCGCTGGTGGTTCTCTTCTTGGCCGAAGGTGGTTCCAGAAGCCAAAGCTGTGGCTGTTCCCAGGTCAAACGACGACAGTACTGGAGAGAGAGTCGGTGGCAGATGACGTGTGCAGAGGTTTTTCTCTAACCTGCCATGTCCGTGGCAATAATAACCTGGAAATTGCGGAGGTAGCATTCGTCCTGGCAAAGGCTTAGCCTGAGAACTTCATAACGAACTGCTTATCGCCGCTAGCAAGGATGATCCCAGGCGACCACTCGATCGCAGGCAAAGATAGTCGCGAGTGGATCACAACGCGTTAAATGGGACAATCAATAGTAGATGTCCGGACTGCCGGATCGTCCGTACAGCGGCACCCTAGCAAGTGATAACGAAACTTGAGCAGCTTCTCAGGCTAGGAACAGCTTCTCAAGCTAGGGATTAAGAGAACCGGGAGACAGGGTCAAAGGTTTTCCCCGGGTCCAGAACCTTCGAGGAAGGATAGTCAGCGCCAGCACGGATTTGTCTCGGCCGCTGCATCTGACGCGGACTCGCAGCTGAGAGACTGAGACCTCAGCCGCTGGCCATGTAGCAGTTGAGACTCGGAAGCTTTGGTGGTCCCCCTAATGCGGCTGACTTGTACCCATTATACGCAATGTCGCAGGCAGTGTCACGCAGATCCCATCACTTCGGCTCCCGTAATTAATGCTGTCTCTGCTGCGGCTGCGTACTTTGGCAGTCTGTGCGTGCGGCGCGTCGAATAACTGCAGTATTATACCCATCTACCTAGGTACCTTATATATTTTGCCCCTGCAGCTCCTGGTTACAGCTGTGCTTCTTCTGCAGCTGCTCGACTATGCGCTTTTCATCATATTACAGGAGTACTGCCACGGGCTGATCTTTGGCTAGCACAATTACCCACTACACAAGATGTCCTCAAGTGCTCCCTTCTTCTCCAGCCATCACCCTGTCCTTGTGCCTAGGCATTGACTTCACGCCGACTTGCCCTTTGGGAAAGTCCACGCGACCGGCCTTATCAAGCCACCCTACACCGACCGGCACGGATCTGGGCAGGCAATCTACTGCCCCGAGGCGCCGCCTGAAAAGAACTCACTTTTTCGTCCGTTGCAAGGCCTCTCCTTGCCGCACATCCCCCAGCCATGCTGCTGTGCTTCGGGAATGAAACATTTCGATCTGGAACCAAAGTGCATGTGTAGGTTGTAGCCATTCAGGTAAGCAGCGACGTGAAACATTTAATATTCAGAGAGCCAATTGCCTTATACATTGATGCCAGTGTAACGGCTGGCAAACGCCGAGCCGGTACTTCGGCCCCTCTCCTGACATGCATGTCGGTGGCACTCTGCACTCGAACTCTAGTCGTCAAGCTAATGCAAACAGACCCCCCTGCCCCGATTGTGCCGGTTGAGCTGGCCTGGGCCACCCTCTTCAGCCTTCGGGGACGTTCTTGATAAGACAAGAACGCCATATGCTCAAGGACGATGACGAGGATAGGATCAATATTGATAACTTATCCACGTCCTACGAAATTCAATAACGTTAGCTGCAAGGGCATGTCCCCGATTGGCCGGCGCTGCCATGCGAGCTAATATCCCTCCCATGGCTCTGGCAACTCGAAGGTTTTTGTTGGATATATATGCTTGCGGGCTTGTCGCCCAGATCCCCTCAACCCCTCCCGCAGCTGACTTGCTGTCTTGGCCATACACTCGGCAAATCTCTTTGTTGTGTTTATTTTAGTCGAGAAGAACCACTCAATCCAGGATGAGGCTGTCCAAATTGATCACCGCCCCTGGGGCTTTGAGCCTCTATCTGATCACGTTTACGTCTTTAACTGAAAGTGTCCTTGCCCGGCCATCACCTGAGCCCAAGGCATCCTGGGTTCGGAAGGGACGTGGTCGTAAGGCAATATCGAATGTGCTCAAGGGAAAGAGAGACAATCTTCGTCGGTCCGTTCAATCACCTTCCAACGTGACTGAATCTTGTGTCGGAGCTCTGGCGGCCCAAGTCTCTGCGCCCAAGGTGAATCTGTGGGCTGAGCTTGAGGACACTGACGCGGCCGCCGTTGTCGCGTGGCTATTCAACCAGCCCGAGTTCAACTTGACCACCACAGAGAACTCAACGGAGTGGGACAACACGGTGTGAGTGTCCAGCCGGCCAGCTTCTGTTCCATCCCATTGACACCGTCTCATTCGTTATTCTAGGGTGCTTGTTGAGTCGATTCAGCCGAATAAATCTGAAGCCTTGTCATATATCGATGGGAATGAGTCGCCCCCGGCGAAATGGGCGAAAGCTATTCTAAATATGCGAGCATTCGAGGAGCCTTACTACCAAGAAATAATGGTTGGCCCTCTGCCGATAAACAACTCAACAACCACCTGGGCCCCGCTCACCTATCCACTGACCAAGACCAACGGCGGGAAAGTAAAAAATCTTGATGCAGATTACGAAAAGCTATTTGCTGAGTGGATATACCCCATCACTGCCTCTATTGCAGATATCACTCTCGATCTCTGGAACGGCACTGCTCTAGGCCTGGACAATGATACCCTAGACATCTTCGGGGTCGATCCTCTCTGGCAGGATGATGGAAGAATTGTTCGGTGGGACACGTTTTGGAACATCCCCCAGGATGACTTCGACTCGGAGACTCTTCTGCCCTTGGGTCTATTCTTCAAGTCTGACATAACCGGTCGAGACCCTAGCCAATGGAAGCTAGAGGGATGGCTCTATAACGGTATATTCTACGAGACTACTGAAGACTTCCGCAACGCGTACTGGAGTGAAGGCTTTGAGAAGCTCGGTGCCAATATCCAAGGAGACTGGGCTCGGACGGACCAGCAGGGTCGCACCATGCCAATGGATACCCTCTTTCCCCCGACGATGGTCTCACCAGCAGGCTCCCGTTTTGCTGTCGATCCGCTAGAGAACTATGTCGAGTGGATGGACTTCAGCTTCTACATCGGCTTCTCGCGTGACACGGGGATTTCACTTCACGACATTCGGTACAAAGGAGAGCGAGTGATATACGAGCTGGCTCTGCAAGAGGCACTTGCCCACTACGCCGGCAACGACCCGGTGCAGTCGGGAACATCTTATCTCGACACCTACTACGGCTTTGGACCCTATGCCTTTGAGCTCGTGCCGGGATATGACTGTCCCACATACGCCACATACCTCAACACATCCTTCTATGTTTCCGAGACGACACACACACACATCAACAGTATATGCCTCTTTGAATACGATGCCGACTTTCCCATGCAGCGCCACAGCACGATGAATTATGTGGCTGTGACGAAGAATACTTACTTTTCCGTGCGTTCAGTGTCAACAGTAGGGAACTATGATTACATGTTCACCTACACGTTCTTCATGGACGGCTCGATCGCTGTTGAGGTTCGCGCCTCCGGCTACATCCAGTCTGCATATTTCGCACAGAACCAAGACTACGGATTTCAGATTCACGACCATCTGAGCGGATCCATGCATGACCACGTGCTAAACTGGAAGGTTGATTTTGTGAGCCATTCCTGTCCCTCTCTGCTGATCGTGAATGAAAGGACTTTTTATACACCACTGCAAATGCTTCATTCCCACACCTTCAATTGACAATCCAACGAGTTCACGGCCATTAGCCGTTGGCAGAATGACCCTGAAGAATGCTAATCTGGGGAATTCAGGATATTCTTGGGACAGAAAACAGTGTTCAACTGATGTCTCAAAAGCCGATCACAACCGCGTACCCCTGGTCAGGCAACAAAACTCGGAATACAATGAAACTGGAGCGATCTTTCATTGAGACCGAAGATGATGGCCGCTTCAACTGGGATATCAACGGCCAGACGCAGGTGCTCGTCGTCAATCAGGACGAAAAGAATAAATATGGCGAATATCGCGGATACAGAAGTAAGTTCATCGTCCACTTCCATCATGCATGATCGATCGCATGCTCGTAAGGACAATCAAGGCACAAGGAGTGTCAGGGCTTAGCGCGGCGACCGGACTAAACACCCCCACTTATTCGCAATAAAGGAGACACTCTGACACAATTATAGTCTTACCCTACACGGGCCTCGCACACTTGACCGTGCAAAATAGCAGTAACCTGGTCAATGCGGCACGTTGGGCTGAGCATGATCTCCAGGTCACAAAACGCAAGGACAGTGAGCCCAAAAGTGCGCACGCGTATAACAGTCAGGATGTGCACGACCCTCCTGTGAATTTCGACGACTTCTTCAATGGCGAGAGTCTGCAGCAGGAGGACTTGGTCGTCTGGTTTAATCTGGGCATGCATCATGGTAAGGCCTTCTTGTTAATCACTGCTATCTCGAACCCTATGCTAAGGCCAATTGATAGTTCCACACACGGGTGACCTGCCTAACACTGTTTTCACCACGGCTCACTCGGGCATGCAATTCATGCCGAGCAATTACTTCAGTATTGACCAGAGTCGCAACACTGTCAATATGGTCAGGATCGACTACAAAGATGGAAATACCTCTGCAGTGGAGCTCTTTGGCCAGAAGAGTGAGCCAGAGTCATGCAAGATTGACTATGCGCCGGGCGAGGCTGATCTGTGGGGATATACTGGGGACGTGGTCGTCAGGAAGTTCCCTTATGATCCGAACAATCCCTACTTTGAGACGGAATCAATCGTGTAGACAGGTCAAAACATGGGTCAGCAAACCGTCGAGCGGGATTTTGGTCTTGCTGTTGTAAATGCGATACTATTTCGTCCAGTTCATCATTGCGTAGTCATTCGGCATTGTACGAGTCTCTAATCTACTGGTGAGGAAATGGAAGCACTACATGGTGATGTTACAGAATCTCATTTATCACACCGCCGGATATTTATGCCAATGTCAACTGGATCGATTTCATCTGTCTCTAGCGGTGTCATTTGTCTGCCTTGTTGATTCCCTAGGGACTAGACTTGGACGACTGTCTATTTCTACATGACTTTGCGAGATGGCCATCTGAAAATCCGTATTCGAGAGATGTCTGCACAATTCATCTGATTTTATCGTTCAGAAAGCGTACTGGCATGTTGAGACTCGATGCAAAGTCGTTCAGGACTGAGTGACAGTACAGTGCGGAAAATATGGCGCATACCCACACCATTTCTGGGCTTGAGGCCACTAGGGAGTACAGCGACGATGTCACTAAAACAGGAGACAATATCCTATGGTGGAGTCACACATCGCCTGAGCCAGAAGTGAGATCCTAGTCCGTCCATTTTGACAAGGCTTGCGGGCACTTTTGCTCCTTTGGGAAGAAGCATCAACGAACCTTCGATGAGAAGGCTACATTGGGCATCCACCCCATCAGCAGTAATAAATCCCTCCAGCTTTGCATCCCAGTATTGTTGTAAATCGAACACTGCTCGATCAGTGGGCAAGTGACTCACAAGGTGTGCCATTCCCATTGGGCTTCTTGTGCTCCGCGTGAGTCGGAGCCGAAATGTCGCCTATTTGTAAGCTCGACAGTCCACTCAGGCCTTGATGCGCACCCTATGTCAGATTATTAAGTGAGGCTGCCATTTTCTCAACTTGATTGGGGCTGTTCGCATCAGTAGTGTTGGAGTACCGCATCTTACTAATGCCGGCTGCGCTCCGAAGAGCTTGAGTTGATCGACAGAGTAGCACCAACGACAATGCAAAGAATTCAGTGGAAGTCATGACTCGTGCACACACCTAGCACAACATTTGATTATGCTCCCAGCTCACCTGTTGACAGGCTCTTCTTTGTCCGAATGACTACACGACGTCGAGGAAAAGGGACACCGGGCCGAGATGGAGAAAGACGACGTTGTTTGCTGTTTGACGATGACAGAGCCGTCCCGATGTTTAGCCGATAATGACCGATGACTCCCCTCGGGGGAGACAGTGCTTTTCGCCCTACGGAGTACAGATGGTAATAGTTGACTGTTGTCCGCCGTAGCGCAGGGGTTCTCCACACGGATTTCCTGGGCTAAGGTCTTGCTGGGCCGCCTCTTGGCAAATTCTCCGCCTCCCAGGCGAGCTCGAGCCCTGCCAAGGGGCTTTGAATATCAGCGAGAATTCCTGCCCCACAACGATGCTGACTTTACGTGTATGTGACTTGCCTCTACGACACCGCTACAACGTCACGGGTCGACCTGCCCGGCCCGGTACAGCATCACTTGAGTGTGTTTATATAAATATTTGGCCCGCTCGCATGTGCACTCCGACACATACACACACACAAATACACACATAGCAACAGCTGTTCTCAGCCGTGTATATCAAAAGCTCTGGAAACTCAAGCCTTATATTGATACACAGCCTCCACGGTTACTGTGCGGCGCCATCGCCCAGACCAGGCGCCTCTACTCTGTTGCGTATATACATCGCATCGGATCCCCAAGCCACCGCGAGATTATTATTCTCCCCCCAAGTTTAGAGGCCCCAGAAGCTGTCTCCGGACGCCATCATGTCGGGCGGATCCTCAACCGCGACCATCGAGCTACGGGACGTCCCCGTCCACAAGCTCGACGGGCCAACACCCCTGGCGGAGCATCAAAGCCTGGACGACGGAACAGGTCCTGCTCGCCCGGGCAGAACGCTTGGGAAGAACAGTCCCCGCGGGAGCAGCGACAGGCAACGCAGCAGTCTCGACGTCATCTCTTCGCTCCCCCCGCCGACGACTGTATCGCATACCGTCGAGAGATGGAACCAGTCACGGTTGAATGTCTGCCGCGTCTTCGCCGCCTTCTGGTCCCTGCTCGTCATGGGCATGAACGACTCCGCCTACGGCGCCATCATCCCATATCTGGGCTCGTACTACCGTCTCGAGTACACCCTTGTGTCGCTGATCTTCCTGTCGCCCTTTGTTGGCTACACCCTTTCTGCGCTCCTCAACAACCTGATCCATCAGAAGTTCGGCCAGCGAGGCGTCGCTGTTCTTTGCTCTGGGTGCCACATCATCGCATACGTTATTGCCTGTGTGCACCCACCATACCCAGTTCTTGTGGTCGTGTATATGTTGGCAGGCTTCGGTAACGGGCTGGGAGATGCTGCTTGGAACGCATGTAAGCAGGCTCCCATGAAATTACGCAGGACCAGGGATATACATATGCCATGCCTCGTTTGCATTGATAACTGACCTCGCGGCGTCTTAGGGATTGGGAACATGGCAAATGCCAACGAGGTCTTGGGTGTGATGCATGCCTTCTACGGTGCTGGTGGTGTCATCGCCCCTCTGATCGCGACGTCCATGATCACCAAATCAAACCTGCAGTGGTACCACTTTTACTATGTCATGATTGGTGCCGCCGCCATCGAATTGGCCACCACAGTGCCAGCCTTCTGGAAGGCTACGGGCAAGGTGTTCCTCGACTCTCACCCCAAGACCACCGACAGTGCTGGAAACTCGAGCCTGCGGGAGGCTCTCCTGAAGATGCCAGCTGCCCGTGTCACATGGCTGTGCGCACTCTTCCTGCTGTGCTATGTCGGAGTGGAGGTGGCACTCGGTGGCTGGATTGTCAAGTTCATGCTCGAAGTGCGCAACGGGGAGCCGTTCGCATCAGGAATGACGGCGATGGGCTTTTGGTTGGGAATAACGGTGGGACGGGTTGTCCTCGGGTTTATCACGCCCATGCTGGGTGAGAAACTGGCCGTCATGGTACGTGACAATCTTGCCTCGTTCTCATCGTTGATACTGCACTCTGTTGCTTACCTTCCCACCAGATATATATCCCCGCCGCCATGGGGCTCGAACTCCTGTTCTGGCTCGTCCCGCAGTTCATCGTTTCCGCCGTTGCGGTGGCGCTGCAGGGATTCTTCCTCGGCCCTCTCTTCCCCGCTGTTGTCGTTGCGGCGACCAAGTCGCTGCCCAAGCATTTGCACGTCGGTGCTGTCGGCTTTGCTGCTGCCTTCGGTGGTGGAGGTGCAGCCATCCTGCCTTTTGCAGTTGGTGCCATCGCCCAGTCCAAGGGCGTCGGCGTGCTTCAGCCCGTCATCTTGGCGTTGCTGGGAGTCCTGCTGCTGCTATGGATAGGCTTGCCCAGATTCAACAAGAAGAAGGACTAGACACGCCAATCCTGAGTATGTATATATAGGCTTTGCATATGTACCCATACATATGTATATGCCAGTCTGTCAAGGGGGCATATGAACATGAGACCCACGATCGTCGACGAGACTGCGTTGCCAGCTTTTGGTGGAACTGTTCTCGGTGAATCGTACACCCAGATACGTATCACACCGACTGTCAAATATGAATACTATCTACATTGGCAAAGACCGCCGGAGACTTTTGCTCCGCATGATAGAGAATATTTCGCCATTCAGTTTTCATAGAGACAACCTCAAGAGAACCATGTACGATCAGAAACGGGATGCGTGTTACAATAGACAGAGTCAATATGACATGGAAACATTGTGATCTTATTTACCACATAATCTACAGATGGCCAGACCATTTCAAGGCCCAAAGCGGCCCACAAATGCAGTCTAAATCGAAGAACACAAGGCCAACACATGGTCGTCCAACCAACACAGCTCTATGCCGTGTAAGCGTGATGCACGCCCGACTATGGCGTTGGCCAAAGGACAACCGAAAAGTCTATACCAGTCATGAGCACCATCCCAAACCGCTCTCCATAATGACTCTTTCCCCATCATGTGCTCCCATTGAATCATTGCCCTCTTTCCCCCATTTGGCAGTTCCCGGCATGAACCCAGCCTCAATCAAAACGCCGACCCGAGAAGCGAGACCCCAGACGACAGCACTTAATCTGTGCCCATTTAAGCCGCGGGTGTCGTTGTGACAGTCGGGGGCATGTGCAGGCTCGGCCAGAAAACGTAGGCCCCAAAGAGGATGGCCCCAAAGACCATGAAGCCCATAGCACCCTTAGCACGAGCGGGGTGGTTCTGTCGCATGGTAGCCAGGGAGAGGCGCGCGTCGACAAACGTGGACTGAAGCTTCTCGGCACCGAGCTTGTAGTAGCAGAGACCGCCGAGGGCGATGGAGTAGCCGAAGTACTGCTGGAGGGTGACGGGGTCCATGAAGATGACAAGAGAGGCGATGACGAGAAGAATATCCTTGAGGATACCGGACATGGTGAGGACAACGGCAGAAGTCTTGCCAATCTACAAGGCCACACGGGTCAGCAACGCTAGGTTGGGCGATTTTGGCGGGGCCGACGCAGCAGCTGGGGGTTCTACGTACCAGGAAGACCACAGATACGTTGAGCAGGAAGGCAACAAAGGCGTTCGCAAGAAGTGTGAAGATGCCGACGCTGTAGATGTCGGCCATGCCCATGCGAGGGATCTCAACGAAGAGGGTGACAATGCCGTTGATGACAGCGCAAGCCGGGGCGTAGTAGTAGAGAGAAACAAGCGGGTCCATCTTGAACTCGGCGGAGCTCAACATGCGCTGGATCATGACGAGACGCAGAGCCTCGAAGACGATACCGCTGCACTGGTCTAGACGACAACAAAAAACACACAAGTCAGCGAGGGCCCCGGGGAAAGAAACTAGCCAAGAGGGAGACCACAGTCACGTACAGATGAAGCCGATCAGGTCGAACTTGATCTCGCCAAAGGAAGCAATCACGACACCAAGGACAATGATACCGACGTTTCCAAGCACCTTCATGTTTGGAGGGGCAATGCCGAAGGCCCAGGTGGCGAACAGGGTGACAACGGCGTTGGTGGCCTTTAGCATCTGGATGAAAGAGACCGACAGGTACAGGTAGGCGACGTTTCCGCAGATCAGAGACAAGCTGAACATGATGCCGATGGGGACGATGGCGCGCCTGGTTGGAGGCCAGTATTAGCACCAACACCGTGGATCGTTTGCGTCTCTTGCGCCCTTGCTGATTTGTACAGTGCCAAGGGCGCGGGCCAGGGCACAACTCACATGTAGGTCTGGGTGTTCATTGGGACCTTGTGTCGGGAGTCGAGGGTGGAGGTGCACTTGGCCATGATCTGGGTCATGGTGGTGGCGAAGACCATGTGCCATGTCGTCAGGAAGAGTGCTGTCACACAGTCATGTCAATTGAGGGTCTCTTGGGTCTCAAATGCGAGCAGGTGGTCTCGCGGGCTCGGAGAATCGAGGTCTTACGGAAGTCTGTACGATGAGGGTGTCTTGTCAGCGTTTGCAATATATATTATATGATGTTTTGGGGGATACGAGACAAGCTGTCTCGAAGAGCAGGGCACACGATTGCTGGGGGATACTTACTGAATTTTGCGGTTGCCAGAACCCATTTGTTGAAGATGATGACACCGGAGCTGCAAGCAATCCAGACTCTATACCGACACCAATCAATCAGTATCGCAGTTCAAGTTATGCAGAGAGGCCATCTTCGCCGCAATGCCCCAGCGCCGCCACCGACACCACCACCACGACCATCAGTTGATACCAAAGACGTGGGGCTCTGTCGGTCGAGGTGCTGAGATTCTGGCGGGGTCACGTACCCGATGTAGACGGCCGGGTGAAGGCCGCTGGACTTGGGCGCAGGAGGAGCAGCATCTTGTCGAAGGACACCGCCCTCGAGCTTCCTTTCCTCCTCACCCGAGTCCCGCTGGTTTTCCTTTGTTGCAGACATTGTGCAGACGACCTGGGCGATTTCGATCGACGAGTCGAGACAAGACGAGACGATTCGGATCGGGTCGGGTCCTTGATGAGGAAGGGCTCGAAACCAACACCGGGGGAACGAACGACGAGAGTCGAGCGAAGGTGGCAGCTGGCTCGTGGGTGGTGAGCCGGAGGGGGAGGCGGGGTGTGTGGAGGAGAGGCGAAGAGGATTAAAGGGAGAGGGAGGTTAAAGAGAGGGAAGGAAAAGAATTAAGAAAAAACTCGGACGCCTATGGGGACGAGCGAATTGATGACGATATTGGAGGAGACTGAGGAGCCTTAGGAGGTGTGTTGGTGGTGGGCGAGTCGAGGCTGAGGGTCGAGATCGAGGGTCCAGAAGATGGGCCCAAAAAGGAGATTGGGATCTGTCGTCTGCCACCTTCAGGAGAAAATTGGATAGAGCCGCGACAGGTTTTGGAGTCCAGGGTCTGTGGTTGGCTCTGGCTTGGCCTGGGCTGGTCAAAGGAAAGGAAAGGACAGGGTCAGCACTGGACAGGGTCGGCACTGGACAGGCTGGCAGGCTTGTGTCTGTGTGTGTGTGTGGCTTGACTTGACTAACTGACTGACACTGACTGACTACTGTACGGACTACAAGCACTGACGGGCTGCAGAGCAGCAAAACAAGACCGCCGAGAAAGAAATTTAGCCGAAACGGCACGTCATCAAGTCGGTTTCGCAGTGGTGCCAAAATTAACGGAGCAATCAAATGAGCACAGGGGAAAGAGGCGGGCAGACTGGGGAGGAGACGGGGGAGGAGAACAGGGCAGGGGCTGGCAGGCATTGCAGGGGCCATGGACCAGGCCTGCAGGGCGGCAGGGGCAGACCAGCAGGGCAAGCAGGGGAAGCTGCCGCGGCAGGTGAAGATCGGCCACGAGAGCTGGGAAGGTGCTGACGGGGAACAGCACTGGCCTTGTCACGCTTGTCTACTGAGCGCTGGACGGGCTGCTGTTGGCTGTTGGTGTCTGCACGTGGGGGTCGTCGCTGCCCTTTTCAGGCTTGTCCATCTCCACCGCCTGCTCTTTCCGTCGGTCAACAAGAGGCAGAAGCGGTGTGCATGGTTCGCATGGCCCGGCAGGAGGCAGAAAAAAAGAAGGAACCACGCAGCCGCAGACTACTCAGTACTCACTCTAACATGGCCCCACCAGGCCCGGCAGAGATGACGATAGTGTGGCTCCGCTTGAATTATGTTCCTGCACTGGTCAATCAATTACTAGTCTGCCGTGCCCCTTTTTGCACAAGTCACTTCTTAATCTCTGCCCAGTCTGAGGCATTGAACTAGCGTTAAGTGGTACTGTATGTACTACAGTAGACCAGCTCGTGGTTGTCTTGCATACAGTACTCTATAGTGCGTCATCAACGTGCTAGACTGCTTTAGTATCTACTTTTTTATATATAGTCGTACTGTAGTAGTGGTACGGGGCATATGCAGTGGAGAAGGCTTGAGACCCTGAAATTTGGCCTGGGCGGGAACAACCGCAAATCTTCATTTCACCTTGTCTCGATATCTTTTTGACTTTGTATCTTCCCGCACCATCAGCCAGTCAGGCAGCCCCCTCCTTCTCCGAGCCCTGCCACATGTCACTTTCTGCTTGGCCTGGCAGACCAGCCATCGAGTGTCACAGTGACTGCAACGTATATAATTATCACAGGACATTGCTTCAAACTGTGAGAACACTGCATCCAGCCAGTCCATTCAATATCCTCAATCTAAACAACGTTGGCTGTTAGTGGCTGGCTGGGTCAAACCACATGCATGCATGGCGTAGGATGTCTTCCTCGGACTGTCTCGGCCTCAGCTCGAGGTCAACAACCCCACCGTTCACTCCCACTTCCTCACCCGCACATTTGTCTGTAAGCTCCACCTGCGCAGGGCACGCAACGTTAGTCTGTGGCGTCTACGGTTGTGTATATCCTACCGCGTGTGTGCCTGGACAATCAGCCCTGTGTGACCCCTCCCGAGGTCCCGGCAGCCGGGTCGCACCCTGGCTGTATCTCCATCCGTCGTTGGCTCAGGCGACTGGATAATATAAGCTTTGTGGAGGCCACGGCGTCAGATCTGGCCCGAGAGGCTTGTCCCGTTGTAGCTGGCCCTCCTATTCCTTCCATGGATGCCTGCCTGCATGCAACCCTGGAGCTGTGGCCTCTGTATACATGGACAGAGGTGCCAGATTCCTGTCGATTGCCCGATGGCCGTCTGGCTGGACACTTTCCATGACTGATGCTCTCCCTCGTCTCTGCTGATTGGTGCTCGTGGTGTGCTCACTCAATTCCCAGAATGGAAACAGGCGTCCCGAATTGGTATTATCCTGCACTGTCGTACACTCTGACCTACAGGCCAAAGGCGAGCTCCGTGCCCACCATTTACAATATTCTGCAGCTCGAGATGGTCTTACATGTTCCCACATCGGTTGCGCTCATGACTGATGGGTGGTGGGTTCGTCAGTGCTCATCCGAGATCGACGACACCCGCAGCTAGAGGTGCTGTTGTCTCGATCGAGTGAGAGACTGATGAGTGGAGGTCAAAGGTATTTGGATATTTTCGCTTGTCTGAACAAACAACCATCACAACCTTGGAAGCCTTATTGTTTCCTTTCAACTAGCCCTGCATCTCCGTGTGCATTCAAATGCTCGATCTATCCCGAGGTCGGACGGATGAGTCCCCGGTACCTGAGGCACCCTCGGACCATGCTGCGGTCTCATATCATCCACCGTCCCATGACCTTGACCGAGGTGCTTCATCCAATACATTCATGCCTCTCTCCCAATCCTCTCGCCACCATTTCTCCTTCACACATAACATCCTGACCTTCCCGCCCAGCATTTGACCGAGCTCATCGGCCCAATGAGCAGGGATGTCCCCGTGGATCCTGAGGTTTTCGAGACGCGGCGCGCCTGCCACGGCCTTGAACAGTCGCTTTTCCATCCTGTTCTCATGCTGAGCCATGAAACCAACCCGCGTTGCCGATGGACATGTTCTCGGCTCCCAGTCAATCACCAGTTCTTCCAGCCCTTCCGCAGACTCCAAAACATGAGAAAAGAACTTGATCCACGTATTCCAGTTGGCATGTTCCATTGCCACGTGAAAGACGAGCCTCCGCAGCCTGGGCATTTTCAGTGTTCCGTGAACGGCGAGCCCGATCCGTTTTCCGTGCTCAAACATGCATGCCCGCAACGTAGCCTCCTCTTGGACCCTGGCTCGCAGCTCGGAATATGCCCGCTTGCATGTCAGCATCAGGGCCGGCAACGGTCTGGCGAAGGCGGGCTCCCCGGCGAAGACATAGAAGGGTCTGCTGCTGAACTCGAAATCGCTATAGCGGAAGGTCAAGGCGAATGAGTAAATGATCTCGCGGATTTCTCCAGGAATATGGAAGAGTAGAGAACCGGCCTGGTCATTCATTTTGATAGAAAGGCATCGATACAGCCTTCACGTGTCGATGGGTTTGAGGAATTCAAATCTTGACTGTCTGACAGCAGTGGCAGAAACGCAGGACCGGTTCAATACCAGCCATTGGGGGAACTGTCTCCAAATATGTGCATCTTGTTTCTTCAAGTAAGGTCCTGCTGACAAACTAATAAAAGGTATCCTGAGGAATCTAGGTGCCTAGACAGTCAGCAACCCACATCTTTGCACCATTCGCAAGATTTCGAGGGACTAGGCCCGATTCGCCACTGGAATATGTTTCTGCCTGGCGCTTGCACAAGGCAGAAGCATTTGTCTGCCCTTTTCAGCGAGGCACCGTCCAAATGCCGCAGATGTTTGTAATTGTAGCTTACAGGATAATGTGTATCTTGCAACAAAATTTACTAGGGTCTCTTCCAAATGTAGCACAATTGAATAGACCGATCCCTAGGGTAGGGCAGCCTGGTGGCAGATCAACAGCCAACAAGAGTGACCAAGTGCTAAATATCTCACTGCAACTCCCATCCTGAAGCCAGTTCCTCCTCTTTCCTCCGTTCTACTACCAGTGGAACCAGCCTTGGAGTATACTTCGCTGCAAGCTGGAGAGCTGTCTCTCCACGCGAAGCGATGTTCATTGTCTCGGAGTCAGTACGTGCTCCACGGCGCAGCAGCTCCTCGGCCAGGTTTTCGGCGCGTTTGACTATGGCACGGTTGAGCCCTGTGCCGTAGTCAAAGTCGTTCCCACGGCCGTACCGATTATGTGCCCTGTGTAATGCATCAGCAACACAACACTCACTGTGTATACCCCAACGAGTCATCCACGCGCATCTTGGGGTCTCTGCTGCCGAGTTATAGCTCTGTTGTTCGAACGCGGCCGCAAAATGCCGCATTGTGGTTGAAAAGTCTCGTCAAACAAACCCTTGGGGATTTAAGGAAGGGGGAAGAGGGAGAAGAGAAATACGGACCACATTGGGGCTTCTGGGTCGGCGCCGTTATCGAGCAGATACTGCAGTACTTGCAGGCGCCGTGTAGCACTCTCGCCCTCGGTCTCGCCCTCTTGCGCTGCTCGCGCTGAACACACGAAGGGGACGGCGATAGCAATTGACGCACCGGCCTCATGCAGCAGACGCACTGTCTCGAGAGGCCTCTCCTGCACAGCCTTCAGGAACGGTGTAAGCCCGTGGTGTGATTCGGCATTGGGGTCCGCGCCGTGAGCGAGGAACCACCGCACAAGGTCCGTGTCAGCGAGCACGTGGCTGTGCGCAGTACATCAGTAACAAGGACTTCGAACGCAGAATTGTGGGGGGAATATGAAGTGCGGAAGGTGAAGGAAGAAACAGACCCTAGAGGTGGTAGAGCCAAGCCTTTGTCGAGGGGCGCATTGATATCAAACCCGTGATTGAGGAATATCTGCCACATGGTTGGTGGGCATCCGCTGTGGATAGCCTCGGTTGCTACAAGGCTGCACATCTTGAGACCCCGGCTAAGAAGATAATCAACTATCTCGGGCCGCTTCTCTCGGATGGCATAGTACAAAGCTGGCTCGAGTGTACTGTCAGGGTAATTGCTTGGTCCGCGTGGTGGAGAGGGCTGAGCCATATTCTGCCATCCCGTGACTACCTCCTTGACACCATCAAGACTATCGTTCGCAACAGCATCATCCAGTTTCTTCATTAATGGGTGATCTGGAAAATATTCGACCCCAGGAACGGGCAAGTCAAATTGGTCTCCCTTACGGAACGGGTGTGGGGGACCATCTTGCGCTGAACCTGCCATAATGCCAACAGCTCTGAGACCGTATAAATAGGAGAGATGCAAATGGATGTGAGAAAGGCCTATGACCCGAAAATGCGCCGGAAGAAAGGGGAACAACAAGTTAATATGGCACTACTGAATAGAGTGTTGAAGGGTTGGAAGGTTGAACTCGGCGTCAAGTTTTGTTTGCAGAATCTTTCAGTTTACGACCTATCACTACGTGTACTTAAGTTGGTCCATATTGACGTCACTAGGAGTGAGCTGATTCAGCCAACTCTTGGCCATGGCAATGAGCAATCCTTTCATCCTGCAAGGCGGAGTAAGATACTGATCGTCCATTGCAGATGTGCTCACTGATTAAGCAGTTAGGAAATCGGGTAGCGTGCTGATCGAGAATTCTCACATGTACTGGTACCACCAATCGTCTGTTATCTGCTCTGGATCGATAGATGTATGATGAAGAATAGACTATGCTGCGGTACCAACATACATAACACTTCCAAGCAGTCATCTGGACTGGCCATTTCTGCAGCTGTTATAATGTGGACCTGAGCTGAACGATTGTGGTCGATTCCGGTGCTACCGATGAAAGATCCCTGTCAACGGAGCCACAGCCTCGTTGAGTTGCTGCAATTCCTCCTGTTTAGGAGTTGCTTGTATTAGGGACGATGCGTGCCGCGCTCTAAACCTTTGCATTAGGCTCCTGCAAGTGTCCCCCGTCTTTAGCTGCAAGGGGCAGTGTTGAGCAACAGTCAGCTGTATGGCACCTGTGTACGTAACATCATCTCTCCATAAGGGCACGATCGTCTTTCCTAGGAGGTTGGTTGAGTAGAATCCGTGGTTATGCTTATCTGGGCATTGGACCGTATGGCTTGGCGAACACTCAGGTATGAAGAGCTGAAGCTGATCCATCATATTCGTACAACATTCTCTTGCGAGGCTACTTCCATCATGTGTTTTGCTCAGTAATCCTACATAATGCTGAACTTTCCCAGAACTTGTCATCGAGATTCGTCAATTGGGTAGGAAACACGGGAAAGTCGAGGATATAAGTATGGCTTCTTCGCTCGTCTTTGTGGTGGTTTGAGGAAGAGAGACAACAACAAGGTCTCATCATTATCCTCGTTTAGAAGAATCCATTAACTCCATCACTACCACAAAAACCATGCAAATACTCAAGTCGATCGTTCTGTACGGGCTTCTGGCCCTCGGAGCCTCTGGAGAGCCCATTCCAGGCTGCAAAAGGTGAAGGCAAAGTAACCCGGCCTTCACGGATATCTCACGTGACTAATAAATACACAGATCAGGAATTAAAGATGTGGAAGTTGGCGAAAAGTCCGCCACCGGCCTCGAAGCACGCGCGGATCCCCCAACCAGAAGAACAAATGTTGATATGGGGGAGGCGAGGCGCGAGCAGTCCGGAGAAACACTCTTCACTAATGGCCTAGCCAGCTGTGTAGCAATCGTGGTAAGAAGTAGGGATGAGAGAGCTGAAAGGGAGTGGGACAAGATCCTAGCCCATGTATCCTCGACCATGTGCTCAGATGGCGATACCCCGGATTTGGACACCCAGCTGCAGAATCTGTTCGACCTTAACGACATGACCGATATACCGAGCCGTCAGGTCTTTGTGCTTCTCAATCGTGACGAGGACAACGAGGCCCAGGATGTTTTCAACAACTATGTCTTGGAAAAAGTTGGCGAACACTGGAATGGGAACCACGTTTTTATGTACCGGGACCCAGCCCATCAAGACGAGCCTGGCGGATCTCGTCTGTGGATCGACGGCACGAGGCAGGTTTATTGGAGCACCTTTGACGACCCATACATTATCGCCTAGGCCCCCGGTGAATAGGAGAGCTCGATGCGCAGCCTGACTCGGGGTCTTGGACTAACGGCAGGTAAAACGCATCGCACCTGGGCAGGCAACTGTTGCCATAGCAGGAAATGGGGGAGGGGTTCTGTGATCACTCAGTTTTCCATAGCATACATTGATAGAAGTCACAATGCACCCCTGCTCCATACCAAGACATAAAAGCCAACGTGAACGCTGAGAAGCTGATTTCTTGCCTTTATCAAGAGGTGAGAACTGTCATCATGGACGTCTCGCGTCTCGGTTCAATTTGCATGAAGAGTTGGATACCGGCTAGGGGGTTTAGAACGCCATCCATTTGAGAATGCGTCTGAGAACTTTCATTAACATTATTTCCAGCCAGGCTGCTGACTATATGTATCAAGTGACTGCGTTTGACAGTGTCCTTGTAATTAAACCAAAACTCCACAACTCCATGCTCAGCGTTCTATGCTCATCAACTCAGGCTGTGGATGAGACGTGCATCGAAAATACTCAGATCCCCGTTAGGCATCCTCTTTAGGCAGGCAAGTCTACCAAGCCCTCTTTTGCACGGAACACTTGTACAGACGATTCCGCACCCATGGACACAATGGCTAGAAATCCATCGGAGACTCCGCCGCGTTGCCACTGCCTCAAAATGTGTGCCAATGCATCTTGTGCAACCACAATGGGCTGCAAACCAAGACAGGTGTCTCTGTCTCCGTGTTGCGGATGCACTGGCGCACTGAAAATCACGAGGCTGACAGCGATATACTGTGATGAATCCTCCAAATCCATTGCCACAAAGAATCGGGTATCTTCTTTGCGCACTCCATCTAGTAGTTCCATGTTTCCGGGGAACTGCCCAGCGTCCACAACTCTGGCATGCGGGAAGTTTGCCCGCAGCGACCGCTCTGCTGCTTCAAACTGGGAGGTCCGGGACGTCATATGAAATGAGCTCGGGTCTTCTTGAGCCACCATTCGAACTTGTTGCATTGAGGGGTGGAATCGAGTCTCGTGCTCGAGAGGATCGGGAACGAAATATGTGGACAGATCGTCCGAGCTGTGACTTCGGGCAAAAGCAGGAGGGGCTGACGCTCTGTTCGGGTTCTGGTGCGGGTACTGCGTCCGAGAAGATGTCTCTATGGCGCTCTTCGGTCGGCTGCCGAATATCCGCCTCAGCGTCTTCTTCATCTTGTTATGGTGCGGTGGCTGGCTGTTCATATTTGGATCGATGATGAGCACCGTCTGCACCGCCGTCAATTGGAACTGCACATGTTCTTATGTCCGGCGGTTCGGCGGCTGGGTTTTCAATTTTCTCGGCTGGCCTCATTTCAGGATCAGGCACCCATGTCAATTCAGGTCGCTGTGCCTCAATTTGGACGGCAAAAAAATCCTAATCGGAACTTCAGGTTGCATGGCGAGTACCGTTTTGGCTCAGGTGGATTCGCTAACGATGCGCTAAATCTCGGAACCCGCAGCATTCTGGGGCAATTCTCCAGCCAGTTTGGCTGGGTTGGGGCTCTGGTAACCGCCCGGAAATGAACGTAATTCAGCCCCTAATATAGTTCACCAACATGGTGAACTACCACGTTGGTGCCCCCGCCGTTACCTAACTACATCCCACAATGATACTCTGGACGCGTAAGACTTCGTGCAAGTAATTCTTTGGAGCACCATATGACGGCTTTACGCGCTCAGCTCCATCCCACTAAAACCCGGGTAAATACTAGGAGGATGCAACAGAGTCACTCTCTTCATTTTGTTGATGTCAGTGTGTAGAGACGACTCTTTCCACCGGATAGCTGATTGCAATACTCAACTTGGTGCATTGTTCCAAGGTTGGTTTCAGCCATGTACTAGTGATGGTGGCATCTTCCCAGTGGTACAGACTATCCACTAGATAGATCCTTTCTCCAGAAAATGTCAAGGAAGCATGGACGAGTAGGTGAATCCTGCCAAGGATTCAGCCCCTGGTAAATCAAGGCCGTTCAATCAACACTTCAACTCAATTTGCTTCCCCGCGATGACATACACATGCTGCCTAAAATATCTTGTGATGCAGCCCAACTTGAAAGGGCAAGACAGAAAATCATGGACTTGTTCACTGTATGACTGTTGCATACTTATTAAATCTGCAGAAGGATTTCCCAGCGAAGTGCAAGAGTACATTAGGTACAGAGTCGAGCATTATTATCTGGACACAAGAATTCAATGTCGCTCAGGCATTCAACAATTTGAGCTTTGACAAAGGGGACAAGGCCTCTGATCAATGTGAATTGAAAGTAATATATGTGGAATAATAGAATGCTCTCGATGTCGACGCTCAAAGGAAACACACCACTGTGTTGAATACGTAACTCGGGCAAAGGTCAATCATCGTGTTGACAGCCCGTCTCAATCATCATCCTCCTCTTCTTGGTCGTCTGACGACCCAACCGCAGAGTTTCCTCCTCCACCCCCTTCACTGTCTTCGTCATCATCCTCTCCCTCTCCTCCCTCCCCACCTGCAACATTCAACGCAACAGGACTCGCATTGCCTGAAGCTTGTATAGGGGTCCCAGCCTGGGCCGCAACCGCCTCAAAAGATGTGCTCCGAGCTTGCCCTAGCCTCATTGTGAAAGGCCCGAAGCCTCTTTCATGGAAACCAAGTTGTCCGTCTGGCGAGTCCGCGTTCGGAACTGCCTGCTCAGACAACGCCCATCCCATCACCCCATCGGCTCCGGTAGCCTCAGCGCCAAGGCCTAAGGCACTGTCCATGCAACCTTCACAAAGGAATGTAAAGGTAAGAAACGAATCATTGACTGCCGTGGCTTCCGCGATAGGACGGACGGCAAAGTTTCCTACTACCTCGGGTGGATCATCCTCATTTGTGCCTTGCCTGAAAGAAGCCATCACGCCGCCGGCACCGTCAGCCCACGTCGCTAGGAAGAAGTTGTTCTCCATGTCTCCGGTAAGTCCGATGGCGCCCCAGCCTGCGCCATTGATGAGTGGGAAAGACATTTGTCCAATGAATGAGTCAACAGGTGTCTCTGGCATGGTCATTGCGAACCCGAACGTTGTGCGAGCACCAAAGAAACGTTCCATTGTCAGACCTGTTGTCGCCTCGGTAAATGCGGTTGAGACTTGAGCTGCGGATGAAGTCGGTTCGTCGTCATCTTGAGCGAAAACATTGATGGAGAGGAGGAGCAGAACAAGACAGAAGGGCAGAGAGGCTCCGATGATTGGTCGTCTAGCCATGCTTGAGAACAACCTGGCGAGTCTGTGTTCAAGTGTGGAGCCGGATAAACCGAGAGAAAGCAGATGTCGTTTTCAGCGGAAAGGTTTAAGGCGCTTGGAAAGCATATCTCGTTCGCACTCCCTAATGGGTTGCAACAACTTTATGAACGTCCAGCTGAAGTGTTGACGCAGAATTCAACGGCTAAACGACGCGGAACCGCACATGCAGGCCATCTAAACAGCCCAGCTGACTTGGCTCCTTGTCAGTGCCTCACGAGACTTGGTAGGATTCATGATGTTGTACGACTGGTGGTACCTCAAACAACCGTTTACAAACGGGGACATCTGGCCATTCAACGACATGATAAAAATAATGACAGCTAGGCTTGACATGAGAGACTAGCGTGCGTCACATGGGATCGCTTGTCGACTTGAATCTAGAGCAGTGAAACCAAAATCAACCCAAAGCAGAGCAAAGGCGGACATACTACTGCAGGAGTAGCGGCCCAAAGATTTCGTCCGAATTGATCAAGTTGGAGCTTGTGTGCGATGAGACGGAGCCATGCCGCATCAGATAGCAGTTTTAATCGCTTGGCTGTGGAGGGGAGTAGTCAAGTAAGCGCCAAGGGCTCATGGGCTACTCGCGGTCGACTGTCAGAACTATCACCACGGGCGTCCATGCATGGTTTGTGATGCGTCTGGCCCCTAGTAAAAGCAGCTAATCGCACAGATTTGTTTGGCATCCTAATTTTGACAGCGGCGATCTTTTGGACGAACCTTGTCACCTCCACACCAGACTGTGCTTGGCGTTGCCAAGTTGCTTGCCAACCAGCCGGCTCAAACACGCGAGACCGACAGGAGGGCTTCTCGCTTGCGTCATGTTCCCGCGAGCGAGCTTCTCATAGCTCTGGTGAGCCACGCATGCACATGAAGACAGGTCTGTTTCCAGAGCTGAGGGTCAAAAGGTCTTTCATACTCGACACGTTGACACGATTGATTGTCTATCAAACCGCCCAAGAACCGCCCAAGAACCGCGCAGAAGCCGCCTAGTCAGCCTAGACAACATCAGTTGCCCAGGCAAAGCTTCGCAGCACTTGACTTCGGGCCAGTCATATGGCATGAGCCCGCCAGAACACGTCTCATGCTGCCTTGTGGCCTCAGTTCATCACCCTTCAATGCTCGCACCCGATCTTGGCCTACATTTGGTAGGTCGTCCATGAAGAACTGCAACAAGGGATCCTCTTCAACAAATCCAACGATCCAATGCATCTGTGCGGCTTCCAAGCATGCCAACTCACACACCTCGGTATCAGGCGCAGGTAACCTTCTCACTCGGTCCGGGCCTGCATATGTTGCCATGGCTGCCGCCAAGCGTGGTCCACGAAGCATCATCGGTCCCGGGTTTCCGTGCGCGACCCACATCTCACTCGTGAAATGTTCCGACAGGATAATTTTAAGCCATCCATTGCGTTTGACGTTGACATCACATCACTTTCGAGCGGCGAGAAGTGAGTCTTCTGAGCGACGATGGCCGAATAACTAATGACCTCCTTTTCTTTTCCGGCGAACCCGGTTCCTTTTCAGCGCCGTCATCCACCGCCAAGACATCGTCCGGAAATGCCGTGGCCGTCGGGCTGGCGGCGGGTAACTCATTCAGCCTGGAATAGCGTGACTTCGGCGGCTTCCACTTGTCGGAATAGTTGGTGTATGTCCGCGGCGGGAGATCGAAAAGGTGGTCGTAGACCGGAGGGCCCACTTGCGCTGGCTCTTCGAGGATTATTTCCTGTCGAGGTGTCTGTTCGTACGTGCTGGTTTCCGAGTATATGCTGGAATTGTAGGTGGGTCGCCTGAGAGGCAGTGTCATCGTCGGGACCGGATGGTCATCGCTGAAATCTAGCTGGGCGTCTAGTTCTGAGTGCCGAGAGCTACCATAGCCGCTGTCTGAACTGGTAGAGCCGTTCCATGAATCACGTATGCCGGCGCGATCTGAGTCGAACCGTCCGGCCGTGACTTTTTCTGCGTAGGAAGAGTTGATTGTTTCGGTCACGCTCTGCCCACATTCGTGACAGACGTGATGCGGTACTCCAACCTCCCGAGAAGTAGCATTGCCCTCTCTCTTGCTTCTCCTAAACCTTGCGAACATTTTGCCTCAGATCGCTAATTGCTCAGTCAAAGTGGCAGAACCGTAGGGCTGGCTAGAAGGAAAGAATCAAGTAGGCTGCTTGATGGGGAACGTAGGGCAAGGCAGTCCAATTGAAGAACAATTTGAGAGAGCTATTCGGAAGAGAAGAATGGTTTTTGGGGTGGCGGTGCGCCCACACCGGAACGGCATCGTGCTGGTATTTCATCTGTCATATGGATCTTCATGCCGCCAGACGGGAAGTCCGCATGGCAGCCGATGAAACCGACGGTTACGTACCCACATCCCGCTTATCCAATAAAACCAGCTCCACGAGAGATGCACAAATAGGGGCTAAAACTGATACGAAACCTTTCACGACTGAGAATGTGCTGTTGTGCATCAGCATCACCATTCCCGCCTCGACATCGCTCACAAATTCCAGTATGCGCACGACAAACAAGCCAGATCTGAACATTTTCTTTTCCCAGGGAGCCCTCTTAAGATCAATCTCGTTTGACATTACCGGCGATCGTACGAATAATAGACAAGGGGCTAATGATACATCTCATGTTACTGGTAGTGTGGGTATTATTTCGGATGCTAAGAGCATTCGCTCGATTAAAGACTTAGCCAGGATTAATCGCCCAGGCGAGAAGCGAACCGAAGCACGCATGATTGACGTTTGCACAATTTGTCGGGAAACAATGCACATGGCAGGAGGTGAACTTAGTCCCTCGCATGCGAAAACACCTATTTATCAGCAAACCTTGGAAGCATAAACAGTCATTCTTACATGAGAGTCAAAACAATTCAAATTCAAACTGAACATATCTCTATCTAGGCACCTTTCTGAGCTCAGATCCAGAAGTCGACAAATTGCGGGTGTGCAAGTGCACGAAAGTTGTCATCAAAAAGTCTTGGCATACTCGCGAGAGAGATTGAGCGAGACACACCGGTCCGCCAAAAGAGAAGAGAAGAGGAAAATCATTACAGAATGCCCCTGGTGGCGAAAGAACGACAAGAAGAATCAACAGCTCAGTGACCGTCAACTTTGGCGTGCACATCATGCCGATGGCGTAACGAACATTACAAGATCGTGCGCAGGGCCCATCAACTCTGCGCAGCAGGTGATCAAAGCACATCATTTCACGCCGTAGTCTCCTGTCCGTTTCTAATTCTGAACTGATCATGGTGAGTAAATTAGTGGTCGTGTTTGATCACAATTTTTAATTGGTTGAACACAAGGAGTGATGAATCCACTCAAATCACATCTCGATAGATTGTGGACTCTCGATGTAGGTCAGGGCACTGATACGACGGGCCGAATTCACCATATTGCATGTGCTCCTCAGGAAAGCATATCTACCTGAGGCAATGATGATATAACAGTCGACAACGAATACCGACCGCCCCGACCGCCGTTCTATTCCCCTGCCTCAACCGTATTTCTTTAACTTTTTCAGAGATCCGAGGGAGTAAAGTCAAAGCGCAAACATCCGGACTCAATCCAGCCACCCACCCACCATTGTTACAGACATTATTATTACAGCTCCTGTAGTCTCGTAAGAGGAACTCCCTGCAGTCGCCAACACATGGAAGGGGTTGCCCTCCGGTCATCTGCATGCATTTACCACTTGCGTCCGGCGTCCATGATATGGTAAAGCGGTAGTCGACCTACTCAGAACAGCAGAGTTATTATTGCTATAACTGCATCAAAATCAAGGTTTGTGCAAGCTCGCATATGCTACTTACATCCTTCTCCGCGTGGGTGTGTACGATATTAGGTGAGTGCTGGGTGAAGATGGACCTGGCAACGTATGAGTTCGAGTTGCAAAGCACACCAGCGATTCTAGTAACCGATTCGGGCGAGATGGGTTCATTTGCATTGGTGCGGATGGCTTGGAACGACAGGTCGGCACGGCTGTCGGTTGCCGTGCTGGCGATGATGAAGCTGAAGGACTCGATCTAGGTGTTACCGAGCTGCTGTTGTGATCCGGCATATAGATAGTCGATAGTATTGTCGTGATATAGTCGGTAAAGACGTCGCTGCTTTAATTAGGGCTCTCGTTGGAAGGGGGTTCTGCTAACAAGGGACATGAGCTCGCCTCGAACCGCCCAGCGGGGAAGTTAGGGACCATCAAGCAGCGCTGAGGACCGTGAGCCACTGGCGCAACTACAGTTAGCATCCATAATCATTGACTTGGGATTAGCCGCACCTGGACTGCGGCCCCTAGTTGCAATGCAGGCTGGGAGCGACTCTTGGGGACAACAAAATATGACAAATTTGGGAGAAAAAGAAGTGAGTGGGTGCTACTTACTATTGTAGGTGACATTCACATAGCTAGGAATGGGGAAAGTTCCTTACCATGTCTTCTAGCCATGTTCCTCCATAGCCTTCCCTATAATTAAGGTATTTAACTAGAAAACGGAGATTCGTACAACCTAAAAAGGAGGGTGGACAACTAAAAAATATACTTTCTAAATTTATTAGTAAAGAGTATAAAAATAAAATATATAGTAATTCTATATTATTAATTAATACTTATTTAAGTATATACTTTAATAGTTAAGATTATTAAAAATATTCTTTATATTTTTAAAAAATATTATAATATTAAAATACTATTTTATATTAACTAGTATAGCTACTTTTATACTGGAGTAATATCTCTAAAAATAATACTATTAAATAGGTAAAATCTTAAACTCTATTCTAGATAATAATTCTTAGCTTAGAATTAAATCTGAATTAAAGCTAAAATTAAGATTAAGAAATTAAATACTTATATATATACTTAAAGATTCTTTTATTTATTATTTTAGAAATATTAGTTAAAATAATATAAGGCTATAAATAGTATAGAAATATTATATAAATTTTATAGATTATTATAGTATTTTAAATATTATTATTTATATTAATTTAAGTTATAAATATATATTATATACTATTAGCAATAGGTTGTCCGCCCTCCGATTAAGGTTATACAAATCTCCGTTTTCTTTAACTATGCCGACATCTCTTATAATTAGACCTATCTTTATAAAATAGACAACATTATCGGTCCGATGTAGGCCTATAGATACCTGTTTATAGAGGCACCTTTAATCGCATCTTGAATCCTGTTTTGGATGCTGTCGTTATTAAAATAAGTTAGCTGAAAGCTGACGGTCCACTCAGGACCTCACATGCATAGTATTTTAAGTGTGTATTGCTCATTCTTTTTGGGGTAGATTAATAAACTTCACTTCCACCGAGCATTTGCGGATAAAGGGGCAGCTAATGGTTGTTTACTGCTTTGATACTATCAGCGTCTTGAGGCCGCCTCCGACTAGAAAGGCCGTGATAGTACTTCTTAAGTTACTGGAATTCATCGCCACTATGCATGTCTACCATCACCAAAGTGTCACCCTATCTATACCATTGTTGAGAAAAGAAAGTTTAAGCATAACTTCTAGGGGGGTTGTAGTTTGGGTTTTAGAGAAAATTAATAATTCCCCAATTACAGTTCCTCAGTCTTGAAATTCGTAGCTCCATGTGAACGTTGCAGAAGTGCCATTCATCGACCAGGACCGGTCTCAAGTTTGCTATAGTCGGAACAGACGTGCCGGAGGAGCAGCCTGAGACCCATCCACAGCCAGATGGAGTTTAGCCAGTCTTGACCTTCGGCCTTTCGGTCTTTCCGCACTTGTGGGTCGTTTTTGTGTGTCGATAATCGGTCGGTGAAGCTTCTCAAAGAGCCCCTTCTGCAGCATTGAGCAGAGGCGTCTGTTCATCCTATTATCCTCCTGGTCTATGTCAACACCTGCGAAATGCGAGAGCTGTTCTTCTATCGTTGGTTATTTAACCGCCGAGCTATGTGCGTCACATGACAAGGAGCGAAAGCTATCATGACCACTTGGCAGCTGAATCCCACTAGGCAGCCCAATTCAAAAGGGGTCATGATCGACTATACCCACTATATGCTTTCGTTATGAGTTCCAAGGTTGTGAGGCATCCTTTCAACTTGAAGGATCAGGAGGCATTCTTTCGACTTGAAGGATCAGGAGCAACTTTGTTTATGACTTCATTGCGGCGCCGGTATGACAGTGGGCCCACCCGTGTCGATGTCTACACAAGTATAAATTGGCGACGTCGACCTCCAGTCTTGCTTCAGTCAAATACATGATTGATATCTTGGATTATTCCTGAGGCTCACGGCAAAGACTTCAATCAACATTCACTTACAACTTTACGTACACAATCTATCCTCTATATCGATAACCATGAAGTCAGCCACCATCTTCTCGGTCCTGATGGCTGCCACCGCGACATTGGCCAGCCCCATGGTGGGCACATCCTCGGACCCTAACGCTGTTGCGCGTGCGCTGCTCGCAAGACAGGACCCAGGCGATTGTCCCGGCGGCAAAGACTTCAATTTCTGCGTCCCGTGGCTGAACACGTTCAACTGCCCGCCCCCCGACCCGCAGATCGGAGGCCCAGATTCCACGTGCCCGGCTCAGAACACCAAGATCTGCGCCTGCTGGTGCAGCTGTTCTCGAGAGCAGTGTGATGCGGCAAGCCTTCCGTTCCCGGACTATTGCTAGACAGAACGACGACATATGCGTCTTGGACTCGAAACTGGAACTTGAATTTGGAAACCAAGCACTAAGCTGTGGGGCTCGGGGACAATTTGACGAAAACAGAGGAGGAGACAAAGACCACATTATATAACAGTTCTTAACGATGGGATATTTGTCTTTATATACTTGATCTATTGAGTATTGAGATTATAGGCGAAAGAAATGCTGTTCTATCTTGACTAAAAGTAGTGAAGACTTTTACGTCGCCCGTTAAAATGTGTTTTAGGATATGACATTACTGGTAATTGAAGAGAGGAGCGGTCTGTTTCTGGCACTTCGGGCGAGCTAGTGATATTGCCATTATCAACCGTGGGTAATGGCTGGCCTTCCGTGACTGAAGCAAAGGACATTGAGGGACACTGGCCGCTGCTCTCGGAGATGGAGAGGCTGCTCATGCCCGATATTGACATTGATGGCGAGTTGCTCGCATTGCTCACTAACGTCGATGAGGCACCAGAGCTGTCGTTGTCTGGCTTTGTCAAGACAGAAGTGATTGATGATAACAAAGCAGTTGATGAGGTTACGGAGGTGCTCGGCGTCATCAGAGCACCTGTTGTAGAAGCAGCTGGTGGGGACGGGGGCTGCTCAGTAGCCAGTGGAGAGGGCTTGGTGGAGAACCTGATAGCGGCGCTGGATGGAACTCCATATCCAGGCTCCCCGGCTTCCGCCTGGGCTGTGGTTGATGTTGTGCTGGGAAGCATTGTGACTGTACCGACACAATCATAAGCCATGTATGTAGTGAGCGAGCTGGTAATTGTCATGGCAGCATTCGCCACAGTCGGTGAAATTGTTTGTCTGGGCTCGACCATGCGATAAGTAGAGACGCTGAAACTAGGCAGCAAGGACGTGAGAGCCACAGGTGTACATGTAGCGGTTGTCGTGCAACCGCATTTGGCATCAAACGAAGAGTCAAATCTCAAAGGGGCCCCGAGAGAGTGCTGGTTGGCGGATGAGGCATCTATCATTGGCAACGCATTAGTTTACATACCAGTTCAATGGTGACGGGCTTGAAATCAAACTCACATGCGACCGCAGGCAGAGCAGTCATAATGGAGAAGATAGCCAAGACAGCAAGGCCCAAGCCATGCCGTCCTGTAGGAATGGCCATTGTAATGAGTCGAGCTGGTGAACAGCAAGACAGGTGGTGTGAAGTTGAGGAGGTAGGAAGTGCAGATGGACTTGACAAATGATTGGAGGCCGAGTCGATGTGGAAATGAATTTGACCGAAGAAAGATTGCAACTAGAGCAGGAATTGCAGATCGGCCTGGGCTTTTTTCGTATTTGGGGAGTGGACAGCATAGACTTCCTGGTTCAAGTGAGAGTGTTGGGTGAATGTAAGGAAAACCTATTCTGAAGGTTTCGACCGGTCACTGATGTAAACGAATAATACACAGATAAATAGTTCTCAAACAGCAGGTACAGGTGTGAAGTAATTGAAACATTGCTCTTGGAGCACCTCTTTTCCAAATAACAAGTGCGATTCCGTCTCTAATTTCCAATAATGCTTGTACCCAGGTGAGATGTTGTTGGACTTGTCCAAGTATCACAGCCACAGCAAAGTGTACTGAGACCGGCGGAAACATACCTAGGTACCTACGATTCTTTTCCATGTAAGAGTAAAGGAGGAATTGCTACTCATCAGTTCCATGTGATGCAAAAGTTCAATAACTTTGTAAAGTGAGCTTCTCCACATCTCAATCCAAGTACACGGAGGTAAATAGGTCCAGATCTTACTTTGAGGAGGGCATTATGGACTCCGCCCCCGGGTCTTACATACACCATACAGTCGTAAGCATGTTCACACTTGGCAAAGAAACTATTCCCAGTGCTGTAGAAGTTATTACGCCATGTATGTCTCCCATGACCAGCCTGTTGATATTAGCCATAGACCGTTCCTTGAAACACCAACTCCTTTGACAAAGATCGACCATATTCACAGTCATCCCAGACTCGCTACCATTGAAAGATTTATCTCGATTCCGGCCGCGGACCTCTTTCATTGTCAGCAGAGGCTACAAGAATCGGTAAAACCCACACAACAATGCACAGCTACGAGCTCTTTTCATAACACCTGATTTAGATTTACCTTCAACATATTTTTTTCCAAAATGTCCTTTGTTAAATGATCTTTAGCTCGTATTAACTCCAGATGCCAGGAGGTTCATGCGTCGGCCTATTCTGTTGGCCCGTTTTGAAGGCCAGTTTTAGAGACGCTCTGCGTTAATACTAGCAATCTTGAATATAATCATCCCTGAAAACAACGACGGAGCTGGATGTCGTTTTAATCCCAAGGGGTAGTAGGCAGTCGCATACTTGATCAAGCCCTGCGATAGGCGCGCAAGTGTAATATCTGTTTACGCATAACACAACCATGCAGGTAAACCGCTATGACCACAATATCTGCTGCATTCAATTATCTTGCTGGGTTTCTGAAGTAGTCATAATACACCGAAGATGGTCTTGTAACTAATAATTATCCGCAGAAGAGTATTCAGATTTATTTGGAATATATTAATGGTACCAAATTAAAGTTTCATCTCCAAGTACACTTGATGCCATCACCACTGCCACAGAGATACACCCGCGCACATTTCATAATTCAGATCGATCTTGCTCCGTTGTTTACCATGGGTGAGAAATAGCAAGAAACGTAATCTCCTTTGTTGCCATGGTTGAATGACACATATGAGAGGCCTCCGACTTTAGAATAATCTTGCTGCGGCCTGTTGTGTAATGTGTATTAGGGCCTGTCGCCTGATGCACATCAATCCAGGGGATACGAAATACTCACAGCGTCGCAGCCCGGACGGCCCCTCGCGCAAACCTTGAGGCGTGATCGTCCCACCCCAAAGTGGACAATGCCTCAGTAAAGTTGCCCACCGCGTGTAAGTCGCTCCTATTCGTCTGGCACCATGGAGTATGGGCCTTGATATCAATGCGCTCCTCCCAGGGGCGGAGCTCGAAAACGAAGCAGATGCCGATGTGTTGGTGCTGAGGATCACGAGGAGCCTTGGGCAGGTCATCGGGGAGTCCCTCCTTTTCGTCAAGCAACAGGTGCCAGATCTTCAGGGCCTGCTCGACACCCTTCAGACTGACTGCATCTGTCTGTGCTCCTCCCAAAGTCATCACATCTCTGATGACGGATTTGGAATTGGATTTGACTCTGCCGTAGACTTTGAAGCGTGCTTTTGACGGGTCAACACAGTCGACTGCTATCATCTCCGCGGTACACCCTGCCGGATATGTGTCGATGAACCTCTCAAGCTTGGCGACAGGAACGGCGAATGCATCGCCATATGGCTGCAAGCTGCGGATCTGGTCGAAAACAAGCTGCTTTGTGCTTAGCCCCGTGGCGAGGTGCTTGAGTATGGGGAAGACATATGCCTTGAGGTAGCACTTGTCTTCGTGCAAGTCGAACGCGAAGAAGACCAGCGGGACTCGGCTCTTATGTGGTGGCAGCTTGGCCTTTGCAGTCTGGGCCTCCTGGCCTCTAACATTCCAAGCGTCCCATACCTGGTTGAACCACCGGAGGTCAACATCATCGGAGACATAGCGAAGAAGAGGGGTCAAGGTCGACATTTGGTCCCCTGGGAAAGGGTTGTCTGGCGTTCCCGCATTGTCCCAGAGAGGTTCGAAGCTGTATCGAACAATATTCGAGCCCTGCTGGAAGTTCCATGATGGCTCAACCGGCGAACCATCAATGGTGAGCATTGGGGTAACTTTGGCATATGGCTGTGGCGGGCCTAATATCGGTATTACAACGTCTCTGAAGATGCGCATATGCTTTGCCTTGTGCTCTTGAGTATATGAACCAGAGCTGTCAAGCAAGGTGGAAAGAAGTGGCGCGCAGCACGTCCACCAGTAGAAGTCGTTGTACTCAGCGGGTGCCTTGACTTTTTGGAATACGTATGTAGTCGGGTGTTTTAATGAACCATTGGTATGGCCAAAGGAACCACCCTCCAGTCCTGTTTTCTTGAAAGTCGGCAGTGGAGCTCCCATTTTGGTGTCATCCAGGACAGAAGGCATGCTGGCTTTTGGGCAGGAAGAAACAATCTTTGCTTTCCTATGTATCATTCATTCGAAGGCTAGAGCTGCAAACGAGGAGCAGAATTTTCACAGAACATGAGAGCGAATTCTGTGAAGAAAAGGAGCACTCAAAACCAACAACACATCTCGTTATAAATCACTCATCATTTGATAATGGGCTTGCTGGAAGAATTGAAGCTTTGGAGTAAGATTTATAACTTTGAGCTTTTCTGCCATGTCTATCACTCCCTCGCCATGAGGGTTTCCCTCTTTGACACAATTACCGCAGGAGACAACTGCCGGAAGGCAATTTTCTCGATTCAATCCCTAGGATACGGACAGTGCTCCGGTAACTGTCATCGTGTGATCGTCTCAGTCCACGGGCTTTGCGACGAAGTGATGTGAAAGAGGCGGAATGCGTCTGCGATCGCATGCGAAAGTTTAGAATTGTTTGAGTTTGTATCCGCAGTTCGATGTGGAGAACTCCGTTCAGCCTCGTGGTTTCAGAATTAGGGTTGCCACATGCTTTGCGGACGTCCGCATAATTTGAATAGAGTTCATCTTCCCTTTGATCTGATGAACACTGGGTTTGCACAGGGATAACCTTATGAGTTTCCCGAAACCGGTTGGTCTGATCAGTGCTCCCCAGACGGGTTCAAAGTACTTCTTGTCCAACCGGGTAATCAAGGGATAAATACTAGGGATGCTTGCATGTATGACACTCGGATTAGTCGGGTTTGAGGAACGAGGTCTGCTTGAATAGTGGATAAGTCAATTAAAAAGACTCAAATTGTTTCTTTATGTAAAGAAAACACTGTCACTGGATAGTCTCTGCGAAGCAATGGGGAGGCTCCATCACACGTTCCCTGCCTTGTAAATTTTAATACGCGCACAACTGAAATAGAATTCAGTGACATCTTTGATCACTGTTTCTGTCTTCTACTATACCAATGCACGTATGCATATCAATTCCAGCGAAGTACCAAAGCAGCTCAAATATCTCTGTCACAGGCCAAGTACCCGAGTCAAACAACCAGGATGTCAGGTGTTCCCAAATCCAACTAATCCAGGGACATTGCTTGACAAATGAAAGCAGCCAGCTTGGACACATATGGACTTCGCTAGAAAGAAGTTAGCAAGGAATCCATAGGAGATATAAGGGTCAAACGTACTGTCAAAGAGAAATGATGAGCACCTTCCAGCCGTTGGCACAAAGTGGCAGCTTCATCCACACCAGGTACTAATCTCTCCCAACCCGCCGTCGAGAAGTCTGTCCTCTGTACAATTAAGAATTTCATGCCTTCGGTGTCATCTGGGTGCGGCTCGAGCGGCTTGTCAGAACCGACAACGCTCTCACCGGCCCATATACAGGCGACAGTCTTAAGTCGGGCGGACTGAGCGCGCGTGAGCGGCTCGGCAACGTAGTGTTGCAAGATGGCGATGGTTCCGTTGAAGTGTGGAATCAGCCAGTCTGGCGACTTCCGAGCCTGGGGCCCCGACCAGCCACCAAAGACGCCTTTCTGCTCGCAATATCTATAAAAGTGATCTGGCAACGGATCCATGCCCCTGATAGGCGGAGGCGCATCGATTAGCACAAGCCCAGCCAAGATACTTTGGTTCTCGAAGCTATGCATGGTCTGGTCCTCCTGTTGAAGCAGGCGCTGTGCGGCGCGGTACGCCAGTGTACCTCCGGCAGACCACCCGCCGACGTAGTATGTATGCTTTACATTGCCGTCGACTGTTGCCATTAGCTCAAGGCGGCGATGCAGCTCGGGTAGGTAGCCTTGGTCGATCAGGGCATCCAGAGAGCACGAGAACATGGACGCCTCTTTCTTCAGGAAGGGACAGTTGAAAGCAATGACGCAGATATCGCCTGTTGGGGAGATGGGAGGTATAGATGCATATGATGTAGCCGATCCAGAGCCATCTGGGAAAAGGAACAGCGTTGCGCGGGCCTTTTTTGGTGAGCCCTGAAGGATGACTGAGGTAGCCTGGGGTACCTGAGGATCAGTGACAGATATGGCTGAGGCCAGTGATAACTCCTGTGTGCACACACTGTCTGGGGGGCTGAGCGGTATCAATGCTGTGTCTGTTGTTGTTGCCCTCCACTCGTGTACATTGCGCGGATCTTGAGTTGGTGTATTCCCAACTAAAGCAGCTTTGAGGGCTGCGATAGTAGGGCAAGTCATAAACAGCTTGTTCAGATCCAAGTGGCCCAGAGAGTCTCCAAGCTCTTCACGAAACCGGCTGATGATCGCTAAGGACAGCAACGAGTCAACGCCCAGATCTGCCAAAGCCAGTTTATCGTCGTCGATGTCAGCCAGGTCATGTCCAGTTTCTTCCGAAATGATTTGCAACGATCGTTTCACAAGTTCGCAGCTAGCGTCACGGTTCCTACCAAGACTCGAAATTATGTTGTTGTTGAATGACAATGCCTTCGCCGTCAGCGGTGTCGGTGGCCCCGCTGCAGGAGCAGGAATGCCGACCTTGATATGGAGCTTTTGTTGGCCTCGATCTTGAAGAGCTGAAGCAGTGACAGAGGAAATGTGACCTGGCCGCAGCGCCAGTGACCGTTCGGACTCCAGAGTAGGGGACACCAGAGTCGAGGAAGATGAAGAAATCTTTTGCCGCGCAGGTCTGGGCGATGTGTCCTGCCGGTGGTCGACCAGAGTCTGACGCCCTTGGCCAGACTGTGCTTTGGCATTCTTGTACGCGCCGCCTCCCTCCGCTCGTAGCAGTATGCTCAACACGCGCCGCGGCATGCGCTGCACCGAGTACTTTTCAAACAACGCAACCACTCTTGCAGTAGTGTCGTTGTTGCTCATGTCGAGAACCACGATGTCACCGTACCATATGTGGTCGTCCCCCTCAGCCATGTGCACGTAGACGGTATACGCCTTGGTAAGTTCCAGGGGTTCAAATAGGTAGAAAGAGCCCCACCCGTGGTTGATGTAGACCTCCTTGTCCAGATCTGTCGTGTCTGCTCCATTGAGCGCGAATCCAGCCGGCTGCGTCAGAGCATCGACGACGGCGGGATGAGTGTGGAATGAGCCGGCGTGTCTCCCGTCTTCAGCGAGAAGCTGTCCAAATCTGACCAGCGCCGTTGCCTCGTGCGTCTGGCTATCTAACACAATGTCCTCAACCAGCTTATGGTCCGGGTGGAATTCAGCCAGCGAGCTGATCATGCGGTACATCATGTTGCGGGTGAAGCGAACAGTCCGCTGAGTCGAGACGCCCTGTCGAAGGGCTTGGACCAGTTTGCTGTACGAGCCGGCCATATCAAATTGCTCGACATGGTTCATGATGTCGGTATTGCCAAACATGATTGTGCAATTTGCGTGCTGCTGTATTTTGCCGCGAAGCTGCAAAGACACGGGTATCCAGTCATTAATAGTTCCAGGTCCATAAGCAGCTCAGGATGGGGAGCAGGAGAAGGACTCGCCAAAGTCCATGGATTAAGTCCGTTCACACTTACATCTAATGTGCTGAATGTGCAAGTGGCCGAATTGGAGTCCCAGTCAACCTCAACATGTGCTTGCAGCATCTGTGGGCCGGACGGCTGGGCGATCAACGCCTTGGTGACAGACATGTTTTCGATGTTGATCAGCCGCCCCTGGCACCCGTGACGGTATCGCTGCTGCATGTATTCTCCCAGGGAGAGAGCAATATCGGCGTAGACAGACTAAAATGCCCAAACTTTATGTCAGTCAATGCCTCAGGATGATCAAATCTTGTTGATTGAATTGTCACGTACCGGCGTGCAGAGGGGAACACCATCTACAACGTGCCCCTGCACAATTCCATGAAGATCATGCCGAGATATATCAGCCTCGACGACCAAGCGCAACTTGCTGGCTTCGTCCTCAAACAGTTCGGTCTCCTCAACAACGGTGTGTATGGTCGTGCTTTCCAGTTTCGGGACCATGGTGCACCTCGAAGCATCACCCTTAAGGAGCGTGCAGTCATTTTCGTATGGAATCCAATACTCCTTGAGATCCCAGCTGTACGCCGGAAGCGTGCTGATCACCCTTCGGCTCCTTGGTGGCAGATCGGTATGATATTCATCCCATCGGATATTGGCTCCTGCATGATAGAACTTGCGCAGCGTCTCCGTGAGGTGCGACCACATCTGTGTTTTGGGCTGTTCTTGAAATGTGTTTCTACCCTCAGCTGTATTGAAAATGTGTGCATCACCGCCCAAACTTGAGCCGTCGCTGATTTCATCGGATATTGCGCCGAGGACTTGAGGTGACTCTGGTCCCATTGACTGTATGATAGACTGCTCTGGAATCAAATTTGATGCGCGACAAGCAGCGATGAGATCTCCTCGCGTGGCTGAGGCGTCTGTAGGACTGCTGTCGAATTTCGCGGGCTTGATGTTGGGAAAGAATGGAAGAGTCATGAGCATCTGAGCATCTTCATCCCCTGAGGCAAGAATATCGAGCCGCGGGTTTGAGGACCTCTCGTCTCCGGCCTTGTCAGTGATCAGCCTCAGCACGGGAATTCGCGCCTTGTGGTAGGCTGTGACACGATGTAATCTTTCGAATTCGACAGAGGTGACACCAGCCCAATCTCCGCCGCGACCTGGCCGACCCTTATTCATTTGTTGTAGCAGTCCGTTCTGGATGTAGGCGCCAGCTAAGTAGATTGCATCAGCGTCAGAGAGCACACCAGCAAAGTTCAGAGCTGAAAAAGCCTCCAAGTCGCCCTCGGCGACAAGTGCAATTGGAATGATGCCCCAAGATCGCCACAGCCTGGCTAAAACCACCTGAATACACATGGAGGCAAGCTGCTTCGCAAAGGGGCGGGTCTTGATGTCGTTGTCAGAAACCTTAGAATGTACCTGCTGGTGTGGTCTTTGATCAACTTCCCAAGTGCTCGGGACAGATGGAAGACCGAAGCGTGGAACTGCCTGTGTGTACATGCTGGAAAGTGTTACCATAGTCTGACTTGTGCTTTTGCCGTTGTATGGGTGCGCAGACTCGCTGCGTTGATTCGACTCTAGATCACTACCCCTCAAACCTAATGCGTCCAAGACAGAAGGCATATCGAGACTTCTCACGATTTTTTCCAGGTGTTCCATGTCCTGTCTGACTTGGGAAAAGTTCTTGTAAAGTTGCCTGAAGTACTCCACTGACGAGGAGGATGGATTGCGTTTGGTGAACGCGAAGATGATAGGACAAGTCAACTTTGATTGATCAGTAGTCGCGATTGAGCTCACGCCAGTCGGGGCGGGTTTGAGCTGCACTCGTGACTGTTTCAGTTTTGCGCAAAGCTGAGTGCAGAATTGTGCATTTGACGAGCCTACGAGCATAGTTCGATGTGCGTAATGACTGCGACGTGCCGTGGTGGTATATGAAATCTGCGCCAGGGTGAACCGATTCCGATTTGACTCATTCTTGAGCCAGGCATACAGGTTCGCCATGTTACGGTGAAGAGAGGTTTTGCTCTTGGCAGAGACTGCTATTATGTAGCGAGCAGATGGATCTTTTTCAAGTTGACGATCCCTCGCCGCCGAAGATTCGTGGTCTTTTTGGTTTTGAAGTGGCTTCTCTTCCAGCAGAATTGCCGAACTCGCGCGTCCTATTGTACCCTGATCATGTACAAGTGCACGTCGTGGCTCACATCGGGAGGTTGCCTCAGCACCATTCTCCCACGTAATGGGGTTTCCAGTGTTTATGTGAGTGTTTCGGTTTTGGGCCAGATTGGCAGGAAACTTGGAGTTGGTTCCGGTATGTGTTCCAATATGCGGCGGTATGATGTTCTCCCTCAACATAAGCAGTACTTTGACGATGCTGCTCAGTCCCGACGTCGCCTCACCATGGCCTATGTTCGCCATGGCGCTTCCCAAATACAGCGGCGTGGTCCTCTTGGCTGCACTACCCGGAGTGGACTTCGGTGCAAGAACATTCACTGCATTTATCACTTGGCTGACATCCTGAACATTCGGACGTGGTCCGCCCATCTCGACGTACGTGACAGATGCTGGATCCACATTCGATCTGTTAAGAACCTCGGTGAACAAGCTCTTCTGTGCAGTGCCGTGCGCCGAGTCGGAGTCTCCGGTTGGTAAATGAAGGTCGTAATTGGTTGCAACTCCTGCAATAACACCCATAATGGTGTCATTGCCAGCTAGAGCGTCCTCGAGTCGTTTCAACACGAACGACACTACTCCCTCACCACGACAAAAGCCATCAGCTGTCTCTTCGAAGACCTTGCAGTTGCCACTGTGAGACAGCACCCCTGCTCGGTCGAAGCCAGCGTGTACATCCGGGTTCGTCATTATGTGAGCGCCGCCAACAACACACATGTCAGTCTCTTGGGCACAAAGCGAGCGACAGGCGATGTGAAGAGGCGCCAGGCTGCCGGAAGACGATGTGTCGACAGTAATACTGGGCCCTCTCAGTTTGAAGACCTCGCTGATACGTGCTGAGATGAAGGTCCTGTTACTGGCACGCATGAAATGTGAGTCGACTCTTTGAGCGGCATTAAAATCTCGCCAGTCGTTTCCTGACACGCCACAGTAAACCCCGACACGGTCCGGTCGCGTGGAAGGTCGAGCAGTAGCACCGTCGATGCTACTTGACCAGACTACTCCAGCCTGTTCGATTGCTTCGTAGGTTGTCATGAGAGCCAGGCGTTGTGCAGGGTCCATACGGAGGGCTTCTTTGGCAGAAATACCAAAGAATTCAGCGTCGAACACATCAGGGTCGTTCAACCAACAGCCCAAAGAGGTCTTGCTCGAGTTCTGTCTCCGTCCTGATGGATCTACATTGGTTTTGACGTTCCAACGCAAAGGCGGCACTTCCTTGCAGACATCAAATCCAAGCCGAAGGATGTCCCAGAGGGCATCTGTGGTTGCGGCCTCCGGAAATCGACCGGCCATGCCAATGATAGCGATCTTTTCTCCATTCGGGGTGGATGTCGATCCAGCTGAGCTAGTCCATCCATGATCATTGTTCTCAGAAGCTCTGCCTGACAAGCAGGCGGACGGGTTCCGCTGTTGCAACCCATTGTAAATCAGCTGGTCAACCGTCGTCGCCACCGGTAATACCCTCAGTGCAGTGGTGTCCCCGAGCTCTTGCAGTCTGAGTTTCAATGCCACAAGCACTGGGTCCCAGCAAATGGGCTGTAGCAATATCTGCTCCACAGCAAGCTCTGATACAGCTCTGAAGTCAATGTGATGGTTTGTGGCCTGCATAACTTTTCCAGTGGTGCTGGAAATTAATGGGATACGAAGCCTCGATTCAGATCCCAAGGAGTGACCGCTCTGCCAATTCGAGATGTGTGGAGGGTGTATAAGATGTTCGATATCATCGTGGCTGTATAGATGCGGTGCATGGTAGGGTGCAAAAAGCTGGAGGGGTCGAGGGCTCCGCTGCTTCGGCTTCAAAGACTGCCTCCATTCAAAGAAGCGAGCTAGAGAACTGGGCCGGCCACTGACAGCGACAGTGTCGCCAGTTGAACGGGCGCTGATCCATGGGCGTGTCGTAGAGGGCAGCTAAGAGGAAATGGGACTTTTGTCAGTATGGTGGCACAGCTGGGGGATGAGGACTCATCAAATTGGTGGTGAAGTGAAAGTATGGCTCACGTTATTCTCCTCGTTATATTTACCCAGAGCCGCATCTACATCTGAGTCTGTCACCAGGAATGTCCATGGCAGACGCTCACAGGGGACTAAAATCCGCTGAGAATCTGTCTTCAAACCGTCTTCAAACATGTTATTTAGTATGCTGCCATTGTCTTGTGCATCGTAGTCCCAAGGCTCAATAGATCTAGCCATCTTGTCAACTAGCATTCCAATCCGGAATGCAAGACGTACTGCCTCTACAGCTAGCGGAAGAAGCTCCAAAGTATTGTAGCTGCAGCTGGCGGCGGCGGCAGCCAGAGCGCCTGTGCAAAGTCCGAGACAGCACGAGTTCGCGGGTGAGGGATATGAGTGTCCTACTTGTCTGTGGTAAATCGGGGGCCCATAAGCCCATTGTGTCAGCTTTTCAGTTGCCCTGTAGCTTCGTAACTTATAGGAGATTATTGCTAAGATGATAGAAAAGTCAAGCCACTCACCTCATGAACGATCCAAGCTGATACAGACACAGCATCGCCATGTCTACAGGCACACAATGCCCTTTCTTCCACGCCAAGAAATCTGCGGTGCACGAAAATGAGGGAGTATGGCGTCGGTTTTCAGAATTAAGCTGATGGAGGTCATTGCGTATTGTCCGACGCGCCCGCTCCAGGAATTCGACCACGACAGGATCGTCTTTGCCATCGTATACAAGCGTCCGCAGATCTTTGATCTGAATATCGTATGTCTGGTCGCCAAAAACATATAGATTGAAACGCCCATGTGTTTCCATATTGACAAACGATGCGCAGGCTGTGTGTGTGTTGGTGTATTGTGGTTTGTTGTCAAGCTTGAGATACTACATGCGTGCTCATGTAGAGATGGAGTCTCCAGATCCAAGCCGCTTAGGTTTTCGTAGCTTCATTTGTGCGACTTGTTTTGGGCACATTTAGCCACAGCAGCAGGTGAGGAATCACTTCTATGAGAACTATGTTTGTAGCACAGGCCATGGACTGTCCGTGAACGAGTCTTTTCTCGATGTCAGGAATGTATCATAGGCTCGGTACTTCTTTCAGCCTTCGACATGCCTTGCAAACGGCCACAGAAGAAAGGCCCTTACTTTCGCGAAGACAGGGTCACAATAAGCTTTTCCCTGATACAGATCGTCAAGAGTGCAGTTATCTTCACGTCCTACCCTAGCGTACCGGCGAAGACTTGGTGTTTATTGTCTTGTACCTGAACGTACTTGAACCTCTTTTGCCTGTGTGTATTATGCCTTACCATGTAACCTAGAGGCTCGGCTCGGCTCGTACTTGATTCTGCATTTAGACTAGCGCTACGCAGAGGCACAACTGCCAAGGCTTGTGATGGACGTTTTTTTGTTTCGAACCGAGCTTGTCTATCTACCGACGGCAGTCTTGGGACGAACATGTCTAGCTTATGATTTCACATCACCGGCAGACCAACAGCGGATGGCCCATGGCTACATCCCAGCGCAATCTTGGTTTTTTGAGGCACTAATCACAAAGCTTGTTGGTTTCCTGCGGTCTGGTGGGGAAATGCGGACTCCTGAGGCTTATGAAACTATGTTAATTCAGTACCATACCCCACCTACCTTCTGGCTTACCTACCTTCTAACTAATACTACTACATAAAGTAAAGTTATTTAGATAGCTATAAATTAATTAATTTTAATAATATATACTTAGTAGCTATATAAAAATAATTATAAGAAGTTTCTTAATTATTATATCTAGCTAGATATTAAATTATATAGCTACTTTATATAACTATCTCCTCTTTAATCTTTAGCTTAGATACTTTATTACTATCTTTTTTTAGCTTATTTTTAACTTTAATTATCTTAACTTTATAGTATTTTTAAGGCCTTAGAAGTACTTTTAGGATTTTTATAGTAAGGTTTTTATCCTTTATTTTAAATATAGTTATAAATTCTGTATTAGGATTAGGTATACCCTTATAGTATTTTATTTTCTCTTATACTTCCTTTTTTTACTTAAGGTTAAAGTTTTCTTACTTAAAAATAGTAAACTATACTTTTAAATTATTAATTTTATTAGTAATTTTCTTAGTTTTATATTTAGTTAATCTATTATCTTATAGGGCTAAATTTAAGATATAATTTTTAGTTATATAGTTTTTATTAATTTCCTTAATAGAGGATTTATTTATAGCTTTATTTTTACTAGTTTTTAGCTTAGAGATTTAGGTAATTAGCTTAATAAAATTATTTAGTTAAATTTTTAGATACTTTAATACTTTTTAGTAAAAAATTAGGTATATTCTTATGTATTTAAATATACCTTTAATAATACACTTTATAATAACTTTCTAAGCTTTTATAAGGTATTTAATAAAGTTAATTTTACTAAAAGGGCTTAAATTAGTATAGTTATTTAGCTTTTCTATAGCCTTATTAAATACCCTTTTAAAAATATTAAAAACTTTATTATTAAGTAATTATAAGTTATATAAGGTATATATTAGTAGCTAGTAAGGATTAATATTATATTTATAATATATAGTTATAAAATTAATACTTTAGTAATTATTATAATTATTAAGGATAAAAAGTATAGTATAAGACTTATTATCTTTACGGATTTTATTAATTATAGGAAGGAAGATATCCTATAGCTACTTTATAGTAATATTATTGCTTATTTAATTATTCTTAAAGACCTTAAAACCTTATTTTAGGGGTATTATTCTTTTAAATTAATTAGTAAACTATTATTATTAAAGTTTTTAGCCCTTAAAAATAATACTTAGGGGTAAATAAATACCCTTTATAGTAGCTAAGTTTATTACTATAATTAGGGTTTAAGTAGTATTAGCTTTAATTATTATAAATTAACTATTTATACTTTTAAGAATAAATTTATTATAACTTATAATATTATTAGTATATTAACTATATCTTATAAAGAGTTAAAGGAAGCTTATATACTATTACTTTTTATAATACCTCCTTTATTTATATTAATTATTAAGTTAGGTTTTACTTAATTAAAGTCCTTAAAACAGTTAAAATACTAATTAATTACTTTTAGAGTAAATATAGTAAATTTCTTAGTTTTCTATTTATAACCTATTTTTAAGATTATTATAGGATTTCTTTTTTTAAAAGAAGTAAGTTAATCTTTACTAAGGGGCCTTATATTACTATTTTTCTTAAGGATAGATATTATAAGGGAATAGATAAATAAGAATATTAGAGTATAGTAAAAACGGGCACCCAAATACCATAGGGATAAATATAGGCGCTAGCTCTACCAGGCCTTAAAAAGGGAGTATATAGTAAAATAAAGAAAATAAATACCTAAAAAATTAGAAAGAAAAGGGGGCTAAGTAAGCTATTTATAAAAATTAAAATAATTTAATATATAAATAATCAGAATTATAATAATATATAGAATAATAATAAAGTAGAGTATTAATTATTATACTTAAAAATAAAAGCTTTAAATATATAAAGGTTTTTTATAAATAATTTATAGTATAACTAACTAAAATACTAGCCCTATAATATACTAACCCTTAAGTTTTTTTTAAATATAGAAAAAAGAAAAACTTAATTAAAGTATTTTTTAAAAGCTATACCTTTAATTAAACCTAATATCCTTTCCTTTTTAAATCCTATTTTTATATATATATATCCTAGGTTACCTTTTAATTAGCTATTTTTAAAGTATTTTTTATAAGTTTTTATTAATAAAGCTATTCCTAGCTTATATAATTATTAGTAATTATAAAATATAATACTATAACCTTTACTTTACTTATATTAAAGTACTTTCCTATATATATATTTACTTCTAATAAAATAGGTAGTAAAAATAGAGAAGGTAATAGGGTATTTAATTAATTATTTTTTATAATATTTATAAGACTTTTAAAATACTTCTTATATATATAATACTTATTAAAATTAAAAAAAGTTAGGGTTTTAAAATAATAATTTAGGAACTAAATAAATTCTTAATTTATTAAGCTATTAATACTATAAAATTAATAGTACTAAATAATCTATCTATACTTTTTTATTAAATTTCGGATTTAATTATAAAAAGGCTAAAAAATATATAAGGTTTTATCTATTATTATAATAAAAGCTGGATTATAAGAGAGATTATAATAAAACCTAAGTTATTAGTTTTTTATAATATTCTATATAGCTATAGTATTAAGGTTTATATTTAGTTTAGTTAGTAGAATAAATATAGCTAGAAATTAGTATAAGGTATAAATATTAATTAGTTATTAAAGGTTAATATAGGTAAAATAAAAGGCTAGATTATTTATAATATTAGGTATAATTAATTAAAATCAGGTTATTAATATTACGGTTTTAATAAAGTTTTTATAAAATAGGTTATTATTTACTAATTATTACTAAAAATA
>JBBWSL010000158.1:0-104318 GCA_038088545.1 Diaporthe humulicola
ATAAATATATAGGATACCTATAAGGGTATATTTTAGATAGTTTTAAAAGTCTTTATTTCTTAGCTATACTATACTTATTAACTAGTATAAATATATTTTAACCTTAAATAAATATTACTTTTAGAGAATAAAGATATTCTAATATAAGGTTTTAAGAACTATAAGATAGTAGAGTATAGAAAATTAATATTTTATAATAATAAAAATAATAAGTAATTATAGTATAAGTATAGGTAAAGGCTAGTAATAAATAGGGCTAAGGAGTTAAAAATAGTTATAGAATAATATTCCCCCTATTTAATATAAGCTATAGCTGTATATAGTAGAAGCTTTTGCCAAAATAGGAAAACTTTTTCTCCTAAAGCCGTAGAGTGATAGGCAAGCTAGAGCGCGCAACTCAGTTAATGCTGCTAATTCGAGAAGTTTGGCACTTTGGGACTTACGAAGGCCTGATACTCCCCGGTGAATTCATACGCAGAGTCCCCGCAAACGCAACTGGCTTTGACCATTTTGGCTTTGGTTCTGGGGACAGGCTTGGGCTTCGAGCTGATGGCGTGGAATTGATGGAAGGTGGAATCATCCAAGGAGTCTAAAGTGGGGGACGGCGACAATTGTGTGCTATGGGTATGGGACAGGCCGAACTTTAACCCTTCATCATGGGTCCCGCGACGTCACAGCCGAGGTGTCGCAGAGGCACACTAAAATTCTGGGGCACACCTAGAGCGTGCGATCCGGCCTTGGTAAAGGTTGACGCTCCCGGTACTCCGAGAACCAATTGTTTCGAGATGCAGCCCTTTCTGTGCTGCACAAGTGTGTAGTACTTACTATCCCATGCGGAGGATGAAGAAGAGCACTTTCTCAAGAACAATAACGGGGTGGGGCTGAAAGGCCGGAACCTTCTCAACCCAAACCGGGCTTGCTTGACTAGGTGCGCGCGTTGTCGGTCATAATATCATCTAAAATCCGAGCCACGGCTGGAATGAGCTTAGGAACGAGCGTATATCGTATCGAAGGAAACAAATGAGAAGTCGCTTCGAGTGTCATGAAATTTGAAGCTGTTGACGAGTCCTGATTATTTGTCATTCAGCGAACTGCAATGGCAAGAGAGCGTCACCATGGTATTATTAGTTGACTTGATGCGTTGAATAAACAGCGTTGGAGTCTTTACAAATATAGCTGTCTTTAGCCCTATGACAATATCAAAGAGCAACTTCCCCTGTACCAACACAGATCTATCCATCTAAATGGCTATTTACTATTAGATCCTAGCGCATGCAAGTGGGTTTTCATTGGTGGGAAAATCCCCTGATGACATGTCTCCCAACGTGTAAAATCACCTGCTCCTGGAGGCCGAGCAGTCGATTTCAAGTCTATATCTCGAGTCAAACATAACCAGGGAGTGCAATTCGTTGCAGCTTGCTATTATTTGAAAAAGTACAGTGTCTCAGCGGACTACCGCGTACCACACAACACGAGGACTATTCAGCCCGTCAACACGTTCGGAATCGACTGCCAATACTTCAGCTAGAGAAATTAGGCTGGCTTTAGTGTTCAACTCCGGACAATATTAGAAAATGGATGAAGAGCCGCCAGTCTTGCACAAAGTACCACCGCTTGACACAGCATGGCTCCAACACGAACAGGACGCCAACCTCCTGGCCCCAAAGCCAGCCCTAGACCCCATCGTCAGACAGCAAGTCTACGCCTCACAGTGCCGTGAGCGCAACAACGCCATGATAGCCCCGGGGGCAAGAGATCACCACCTCGCGCAGGGCATCGAGACCAAGGCCACCCACGTGCCCTCGACGCTAGACGGGTATGCTATCCCCATGCTGCAGTACGACCGGACCACCGAACACGAGCCCGGGTGCCCGTGGGTTGTCATCTACTACCACGGCGGCGGGCTGGTGGTCGGCGAGGCCGACAGCGAGGACCTGACCTGCCGGCGCATAGTGAAGGATTCAGGGGCATTCCTTCCGGGGCTGCGGCTGTACTCGGCCGGGTACCGGCTGCAGCCCGCCCACCCGGCGACCACCATCGTGCAGGACTGCGTCGACGCGTTCGACTTCGTGACGGGGCGCCACCCACGCGCCAGGGTCCTCGTCGTGGGCTCGTCGAGCGGCGGCCAGCTTGCCGCGCTCGTGTCGCAGCGGGCGCCCAAGGCGAGCTTCCACGGGGTGGTCCTGCGCTGCCCGGTGACCAGCGACGCGTTCAGCGGGAGGGAGTACGTGCCGGAGGGGATCAGGGAACTGCACACCAGCGCTTGGAACAGGAGCTTCGACACGAGTCTTTTGGGGGTTATGCAGCGGGAGATTCCCAGGGACGGGTTGGAGAGGATGCCGCTTGAGGCTCGGGAGGCGAGCTTGAAGGGGATGCCGAGGACCTGGATCCAGGTGTGCACAAACGATGTCTTGTATTCGGATGGGGCGTGTTATGCCAGGATCTTGAGGAGTGCTGGGGTTGAGGTGAAGACCGATGTTGTGTGGGGATGGCCGCATACCTTTTGGCTCAAGGCTCCGCACTTGCAGAGGGCGTTTGAGGCGGATACGGCACTGCTTGAGGGGTTGGCGTGGATAGCCGGGCCGACAAACTGATGCCTTGTTGAAGACCGTAGACCGTATCGAGTTGGCTGATCTTCATGTGACCGGTGTTCCAGCTGGTTGTACCAAACTTGCCGACTCCCTTGGAGGTAACATTGGGCCCAAATAAAAGCAAACCTATTGACAAGTCAAAGGAAGTCTGTGGAGCCATTGGCTTTGAGAACAACAGCAAACAGTGTCAATGATGCAAAGGGGTGCATTGAACGCGACGAATGGCTTGTATTCTTGATCATGCCGTCCATCTCACTTCTCCCGTCTCTCCAATCCCGATATCTACAATGCTAGCGTACACAAAGGGAAGGTGCTGTCCATGTTCTCTATAGCACGGAGAGGTCGCCGAATTTTTCCTGTGACCGACGTTAGTAACGTTGGGTCGCGGGGCGGTAGGGAAGCGTAGACGTACCTTGTATCCGGGGACGCCCCAGCGGCCTCTGGAAACCAGCTTGGAGGTCTTCTCATCGATCGAAGGCTCGGCGGCGGCAACGTCATCCTGTAGAGATCCATCAGCATCTTGAACATTGCTAAACACTTGACGTCCATAGTCCCCTGCCGTGTACATACCACAGTGAGGTCCTCGAAAGGCCTGGCCTGCTCGATGTTCTGCAGCGTCTTGGTGAGGTCCTGGAGCTCGAGGTCGACCTTCTCCTTGGTGGCCTGGGCGTTCTTCACGGCCTCGGCCTCGAAGGTGTCGATGGCCTTGAGCTGGCGGGAGATGTCGTAGGTGGCGGGCTTGAAGGCCTTGAAGCGCTTCTCGATCTCGTCGATGACGGCCTGGTTCTTGAGCGTGGAGCGGTACTGGGCGAAGTCGACGGCTGTGGGGAGCTCGGACAGCTGCTGCACCTTGCGCTTCGCGTTGTCGTTGCGCGACTTGAACGCCTGCAGGGACGTGACCGTCTGGCCGCGCAGGCCCAGTGAGGTCGTCACTTTGGCCCAGTCGAGCTTCAGGGCTGCGGATCGCTACGCGGGAGAGGGTCGGAGAAATTAGCTCAGGATCTTTCCGTTTTGCGGCGGTCGGGGTTGCTCGGGGTCGGCGACCGTGAAAGCGGCCATCGAAGACAGCGAGGCATCTGTGCAAGTCAATTGAGGGGACAATCACTTACTGCGGCCATCTTTGCGGTTGATATGTGGAATCAAGGGAGTGGAGAGTTTGAAGCACGCGGTTCAATGCGGACGGAGGTTGACGATGACGGTTTCGGTCCGGCTGGGCGGACGCTCAGATCACGTGATTGGCCCCCCGGTTTCATCCGCCGGGAAACGACTTTGCAGACAACGCGCTTAGATGCTCATCTAGGCCAAGCTGATGAAAGATGGGCGATATGAAGCTCTTGATCTACGATGCTTCATGTGAATTCATCTGCATGACCGTGACTCGGGATCAATTGGCAACTCACTCCGTGAAGCTCAAACTTTTGTCCTTGCTCACGATCCACGCACCTCTTAGAATAAGCTCCCCGAGGACAACCTCCTCTACGACAACCTCTAGGACAGCCTCCATTAGCTAGGACAAACTTCTCCGGGATAACCTCCTGTAGCCAGCGCCCGTATATTGGAAGTCCATCAAACAGGAGCAGTGGAGCTGGTCAAGAAATGCTCCTCAGCCCAAGTCCTACACCAACCCAGTGCCTCGGGATTCACGACACTTACGTCCGTCTTGACCTCCATGCCGGAGAGGATCCGTTGGGACAATGCCCAAGTCACGGTAGGTCCGGGAACCAACAGATGGACGTAATGATTTCATGATAAATTGGTCAAGTGCATGGCGTTTCATTTTTTTGAGTGCATCAAACCCGGGAATCAACTCCGACTAATCTGATGTGCTCCAATCCGGCCTCTTCAGGCCCCGAGTCCACCAAACGATGTGAACCCTCAATGCTTCCATGCACCTCTTTTAATACCACAAGAGTTTAGAGAGTCAGGATGGGCGGGTTTTAGATGCTCAAAGCCATGATGGAGTTGACAATGTCGTTGTCGTTCTCCTTGAGTGCCTTGATGGCCTTCTTCCGTGATACGTTGGCCTGGGTCATGACAAGCTCGATGTCCTTGTCCTCGATGCCCTCGGCGTCGACCTCCTCACCATCGTCCTCCTCCTCCTCCTCCTTCTTGGCCTCGCCACCCTCGACGGCCTTGCTGGACTCGCCGTGGTCGTGGCCAGCGTGGTCGTGCTCGGCCTGGGCAAGCTGCTGGGCGGCGGCGGCCTGGGCGGAAGCGTTGAGGTCCTCGATCTTGGCCTCACCGAAGACGCTGAGAGAAGTTGGGATTAGTCCTGGGTTGAGCAAGGGGCCATAGGGTTTTGTGGGGCACTCACATGTACGTGTTGCTGTTAGGAGACTTGTACACCTCGGGGTTGTTGATCACGAAGAGGATCTGGAACAGGGCCCGGTTAGCCATCTTTGGTTCTCTGCGCACCCTATGGCTGCTGGCAGCTCATTTCCGACGACACGAGGGGCACAACGCCTTTTGCGCACGACGTTCTCGCATGCCCCGCCATCTCTTCCACTTCCCCTCTCCCTTCCAGCCCAGGTGTAGACTCACGTTCTTCGGTCGGCGGAGAGTGACGCGGGTGATGCCCTGGATGCGGGTCAGGTGCAGCTTCTCCATGGCCTTGCGAGCCTTCTTCTCGTTGCGAGAGTGGATGACGGCGGTAGAGCCGGCAGGGAGGCTGGAGTCGCCCGCCTCGATCTCAGAGTCGGAGCTGTCATCGTCGCCGCCCTCCTCGACGGAGACGTTCTTGGTAGGCTCCTCGTCCGGAAGCTCCTCGACTCTAGGGTTGGCCATTTTCGCGTCTGTTTTCTGCTTCTGCAAGTCCGGGGAGGGTTGGTCAGCTCAGTCAAAGCTTGGTCGGGCTGCTGGGTTCGAGTGAACGCTGGCGCCAGAAGCGTAGCCTTCCACAAAATTCAATCCGGCAGACCCCACACAATGCAGAAAGCCGCCGGGCAGACGGCGATTTCCAAATCATGGTTCCCGGTCGCCGCCTGGTCCTACGGCTGCCAAAATCGCACGGCGGGTAATTGAGATGCCAGAGACTCACCTGCAACAATATCTACCCCAAAAGGTCAAGGTGGCTCGTCGTTAGAGTGGCTGGAAGGTGATGGACTGACTGACTGAGGGGGGGTTGACTGAAGCAGAGCTCTCAAATTGTCCCTGGCAATTCTGCCCACGGAAGCCCTAGCCACGCTAACCCGATTCAGCAGTCGGCCTTTTTGGGGGAGCTTTTGTACTGTGTATCTGCTGCGTAGAACAACGACCGGGTTTCGCAGTTGCCCAGACAGACAAGACAATAACACTGTTTTGTAGCAGACACAATAAACTCAGACGCTCGGACAGAGAGGAACTTGGTCTTAACCGTGCCCGCATCACATCATAGCCACCTGGGAGCTGAGAAATACTGTCTACCACAGTACGCTTCCTTTGTGAACGCAATAACGCGTTTGACGTAGCCCTCGGGCCGCATCTTCTCACTGTCAACGTCAGAGGGACAAGCATGCATCCAAATTACAACCCCGTCAGGAAGGATCGTTCTGTCGCCTGATGCTGCCCGGAGCGTGTGTCCCACACGCGTCCTCACTTTGATTACAGAACTTTAGAAACTTTGGTTGGTTGGTATCACAATAATTTTGGTTTGGACCATGACGAGTGGTCTTGATTCTCGGTTTCTGAATTCCCTATCATTGACGCCGGCCACCTTTGCCTTTTTGAAGGTGATATGTTCCGTTAAACGCAGCAAAGAAAACCCAGCGGCCCAAAATGCTGTCGTGTTGGTTGTTGTGTTCATGCAGTGCCGTCCAGAATACCGTCACCCTCTAGTAGAACACCATCCACCATCGTCCAGCCGGCCGCGCAATGCACACACGACCGCCATCGTCGCCGACCCGATCCCTCACTTGCTTGCCCTGACGCGCGAAGCCCGAACTCTTCGATGTCTGTCGTTTGCCGAGGTGGGAGGGTTCGCTTATGCCGAGGCCTTGACCTTGGCGACGGCCTTGCGCTCCTCGAATCGTCGCTGCTTCTTGAGGCGCAGGACCTTGTAGCGGTCGAAGTCGGTCAGGGCCGATCGCTTGGCCTGCTGGGCCTTGGTCTTGGCCCAGTTGGACGCCTTCCACTTGCTGTCGATCTCGGACTTCTCCCAGAACTTCTTGACGGTTGGCGTCCGGGCGCCCCGGGGCAGGTTGGCAACCACGAGGTCGGAGAGCAGGACGTTGGAGAAGGAAACGGCTTGTCGGGGAACAGCGAGGGCGGCATCGGAGGCGGGACCGTCAACCAGGGCCTGTGATATCATCCAGTGTCAATCAAAACGTTCCTCCTTCCACAGCCGGGTTCTCAATCGCATTGGGGCGTCAACGTACGCGCTTGTGGTCGATGACCTCGACAATGGTGGCCAGGCGGCCAGCGGAAGGTCCCTCCTGGATCAGGACGACCCGGCCAACCTCAACGAGGCGCCACTTGGGAGCAGAGATGGTCGCGTCACCCATTTTCGACGAAGTTCTGTTTGCGGGGGGTATACTGATTAGAAGGACAGCTCGGATGGGTCGTCGGCACAGAGAAGAAGAGACAGTGTCACGTACTGATGTCGAGTGCTGGAGGTTGTGAGGTGAGTTGGTCGTTATCAAAATTCCCCTGTCGGCGTTGGCGATCCGCTGTTAGCAACGAGTGGATTGATTTTGCGAGGGAGCAGGCGCGATTTGTGCTGGACAGGGTCCGTGCACCACGGCGAAAAGTTTTCGCTGCCGCCGGGCAAGTCACCAAGTCACAGCCGCCTGCAGTCTGGCAGTGACAGGGGAGCCCCGAACCTCGGAGAACCCAAAGCCTGGCAGCCATCCAGCCTGGACACTGGACAGGCCTGCACTAATAAAGCACCCTGCTGGCGCGGCCACAGCAGTCAGTTAATTCGAGACTGATCACTGATGGTTTGTTTACTTGATTTATCCCGGCTCCCAGTCTACGTTTGTAAGCAATTTTTTCGGTTGCGATGTCGTTTTATTAAGAGCTCAATGTCTCCTTCATGTAGCACAGAGATCCTTACACGGATAGCAACCCTGACCGTCCGCTGCAACGCCTCCAGTTGCCATGGGACGTCATCCAACACTCTCCCTTCGTCTCGCCAAACTCATGTGATTTTGTCTTTCGCGCTCTCTTTGACTCAATGCTTACCGTGCTACAAGAGGGCCCGCACGTATGCGGGACCGTTTCTGTCCCCAGAAACTCAAACTGAGGTTCCACAAACTTCTACTCATCGGGATTTATGTACGCCCGAGTGAGCGCTCTGACATGAGACACGCCTCGCCACGCCAGAGATACTATCCCTTCCTTGAACTTCCTGACCCAAGCAGACACGGAACAGCAAAAGGACCGTCTGCAGATGAATGATGATTAGTGCATAAGCACATAGCCAGGCAGCCCTCGTCATCTGGTGATGCGTGCCGAACCCTGCACCGCAGCTTGACATGCTCAAGCACAGACACGGCAAGCTCGCGCCGCCGGCCAGGGTTTCTGTCGGTCTCTTGGTGGCGGGGTGGGTGGCTGCAGCGCTCGATCCCAATCGCGGCCCATTCTCCATCCCAAGGTCTCAGGGTGGCAGAGCACAGCCCAATTAACAATCTTCGGGACGCCGGCCTGCTACGAGGTGCAGAAAGGCTGGCTGAAGATTGCCCAGCCCGCCTCTCTGGGCGCGAGCCTTCCCCCTCCTCGATCCTCCCACGCCCACGATGGCGATTGCCTTTCGATTGGGCTCCTGACGTATCTACAGGCCTCGGGTCTTTCTTGGCGTCTTGCGTGCATCAGTTCACCCAACACTGCCCAAAATGCTGTTCGCGAGATTTCCACTTCATTTCAGCGAAGACATCTGACAACCCACAATTCCCAGCTTACAAGCTGGGTCTGTGTTAGATCTTTTTCAGCTGCCTATAAAGGGGCTAGGGCGGGCAAGCCACCACCAGTAACAGTAAATACTCAGTGCCTCTTATCACAACCCCTCCTTGTTTTTATTTCACATATCAGGAGAATATCACACACCACTTGAAGGTACTCATCTGCCAAAATGGGCGACCCCTTCCTTGATGATCAAGATATCAGTACTGAGGATGTCGTCTTCGCTCAAGCCGATGGCGAGCTCCAGAAGCTCGCATGGCGTCTCAACGGCAAGGCTTGGGCTGCACCTATGAGTATTGACGACTATGTGGCCCGCGAGACACACTTGTCGCAGCAGGCCCTTTCCAAAGATGGGCATTGCATCTATTGGGTCTTGTCCCACAAGGACGACCCTACCCATATCGTCGCGTCGTGCGAGTCCGTTCAAAAGACTGTCTTCATCGCCGGACATGGCACAGGCATCAACGACGGCTTCATCGAAGCAAACGCATACGCCATTGCGAGTGTGTACACAAATCCAAAGTATCGGCGCTTAGGGATGGCCGCATACATGATGGAGAAGCTCCAGGAGCACATGGATGCCGACAGTGAGTGCAGTGCGCTGTACAGCGACGTCGGCAAGATCTACTATGCCAACCTGGGCTGGACCGTCTTCCCCTCAGACCAGGCGACCATCTACTTGGAATCAGAGGACTTCAAGCTCCCAGAGCACCCTGCGACAAGATATCTCAATGTGGATGAGCTGGAGCCTCTGTGTGACAAAGACGTGGCTGCCGTCAAGGCCAAATTCCGGACGCTGGCCGCGGACCACAAGAAGACTCATGTGGCCTTCTCCCCTAGCTATCCCCAGATCGCATGGCAGCTGGCTCGGGAGCAGTTCATGGCCGGCGTCCTCCACAAGCGCGAGATCAAACACCGGGGCGCCATCACTAACAGCGGCAAATCCTGGATGTACTGGGATCACGATTGGCGCGAGGGCAAGCTGAAGATAATGCGGATTGTAACGCTGGACCACGACCCGGAGACGGGTCTGAAGGTCATGGAGGAGAACAAAATCGTCGACATTTTGGAGCTGCTGCGGGCGGCGGCTGCGGAAGCGATCGAATGGGGACTCCGATCCGTCTTGATCTGGGGGCCCGATCCGACTGCGACTCGGGGAATCAAGGGCTTCCACAACTATCATGAGGATGATGTCGATGTCATCTTTGATGAACGATATGAAAACTCAATCCCGAGCCTCAGGTGGAAAGGGGGAAGGAGCACGGATAACACGGTCTGGCAGTACAAGTAAGCACCATTCTTCTCCTTCTACACATCCTCGTCTTTCATGTTTTTGGATGTTCCAGAATACAACGTTCTAGGCTCCGTAGCAGGTGACTAACACGCATCAGTCATTACTATTGTTGGTGTTGATTATTTTTTGACGTCGGCCATTTTGGAGTACAGCGGGCGTTTGGGCACCCCATGGATTGGAAGAAATGCCGGTGGGCTGGTTCTTAATTATGAATTCTCGATATATATGTAGCTCATTACGTGCGCCTCGCTTCTGAGACCAACCATACCTAAGAGCAATGGCTAAACCCCGACCTCGGATATTATCGCATCGAGGACATCACCGAATCCTGTTTCTATTGCTGCGACCATGCCCTCGAGGATTGGGCCCTGTTCATCCAAGAATACAGCCTTCCAGGTCTTATTCCAGCCAAACACACCTCTCATTAGCTCCTTGACGCATCGTCTTGCATCACTCTCCTGCTCTGGAGGATCGTCCAGGTACGCATCAAGCACACCCAACACCAACTCTATGATGGACGCGTTATACGTCTCCATCGTTGCCGGCTTGACAGTACTCTGCATCTTCTCCCACATAGCGTTCCTCTCCGCGTCGTCCAGCGGTTTTGGGTCCCCCTGCCGCAGCTCCTTCGTTAAGCGTCTCCTCTCCCTCGCGCTCAGCCGCGACCCGGCTGCGGAGCTGACCACCCTCTCCAGCCTCGTCCTCACAGCGGCCGGGAGGTGTATGTCTATAAAGTTCAGGTGTCGCTGGATCTGCTCCCTCATGATATGGAATGCCCGGTTGTCCTTTGTCCATTTTGCGACCGTCGACACCCACAGGCCCACCACGTCCTCCTCGCACCCCCGCTCCACAGCCAGCTCCTTCGCGCACCTGGTGATCTCTTCGACCGACTGGGTGACGGCGATGCCGATCACTGCGTAGCGAACCTCACGCCACAGAGCCTCCCACAGAACCAGCTGTACTGTCTCGCTGAGGGCTTCTTGGACCTCCAGCTCCAAGAGGACCACGTGGTAGAGTGCATCGCTGGTGGTGAGAGAAGGATGCACGTCGTACTTATCGTCCAAATCTACACAGTCTTCAACATGAACAAAGTTCTCATCAAATGGGTGGATGATCACTACGTTCAGCGGCGGGCCGGACCAACCCTGACACAGTTCCACAAACCACGCCACTATACCGAACTCCTCCTGCCCGACCGAGCCAATAGATATATACACCATCAGCCCTCCCAGGTGCTGCACGAGGGTGAGGAACAGGTCCCACAGCTTGGGCAGCGACGTGTTGGCCGCGGAGAAGGACTTCAAGCTCAGCCCGGCCCGCTGTAGGACCACTGGCCGCTGCTGAACCATCTGAAACACAATGGACGCGACGGCGCTTTGCGCCGTCATGCCCCGGGCCCACAGCAGGAATACGGACACGACATGGGGGGACTCGGTACGCACTTGCGTGACCCACTGCAGGCAGGTCGCGGCGTCCGGTGCATCGCACTCGGCCTGGACTAGGTGTGTCCTGTGTGAGAACTTGCTCGGGACGTACTGCTGCTCGATGGACAGCCACCTGGCCCAGGCTGGCGAAGATGTCATCTTGAAAGTCGCTGCCAGCTCCTCGTGGTAGGACGCCTCGATCTCGAAGCCGTGGAAAAGGGCCCTCTTCATGTCGAGGAGGTAAGGCGACACCGCAATGTCTGGGACGTCGTTCAGGCAGCCCTCATTGTAGGTTCGCCGCATAGACAGATCGACCCGGTGTCTCGCCATGCTCTGGGCCTGGGTGACTTGCAGCAATATAGCACTGGCGTATGCGTCTTTGTCGATGGTCTGCTCGAGGGACTGGATACGTGCCACGAGGCGGCCAAACTGTACGTCAAAGGGCCTGGTGAAGTTGCCAAAGAACTTGCGGTAGTTCTTTTGCTTGAGGTAGATAATAAATTCTTGTAAGAATTCAACGATGGCCGCATAGAGCTGGGATACAAATTGTAGTATCCTTGTGGTGGGAAATATCTGCCTGTATAGCTCGATCCGGGGTAGGTTGATGCCGATTTGACTCATAACGTCCGTGAACTTGAATAAGGTATCGTAGTGGCTTTTTGCCATGAGCAGAACAAACTTCAGGCTGCCCCAGATCAGCGTCATGTATCCGAAAGCGCATTGCGACAGAACGTCAAAGACTCCCGAGTAGTGGGTCAGCGTGTCGACGAATCTCGCGACCTGGCGTTGCTCGAGCACGTTTGTCTGTGCCTTTTGGATGCCGATGGCGACCCTGTGTAGCTCTGTCACTGTCGAAGATGGGGAGAGGATATTATCGAGGTCGTCGTTCTTCAGAACCTGCTTAAGCTGCAGAATGGCGTCGTGGTAGGCGTCGACGGCACACCTACGAGCTGGAGTTAGAAACTGCCCACTGCGGACCACGACAGATGGCTCGCGCACTTGATATTCCTGTCTGTTTCTTCCTTGTCTGGCTTTGGTGCCGAATCTGAGAACCTCCGAACAACGTCATCTTTTACAGCCCAGCTGTTTGTTCTCGAGGATAATGTAGAAGGGAAGGATTCAACACGAGTGAAAGGCCGACTGTCAGGCGGCCTGGACGCCGCCAAAGGGCTAGAAACCATCTCGAACGAGTGTTCGATTTTCGCTTGAAATTGCGCCCATTACTGAAGGAAAGTACTTGTTCCTAGCCAAGCACCGCGAAAGATAAAGGGAAAAGAGTCCTTGGCGGAGCCTTTGCGACATGGGCGAGAGACACGGGAGAGGAAGCCTGCAACCAGGACACGAGAGCATACTGTGGCATCCCCCGAACACCCGCTCGGGTCATCTACAGCTGGGAGCCGCCAGAAATGAAGACACGCCAAGGGATCAATATTGCATCTTGTGCAACTCAAGGTATTCCAGGACCCTGGGTCCAGGCCCCAGTGGCGCTCCGTTGTGGCCATGCCAGGAGAGGTAAGCTCATTGAGGGCTGGAAGCCACCGCGACATCTGCATCCATAGAATGCATCCATAGAAGGCATCCTTGGAGAAGCAATGTCTTCACCTGCCACATTCCGTGATTGCAAGCCAGCCCAGCGATCCAGGCTCGCTCCTCCGAGCGACTTTATCAGGCACCCTCCGTCGAGGCTGCTGACTGCCGACCCCGAGTATGGTTCTCCAAAGGTTTATTTGAGGCTCAAGGAATTACACGGCCCACTCAACGACCCAAGCGTGCGGTACTGTAAATGGGCCTGGCACATAAGTCTCGAACGACAATCTGACATGGGAGGGCTGACAGGTGGGGACGATGGAACCTGGTCTCCATTTTGGATGCTGGTGTCGAGAGATGAACCCGGAATGTTTCCAGCGCCGTGTCGCCACGCTGGACGGACCAGACCAGTGAGATAATCCGACGACTTACAGCGACGCAGGACTGAGAGCCTCTTGTCGGCTGAGTAGACCAGATCAGCATGAAGCTCGACTAGAGTTGTCCCTCGGAACGGCCAGCAGCACGCATTATACACAGTATGTAGGTTGGGCTGTGGAGGTGCATGTGCTTGCTTTCGACGGAGTGCACAGGACCCCGGGCGTTTAAATGCACCCCTGGCGTTTCGACGCGGCATCAAACGCCAAGCGCATTAGGTCCCGCAGACCCACCGTTGAACCTTCTCCAATGCGACCAGTGTCGGAAGACTTTGGGAAAGGGGCAAATCATCCTCGACAACAATGATCATCAAACCCCAGGAGCTTGTCGCAACGACATGCCAACACAGATGAGCTTTTCAATCTTCTAAGTCATTCCTTTGCATCATTGCTGGCAACGGCCACGCACCCACACACGCCCACCATGCCTCTCCTTCAACCTTTGACCCGACCCAAGTCACCCAACAGCTCTCTGCTCTCCGCAAAGAGCTACGACCCCGATGCATCCTCCATCCGCAGCGACCAGGAGAGCGACTCCGAGGATGACGAGCGCCAGGCCAGAGCTCGCAACAGCCGGGAGCTGCGTGCTCACGATCGTATAGTGCTTCTGGAGGAGGAGGAGATGGACCAGCTGGTCATTGAGGCGCGCCGGCGTCAGGAACGCCAGCGCGAACGGAGTGGGTCTGGCCAGCGCAGGGGATCGAACCTATCGTTGCCGCTACCAATGCGACTATTTTCGAAGACCAGGAGCGAGAAGAGCCGGTCCAGCAGTCCGGCCGACAGAGCAGTCATCGAAGAAGAGTCCATTGAGGACCTAAGAGGCGAGGCGAGGAGACAAAGACGCGAGAGGAGGAGGCAGAAGAAAGAGAGACTGCTGGAGAAGGCACAGGACGGCGAGGACGGCGAGCTGATGCATGAGATGGAGGAGGGCCACATGAAGGAGACCAGCTCGACAGGTAGCAGTGACCGCGAGGACAGCGATGAGCTCGACCGGCGGGGCCTTCTTCACCTGGCCGATGCGAAGTCACAGCGGAAGAGGCACCGTCGCCGCTGGACAGTGGTATACGTGTTGATTGCAGTCGCTTTTGCCGGCCTGTCTATCGTTGCGTGGCGGCTGTCCATCAAAGCTCCTCCGGTAGTAAAACAGCAGGCCCTCGTCAGCAACGGCACCGCCCTGTTCGCCCCGACCACGATCATTATCAGCTTGGACGGCTTCAGAGCGGATTTCCTCCAACGAGACCTTACGCCCAGGCTCAACACTTTCGTCCAGGAGGGTGTCTCGCCACTTTACATGAACCCATCCTTCCCAAGCGTTACTTTCCCGAACCACTTCACTTTAGCTACCGGGCTCTACCCTGAGGCGCACGGCGTGGTCGGTAACAGCTTTTGGGATCCCAACCTGAAGGAGGAATTCTTCTACACCAATACTAAGGTCTCAATGCAGCCGAAATGGTGGAACGGCGAGCCCTTCTGGGTCACCGCTGAGAAGCAAGGCGTGCGCAGCGCTATTCATATGTGGCCGGGCAGCGAGGCTCACCTCGGTGACTTTGAACCTGCCTTCATTGATAAGTACAATGGCAAGGAGAAACTCTCCAACAAGGTCAACAGAATATTCGATTTCCTCGATCGGCCTGGGATGGAAAACCCGGACGTGGACCCCACCGACATGCGGCCGCAGCTTATTGCAGCATATGTCCCCGATGTCGATGGTGACGGCCACAGGTTCGGGCCCAACAGCACAGAGATCCGTTCCACCATTCAGAACGCGGACAAGATGATGGACGGGATTTTCCTCGGCCTTGAGGCAAGGAATTTGACCAACATCGTCAATGTCATCGTTGTTTCCGATCACGGCATGGCCACCACGGATGTCTCCCGGATGATTCAGATGGACGACCTTGTTGACCTCACCAAGGTTGACTATATTGATGGCTGGCCACTTGTTGGCTTGCGACCAAAGAGTTCGGCCGACGTGGAAGAAATGTATGATGCTCTGGCCGATAAGGCCAAAACCAACCCAAATTTCGACGTCTATCTGCGAGACGTCAACATGCCGGAACGATATCATTTCTCCCAGAATGAACGCATCGCGCCGCTCTGGATCATCCCCAAAACCGGGTGGGCCATTGTGACGAAAGACGAGTTCAATATAGAGGAGGCAAAAGCAAAGAACCTCGACTACAGCCCTAAAGGCCTGCACGGTTATGATCACGAGCATCCCCTGATGAGGGCCATTTTTATCGCGCGAGGCCCTGCTTTCCCACATACGCCTGGCAGCAAGCTTGAACCCTTCCAAAATATCGAGGTGTACAACATTCTTTGCGATTCTCTAGGCCTCGAGCCCTCGCCTAACAACGGCACTCTGCGCCTGCCTCTGAAACCAGTCGGTGTACATGACGAAGTCCCGGCCATTGAAGTCCCATCGGATCCCGTCACCAGCTACACCGTCGAGCCAACGACGAGTCCGACACCAGCCTCCTCGCCGTCATCGTCAAAGGCGCTAGGCGTGGATCCAGTCGTGACCGGCGATGTGTCTGTTCCGGTCGGAGTCGACGTTCCGGAGGAAAATGCCAATGACGGAGATAAGGGCGGAGCCGGGTCTATCAGCGAGTCTGCTAAAGGCGTCTGGGGCTGGGCTACTGATGAGTTCGGCAAGGCCTGGAAGTGGACAACTGGAAAGGCTGGTGAGGCCTGGGACAAGATAACGGGGATAGATGGGAGCGAAAAGAGCGAGGGTGCGTGAGAGCTCTTGTTGGTATAATTTCGTCATTTCTCTCTTTTGCGCGGCTCATTGGACGGTCTCGCGTGTCTGAATGGGTTTCAATATGCTCGAGGGCTGGTGCATGGCGTCTGGGAGTCTATGGGAGCGGCGGTTCTTCTCAGATATCATGGTATTTCTCATTCACTTCGTGAGGCGTTGGCCCTGGATTGGGTTAATTTTTGAATCAACCGAATTGATCGCGTAACGTGGATTTGCACACTGTCGATCGTGATTCTTGGCTTGATCGTTGTGATTGTTCATGAAATGTTCGAAACCATTTCACCAGGTCTATGCTATCCCAGCAAGATTTCCTCCGGCTTCTCCGATCCACCGACCTGAAAGGCGACCTGGAAGACTTTACCCAGGCTCACACGTTCCCATAGAAGTCTCGTCTGGTTGTATTCGATAAGTAGCACAAAATAAAGGTCCCACTCAACGTCCTCCTGGTCTCTGGGGATGTAGTGGGCCCAGTTCCGGCACTCCTCCTGCGTAAAGGACTTGGCTTCAGAAAGCGCGATGAAGTGGCACTTCGCCCCGTCGCGCTTCTTGGCGATGTCCTCGTTAAGTACGATGTGCCCACACCAGTCGTTGTTCTCGTCAGCAATGTCACAGCGGACAAGGCCACTTCCTGGGTGTGACGCTTCCGTCGCGTCCTCGTTGAGAAGGATGTAGAACTGGGCGCGAAGTGTGAAGAACTGCAGGATAGCTTGGTCTGGCAAGTGGCTCCTCTCAGCTTCAAGGCTGACTACCCTTACGCCAAATGGAGTATCACAGACCGAGTGCGAGAACTCCGGCTGGTCCTTTCTCACCATCCCCTGCACGTTGCGCCCGTAACTGTCTGTTATCCGGCCCTCGGTCAGTGTGATCCTAGGAGTCACTGGCAGTACCTGATCCAGAAAATTGTCAGCATTCTTCATCTCTGAATTACCGAGGGCAGAAACGCTCGATAGCGACATACTGTCCCATACTCGGAGCTTCCTTGTCCGTGATCACTTTGCCTCTCCCTAGCATCTTCTCTTATTTGGCGCACCAGCGATGCTTCTCTTTCTCTAGCAAGCCTGAGCTCGACCTCCGGGCGCTTTTCATAGTTGTTAGGATTTGGTAGGTATTCGCAGCCGCGGTTCTGAGGATATCCACGGTTGCCATTGGGAAGATATTCGCAGCCGCGGTTCTGAGGATAGCCACCACCCTGATTGTGAGCATCCTCGTCTTTCGGATTTGGGGGATACTCAATCGGTGGAGGGTCGTGGTACCGATCATCCTGATACGACTGACTAGCAGAGCGATTCAATATTTGGACAGCGCGTACATCCTCGTCGACAGCGTAGCCACGCCAGCGTGGCAGGACATCTTTGACTTCGCGCATCAAACGCTTGTCCCATACTGGTCGAAGATCCCCAGAGCTGTCACGAATGAACCACTGGATCCAGGTGTGTTGAAGAAGCCATTCGTGGACGTCGACAAAGCATCCATCAAGCGTCTCCCCCTTGTATCTGACCCGGGATCCCTTATCGTTGCTAGCTTCTCTGCTCTTTTCTTCCGCCGGCGAATCATTCATATCAAAGCTCGCGTCCGTCCACCCTGCCCAAGACCAGCTTGGCAGCTCCATGTCGATTTGGCCAGACCGGACATTCTTTGAGGGCTCTCTCCGTTTCTGAGCACTCAGAGGTTCCCACAGAAGAGCCAGGTCGAAGTGTGAAGGTGGGAGGCCGTATAGAAACTTAGCCCTGTCTCCATGCATATGGCTTCTCATAAGGCCTGCTACACCCTCAAAGGCAGGCAGTATATCCTCTGCATTCGTCAAGTGCCTCCCCGTATAGAGGGAGACAAATTTCATATAGAGCGAGATAGGCCGAGTTTCTAATCCACGCAGTGTTCTGAGGGGCGAGTTCATCCAATCCATGGACAAACCATTCCCAGTTGGATCCTAATACGTGTTAATGACCCGTTTCGGGTCCCAAATGGATTTCTTGTAGAACATTCCAATTCATGACATACGGGGAACCGTAAAGGAGACAATCGGGACTTACCGGGTATATATCTTGCGACATATTGCTTTTTCGACACTGGAAGTAGAAACGACCCCCAGCAAAGACGAGACACCGTGGAGACAGAATCCTCTCCTGGAAAGTCCAACCTCGCTGATCCCATACGGAATCTTGAATAACCCTCTCGGATGGTCTCGACACCTGCAAACGCAGGCCATCAACATCATTTGCGATGGGCTTGTCTGCCTTCATAGGGTTGAAAGCCGTAAGACCCTCCCTGGCGCTGTTTCCGTCTGCTGCGCAGATCGTCAGATGGGCATTGCCGTATATTAAATCCATCTGTTCCGCATTAAGCTTGAAGGATGAATAGCTGTCTTGCACGATACACATTGAGTCGATCCATATGTACCGCAGCCCAAGGTCCCTAGTTAATTGGATGGCCTGACGAATAGTTTCTGGAAGGTTGCGTTCGTCGATGTTGCCTGGATATGTCCGCTTGATGACATTGGCGCGTCGAGTGCAATGGTCCGGATGGGGGTCTTTTCCCCAGACATAGCTTAAAGCGACATAACGTTCCCAACTGCCTTCAAGGGTCCTAGGTAACCTGCATAGATTCATTTGGATCACGTTGATGACGCCAAACCAATTCTGCTTCTGGAGCTCCTCGAACCTCTCGGGCTCGTACAGTTCTGTGCACCTCGGTTTGTGGCGGTCGCAGAGGTCGAGCCAACTTCCGATGAGAGCGTACTGACTCTTCTTTGGGTCGAAGTCCCGCGCGAGAAACTCTGATTTGGCCCATCTGCCTTGCTGAAATCCGTCGGCGTTCGGCACCATCGGGTCGGGAGGCGGCACAAACAGTATGTAGGACTCTTGGTCCCTGCCGTCCCTCTGCTTCCACCAGAATCTGATTCGACGTGACACATTGTGATAATGCGTGTCATCCTCTTCACCTGTGCTTGAACCGGGCCGCGGGTCCAAGGCCTGGCGGCCGTCGACCTCCCACACCATGAAACATGTCGGGTCTAAAACATCGTCTGGCTTCTTCCCTTCCTTGAAAGACCGCTCGAGCTCGCTCGCGTTGTCAGCCCCGTTGTCTAAGGTGCTGACATTGCTTTCACAGTCGACGCTAGTACCGGAAGCAACATCGGTCTCTAAGTACTCAGCGATCTCTAGGCTATACCGCTTTACCGCTGACCAGACGAGAGTGCAGAAAGGGCAGCCTTTCCGTACAGCATTCGTCCTGACTTTTGAAAGCTTTCCCAGAGACCTTTTGCCGAATCCAGAGTTTAGTTGGGATCTTGATGGCGGGACGGTGCCCACGACCCGGGCACGCGCGGTCGTTGGTCTCAAACCGATTGTTCTGGCAAGGTCAGAAGTGGCAATGATGAACTTGTCTCGAGAGAGACCCAGACTTTGGCAGTCATTGCAGAGCTATGCTTTCGGATCAGTTGCCTTCTTGCTTGGAGAAATTGTCGCGCAAGCACTTACTTCCTCGCCCCAGCTCGCACTTCTGCCCACAGTGTGATATACTGACATTTTGAACCCAATGCAGGCTTATGTGCTAAAGCATATCGCGATTTGCGTGAGCAGATAAGGGAGAGTGGAGAGGAGCCAGTCCCGCATTTACATTTCGAGGAGGAGAGGGGTTAAGATCAGTCCAAGTTGCAGGCCGCAGTAGCAATTTCAGCGGTAGCAAAATCCTCGTAGTGCTTACATATGAATTCAGCTCCTTGCAGCCACAATTCGGCAGTTTGGTCTCCATCAGTTGTAAGATGATTGGTACAGAAGTAAGCAGCCGCCGTCGCTCAGCTTTTTTCCATCCACCCACACGATTTTTTGGATATGAATCAAACTCTATGTCTTGTCACGCCGATTTATCTGTACATAATTATGCAGAGGTTTAAAATACACATTTCGCCAAATGGTATGTGATTTTTCTGCAATTGAACGCATGCCGGAAATATCATCCCTCCGAAAAGGCCAGGTTGAAGCCGGTTGCTTCTCTTCCGCACTGAAGAAAGTGCTCTTAGCCAGCTGCAGTCGTCAGTGTCAACACTGGTCTTTGCCCCAGTCGTATCAAGGCCGCACAACTCTCTGGCCAATCTTTCACAAACTCCCCTGTGTGGGATCATTAACTCCTCATCGGAGCCCGCTGGGGCTAAGGCTGTATTTCCCTCTGGCGAATTCTCCAGTCTTGCTGGGACGAAATTTTCCTTCCTTCGAAGTGATATTCTCCTCACAACACGCTTAGAGATCATCAAGGTCAATAAATATATATTCCCAAAAAGAACACCATACAAAAGTCCCACCGGCGAAGACCGAGAAGACAATGTAGAGTATGGCAATCTGCACAGGGAGCAATTCAGCAACTCATCAGTAATAAGGGGTAGAACCAGTGATGAGAAGCAAAGCACGAATTGAGGGGAAAATAAAATGAGATAAGAGACCGGAAAACCACATACTTTGCAGGCGTCGTCATAATTCCGACCATCATAGAGCGGCGTGAGAACGCAGATTGACAAGCCCGTAACGAAAGCGATCAGGGAGTAAGACAGGAGCATCATAGGCGCCTGCCACGTAAACACCATGTTCCACCTCACCTCGGCCCGGACAGGCGCCCCAAACGCGGTGGCAGATCCCTGACTACCAGCGGGCCCAGTCGTGCCGCCCTGCGCCGCCTGCTGAAGCGGGACGGCGGGGGCGGGCGGAGGGGCCGTGGAGAGGAGCAGGTCCCGCGGTCCACCTCCGCTGATCCTCACGACCATGTTCAGCCGCCTCCTGAGGTCAGGGTGCTGCGTGTGGTCCCTAGAGGCTGCGTAGAGGAAGTGCTCGGATGACGAGAGGAGGACCGCGCAGAAGGACATGATGAGCGACGCGTACCACGACGCCGGGCCCAGCCAGTAGATTGTGTCTGGGATGGGCCACGAGAAAGAACCTATCACGGCGGCCGCGAGCAGGCTTCCCTGGAGACCATTGTCAGAGGAGGATGGCTTCAGCTGGACAGGGTTGCCGGGCACCCCATACCGAGAGCTGCACAAATCTGTACTCGTCCAGCTTCCGGGTCTGCCACTGGCGCAGGCGCAGGGATATCGAGTCTGCCGCATCTCTGTCTTCCACGCTTTTGGCCAAGCGAAGGATGGGGAGAAGTGTGTTCTGGCGGTAGAATCTATAGTAGGGGAAGGTGGTTATATTCGAGATGGCAAGTATTGCTGTCCTCGTGAGTTTCCAGGCCTTGTCCTGTAGGTGGAGGTAAGGCCATGCTGGTCAGCTGGGGACTGGTCAGGAGTCGAGAATGAGGAAAGGATCACACACACAGATCTCTTGACCTTTCGAGCAACAGCCGGCACCGTCATTTCGAGAAATGGGGCTTTAGTTGACGAGACCTCCAAAGTTCTAGGTTTCCGCGTTGTTGTGTTTTGTCCACCCATGCCGTCGAGCAGTTGGAAGAGAGGAGACCTATTCAGGGCGCAGAGCAGGAACCTCTGAGGCCTGCGCGGTGACGCAACATGACCTGGGCATCTTCCAGCTAGGCTCAGATGTCGGCGATCGGTCAGAAGCTGGAGGACATAGCATTCCTCCAAACACCTACACGAAGCGGGAGTAAGGGCAGGGGGCAGCCTGCAGTAGCCGCCGCTTGCTCGCTGCAAGACAGTGGAACACCCTCAGTTGTTGTCGTGCTGAGGCAATAAAGCGGCAGAGAGCAAGACAGAAAATCGCAAGGGGCCACCAAACTCTCGAATTGGGTCTCTTGGCACGCATCGTGCAGCCCATGAAGACGGCAAAAAGGTAATTGATGGTCATAGACTTCGTAGATTTCATAAATAAAATAGACCAGTGTACATGAACTCCCAGCTGAAAAGAAAAGCCTGATCCGGCTCTTGCTCAGTTCTCCCTCTTCGCTGACAAGACTTCCTCAACTTTTTCTTGATCGTAAAATCGTCAAATCTCCAGGGTAAATGATAGTGATACGCGTAGAAACTGCTCCGCGCGCATCATGCAAGGGGATACAACAAGTTGTATAACAGAAAAGCAAATGCCGTCGTCTCTTCATCATATCGCGTTCCCTGTGCCAGCACCCCTTTCATCTCTTCATCCTCCATCATCTCCCATGTCGTCATGCCGCTATGTCGCGCTCTGTGCAACAAAATCAACAAGTATGTGCTGTTGATCCACCAGGTAGTTATATGGAGTCCTTCTGTAGTCAAGACAATCTGCAATGATAAAGTACCGACGTCAGGGTATCCAGGCTGAAAAGACCAAAGGTACAAGGCCGGCCAAATAGATCGAAGCCGTAAGTAGCCCGCCGCTCTCTATATAATGATATGCAAATATTTCAAGTCTCCGGTGCGGTGTGGAGTGATCGTGCCCGAAAGGGTAAAGGAATATATGTCCCGGAGTGCGCCGGCCCACAGAATGAAGGTTTCAGGTTCCAAGTTTTCAGAAGGCTCAAAGATGTGTGGACATCTCGTGGACAAGTGTGCGTCCACTCATCGTCGCGGGTTAATACCTCCGTGGGCGGCCGGTATCGTACACGACCTCTCGCTCAACAACCCTCTCGCGCTCATCATCCCATCTCGGACGATGGCGGTGGTGACGGCGGTCGCGGTCCCAGTCATCACGGATTTCGCGCTCGTACTTGATCTCGCGAATGCGGTCCTTCCTCCGTGCTCGGATGCGGTCCGATATCTCGACCAGCTCAAGGACATCCTCCTTGATGCGCATTCAACGTCAGCGGTCTGCGTCTAATCTCTGCGAAAGCTAAAGGGCTTGACTCACATATTTCAGATATTGCATTACGTAGAAGAACTGTTCAGTCTCTTCATAGTCATAACCGAGCTCTTCGATGGCTTCTCTGACAACAAGATCTTTCGTGACCTCGGTCCACATTTCCCTGCTCTTCGGCATTGGTGCAGGCGGCGGAGGTGTAGGTCGTAGGCTGATACGCCTATCAGTAACTTTCTCGACCTCGACGTCTCGCTCGCGTTCCTTGTCATAGATCTGAACGCTTAATCGATCACGCTCCCTGTCACCGCGGGGAGGAGCGTACGCCTCACGGTCAGAGATGACCGTCGTGGACGACGAAGTAGGCGGCGACAAGGGCACCAGTGCACTTTCACTGGAACGCTCAGGGATGAACTTTGACCGGCGAGCACCATTGTACCGCTGCCAAGTGAGCTCAGCAGCGCCACCACCAACGCCATCCATGCGCACTCTTTCGGTGCCCGGTGGGACGTCGACAACCACCCAGTCCTTGGTGGCTCCGCCCCAGGCCTCGCCCATGCGGCCTCGTGAATCAATCCTGCCCCTGATCATGTCCGACTCGTCATCATAACCTGGTGCAGCTGAATGTGAGCGAGGCCGAGCCGACGAGCTCCGGTGCTCATGCTCAATGTCGACCTTGAGCTTATCGCGTCCGCTGGAGATCACGATATCGTCTTCATGGTAGTATGAGTGATCCCGGGCTGGAGGTGGGTCGTACGAGACCCTAGGCCGTTCTCGGGACACCGAGCGTGCACGTGAGCGAGATTGAGACCGCGTCTTGGTGATGTCAATCTCGGTCTCATGACGACCGTGATAGATATCTATGTCCGTCTCTCGCTTTTCGACTCGACGGGGCGGTGGCGGAGGAGAAGGGGGTCGTGCCACTACCAGGCCTGGATCCCGTGTCAGCAGAAGTTCTCCTCAATTCTGCGGCAAATATTTCTGTCACTGCTGGGGCTGTTGGAGCGCGGGACGGCACAAAGCCAGGAACTTACCGTGATCGATATCTCGGTAGTGCGTAATGACTTCTCTCTCAATGGTTGGGCCTCTGATTACATGAGGCTCGGGCGGAGGAGGCGAGGGGCTTGGACTGGGCGTGGGAGCCCGCTCACGTTCCCGCTCGATGATCCTGAGTCTGCTTCTCTCGATCTCGGGTGGCGGCGGCGGCCTCGGCGACAGCGACCTTTCCCTCTCAATAACCCGCGTACGCGTGCGTTCCATGACCGGGGGTGGGCTGGGCGAACGGTCAGGCCGCTCGATTATCCGTGTCCCCATCCGCACTCTGTCCATGGCCGGACCCCTGCTGGGGCTCCGTACCCGCTCCCGGGAATGATCGACAATCCGCGTATGGATCTCTTCCCTTTCACGGATCTCTGGCGGCGGCGGCGGCGGAGGGGGTCCAGGGCTCACGCTCCTTGCCCTAGTCTTGGTTACGATGCGCTCCCTCTCCCTCACAACTGGGGAAGGGGACCTTGGCCTCGGCCTAGCTCGCTCAACAGTCTCGACGTCGCGCTGGCGCAGGACCAAGGGCCCTGCTTCGGCTGGCCGACGGGATTCGTCTCGCATGAAATGAGGCACCCTCGACTCGCGTTCTACCTCTTCGCGAACGGCAACCTGAACATCGCTGCGCCGGGCCATGGGGGGAGGAGGGGTGCGTGACCGTCTTTCCTCCCTGCGCTCGTAGTAGACCTCTTCGTCGCGGGGAGGAGGCGGTCTGCGCATGGGGGGGCCTCTTGGCGGTTCATCTTCGTAGTAGACGTCACGCTCCTCGTAGCGGCGAAAGGTCTCAGGCATGGTGGCTGCTGGTCTGGCTCGGAGGTCGGGTGCCTGGTTGCAAACGGGAGATCGACGCAGGTTGGACGACTTCGGATGGAGGGCTGAGATTTGGAGACCGTCACTTGGAAAGAGGTCAGTACCCTGTCGCTTTACAGTCGATCGGATTGTTCAAACAGGAACCTACCTACCTTGCGAGGCTTCTCTATACGGCAGATGGATGGGTGACCTAGGTCAGATAGGGCCAGATGCCAGACCGGGGCAGGTCTAGGGCAGGGTCAGGCAGGGCAGGTCACCTCGAGGTCTCGTCTCGGGTCCCAGGGAGGTGGTGTGTTGCTTGGGAGGCAGAGCAATAGACGGAGGAGGAGAAGAGGTGAGGAGCAAGGCAGGTAGGTATGTGAGTGCTGACCAGCGCGGGAGGTAGGGTATATGGCTCAAGACGCTAGACAGCGGTTGTCCCGCCTGAATTACCGGTCTCTCGCGTGTCCTCGGTGCGATCCTGGTTGATCTTGTTCGGGTAGCTGACCGGGTTGTGCTGGTCAGGTCTGGCGTCGAGGAGGCTGGCCCAAAGGTGGGGGGTGGGGTCGGTTGCGATGTGCAGGGCAGCTCGGTGTTGAAGTGGACTGCCTTTGCGCTTGCTTGGGTTTCCCCGCCGAGATGGGCGAGGTTAGCAGCGGTGATGTATGACGGTATGCAGCGGGCTAGACCACCTGGGCAGGGCAGCGTAATAATGCCTGATGCCCCGTCGGTTTCTGCTTGCTCAAGGACTGCAAGCACAGGGAAGTAGGCGAAATACCGCAGACACTGGGCCCCCAGACAGGAATGGTGAGCTGGCCAACAATCTTGGAACGATGATGGGCGCACAAAGTAAAAATAAAGTGTAGCAGAAGAGGAGCAAGGGATCCCAAGGTGCAAGGGTAAGGATGGGATGGGAGGGATGAGGACGGGGGACGGGGCACGGAAGGGGATGGCATGGGATGGCATGGGATGGCATGGGATGGGTTTGGCAGGCCGGCCTGTGTCTGTGTCTTGTGCCTGTGTGACTGTGTCACCACCCGTGGGGCCTGGGACAGGCTTGCCAATCCGGGATGTTGTGGCTGGCGTGCTGTCAGACAGCCAACCTAGCGATTTAGTGATGGTGGTTACCACAGGATATCGATGCGCAGCCTAGCCGAGCCTCGGTCTTGCTGATCTGATTGATCTGATCTGACATGGCAAGCTGGGCCCGGTCTTGTCCGATGTATCCTGCCTGCTCGCTTCTGGTTCATTCTAGTTCGGAATGAGGCACGGTGAACCAGACCGTGGAAGCTGACTGGGGGGAGAAGTGCATCAGGCTGGCTGGGTAGAGATGGTGGGAGACGAGCTGTCTAGACGGTAGAGTACTGTGTATATCAGGCTCCCCACTCCGTTTTCCTGCTTGGGCGGCTCAACAGCAGGGGTGCGATCGCAGCGTGCATTTACAGCATGGACAGTCAGAGACGGTGATCACGGTCCAGTCGGACACAGCATGCTGCTGCTCGAGTCTGTCCTTCTGTCCGCGTCTGTCAGGCAGTCACCAGGCTGGGCGGCGGGCATCCGGTGCAGACCCAACGTCGTCATCTCACAGCTGGGCGCCCCAACACCACCACCCAGGCAGACCGTCCATCCAGCCGTCAAGCCGCAAGCCCAATACCACCACCTGGTTCGTCCGTCCCGAACATGGTCGGCGGCGGTCTAGTCTCGTCTCATGCAGAGTGCACAGAGGAAAGTCTCTAGAGCTTCTGCCCCTCGGGAAGCGGGAAGACCAAACCTTGGAACCCCCCGGCTTGGCTGGCTGCCATACCACGCTGCAGGCTGCTACTGCTGGCCAGGGTTTGCTTGCCTCGTGTCATCAACAGCGAACAGCAGCAGCCGGGGGCGACGGTCTGACAGGTTTTGTCGATTCGTGCCCCCCCTACACAGTACAAGAGTTGGTGTGGGTGGGCGGAATGGGTGGCCGCGGGCTGAGCACTTGAAGGCTGAGGGGATGGATGGTGGGCACGGTGGGCAAGCATTTGACAGGTGATCCTGCCCGTCGCCGTCCTTGGTGCAGCTGGATCTGACATGAGGAGACCGTGTCGTACAGCGAATCCTCGAGCTCCCAAAAAAGTCGTGCTCGCTGTGAGTGCGTGTTTCAGGTGGCATGTGCCCCGTTCTCGCATCGAAACGCCGTGTCCCGGGTCGGATTCACGGTCGAGTCCACGGCAGCATCTTGGAATAGGTCTTTTCTCTGGGGACCAGGCCCGAGACCAGGCCCGCCAGCCCATCCAGCGCCGCATTCTGCTGTATTTAGAGCTGACAGCCCACATTTCACCAGCTGCTGTGGATGCAAGCTGCATGCGGCTCTGGGTCCATCGTTTCCAAATACAACATCCAGGCGTGTTGGCAGACTTTGGCACTGTACTGTGTATTCGTCGTCGCAGCTCTCCTAGGCCTATGAGACGTTGCACTGCTTGTAACGAACCTCGAGAATAGAGTGGGGCCTCGCTCCTGGTAGGGTTCGACCTCACTCAGCCCCGCGCTGCCCTGCTTCGGCCTCTACTGTAGGACATGACAGAGACAGAACCAGACCAACGATGCCCAACGCAAAATCTTATCAGTGTGGTGAGCGCGACGGAGCTTCCTGGCCGTCTACGTCTTTTTCCCATTAGGTTTCGGTCAACAATCACCCATAACGGCTCGACGAACACATCGCCAGCTCTCTCTCTCCAGATTACAAGGCATAGGCGAGCCGATCCCGTCGCGGGGCCATACGTGTGACGTAATCGTGCAGTACAAGATTCCATCGCTGTTGGCTTCATCCGAAAAGTGGCTGGGCCACTCACGGCGGCAGCGTCTCCCTACCGATTCACCCATCTCACAAAATCAGGGCTCAACTGCCACGATACGACATTGATTCCGGATTATGGGAACCCTTCGGCTCAATAGCGCCTAGGGAGCTATAATAGTTCCCGGCTTTTAAGGCAATCGTCACACTTCCGGAGCCGCAGGCCTGCAGGCGGTTTTGTCCTGTGGGAGAGCAGCCAGGCTGGGAACCGCTGGGCCACAGGCCGTTGGTGTGCTTCAATTCAAGGTGTCCGCAGCACCGAGTGCAAGATTGCCTGCCTAATTGAGATGTTCCGAGTCTATCCTCTACTGCTTGTATTGGTCATTGTAATTGTTCCGCTAAGCGCTGGCATCATGTGGGCAGCCTGAGGCAATTGTTGGCAGATGTGCTCATCTTCCCTGAGGATCAGTTGATGGGCCGACGAGAAGCCGTCTCCAAACCCCCCACCCCAGGAGAAGACCCCGCCAACTTCTGTGCTTGACCAAGCGAGCCACTCAGGTTGAGCCCAAGAAGTCTTTTATCACTTTTTAGAACTATAAAAATTGTCTCTACCTAGTTCATTGTCGAGTTACTTCCCTTCAGGTGCTGCGCCGTCTCAGCTTCTGAAATCGACAGTCAAGCCCACGTTCTTGTAGGAAACAATCGAGAGCCAGGTTTGCCCACTTGATGCCACCACCTATGAAATGAGGTGGATAGAGAATGGTTGCTATCTTCGCTGCGACCAGAAGACGTTGTTAATCTCCATTCGAGCCAAGCCGAAGGATTGACCAGATTTTGGTCATTACTCTGGCTGTGCAAAGTCGGTTGGTAGAGGACGGCCCACAATGGCCGGCCAGCTCATTCGTCTCCGCAGCTGTTCTCCAAGGTCCGTAGGCGGGTTACACTACCGTTCCTCAAAGCCGGAAGAAGTCTTCTCGTGGGTTGGAGAACTTGCCGTCTGGTCAGCCGGACAAACCCAAGCGGCTCCAGACTCTAGTCCGTGAGGGGGAAGCCATAATAAGTGGGAGCGTCTGACAATTGTCATATTTACCAATCTGTCCATACCAATCAGCACTCCACTGGGTGTGAGAATTGTCTTGCTCGCCTTTGTTTACCTACGCTAGACCCCGCGTAGGACTTGTACGTGATATCTTTCCGTCCGTGACCTACCGCGACCGGTCTCTGTATCACTGAGGCCACGAACAGGACTAGTGCAAGTGTCTCAGAATCGGCCGCCCCTCATTGGCGTTGGTGACAAAATGGGCTCTCTTCTGGGCGACGGCGCAACTTTTGACTTTATTGTTTGTGGGTGAGTCATCTCACGGACTGGGTTCTGTGGAAGCAATGCACTGACATGCAATCAGGGGAGGCACTGCCGGCTGTGTAGTTGCAGGAAGGCTGGCAGAGGACCCGAGCGTCCGAGTGCTCGTTCTCGAGGCTGGACGGGACAATGAGAACTTGGAGAATACGCATATGGCCGGAGCGTTGGTGCCCCAAACCTGACACGCACCCCTAGATTGCTTCGTTGAACATGTACACTGACATTCTTATACATATGCAGGTGGGCCAGCAACCTCGACGGACCGGAGGACTGGAACATCATATCGGAAAAGGGTTCTGGTATCAACAACCGGCAGGTGAAGCTGAGCAGGGGCAAATTCCTCGGTGGCTCATCTGGTCTGAATGGTACTCTTTGCATCAAAGGCTCTAAGCAGGACTATGATGACTGGGGTCTTGAAGGCTGGAGCGGCGAGGACTTCTTCAAGTACATGCAAAAGGTCAGAAACTTTTCCTCGAGAAGCTTCGTAACTTCAAGCCGTATTTTTGAGCATCTGCTGACTTCGGCGCTCTTGAAGGCCGAGACATTCCATGGCAAGCCTTGGTTCAAGAGTCACAGCAAGTCTCACGGCTACCAAGGGCCGCTTCATACGGAACCCCACGACCTAGCACCTATTTCGAAGCTCGTGCTCGAGTCTATGGTTTCAAAAGGGCTCCCACTCGACGATGACATGTTCTCACACGGAGAAAATCCTCATGGCTGCGGACATGCCCCTCGCACTGTTTACCAGGGCACTCGCACCACAGGGGCCGACTTCATCACCAAGACTCGGCGCAGGGATAACATCGTGATACTCACAGAGACACACGTCGACAAGGTTCTGTTCCAAAAAGTCAATGGTGAGATGGTGGCCACCGGTGTGCGGGCGGTGAGCGCAGATGGTGTGTCGTCTGATCTGACCGCAACCAAGGAGGTCATTATCAGCGGCGGTGCATACTGCAGCCCAAACATTCTACAGAGGTCAGGCATAGGAGCCAAGGACGAGCTCGCTGCTCTAAACATCCCGAGCGTTGTGGACCTTCCAGGCGTGGGCAAGAACCTCATGGACCACCTCATAGTGTTCATGTTCTGTCAGTATCACTTTTCTCTTGCAACGGATCCCCGACTTTCATGTTTTAGAATGTTCTAGAATGCAACACTTTAGTATCCGTAGCAGGACTAACATCACCATTAGACGAGGTGTCCAAGCCCGGCCTGACTAATGACCATCTGGCGTATCACGATGATGCCCTCGCCAAGTCGTACGCGCTCTGGAAAGAGAGCAAAGCTGGTTTCCTATCGACATTCCCATTTGGCTCTTTCGGTTTCGCCCGGCTGGACGACAGGCTTACTGACTCTCAGTTGTGGAACTCCGCCCCCAAGGCCCCTGGTCGTGATCCCATGGGATTAACGCCAAAGCAGCCGAACATCGAGTTCTTTCATACAGAGTGCTATGGTGGACCCAAGCAGTATGATAAGTTCCCTATCGACCATAAACATGCTTTCGCCATGATCGCAGAGCTCTTCGCTCCTCGTTCCCGAGGAACGGTGGAGCTACAGAGCACAAATCCCCTGGATGGGCCCAAGATTGATTGTGGGTATCTCCAGGATCCGTTGGACGTTGAGGTCCTCGCAGAAGCTTGTCGGTTCGGAAACGAGATCATAGTAGACGGGAAAGGGACCAAGCAAGTTATCAAGGGGTCGTGGCCGCCTGACCTCACACACCATACCTACACAACTAGGGAGGATTGGATCCCCTATGTGAAGGACAACGCCACCACGTGTAAGTCCCATCTCTCGCCTTGATATCTGCTGTCATACCATACATGGCTGGGGTCTAACATCTGTGTCATTTAGGTTACCACGCTGCAGGGACTTGTGCTATGGGCAAACACGACGATCCAAATTCAGTGGTGGACCAGAAGCTAAGGGTCAAAGGGGTGACAAACCTCCGAGTGGCAGACGTCAGTGTAATGCCCACATTGAACGGAGGTCATACGCAGATGCCGGCGTACGGAATCGGCGAGAAGGCTGCGGACCTCATCAAGGAGGACTGGAGACTGAAAAGTGGTTGTTAGACGAACAGCTCCTCTGGGCACTATGAGTTTTGTGGGCTGATTGGTTTCAAATCATGATGTACTTCACTTGTTAACAAATGCTTCTCCTTTAGTCTTTGCATCTTTATATCGCTCATACTCAATCTTGTACTATGTACCCACAGGTGTCTACTCAAGTACTGCAATATTTCACTTCTTGCAACCTTGGTCTTGGTTTTCTGTCTTCATCTGATGCTGTTGTGTCCGCGTGACGTTCTTCAACCACACAACGCAACGTGCTCTGTGGCAGTCTCATTACTTGAAGTCGGTACTTGAGCAAGGTACACAGTTACTCGCTGATCTAACGCAATCATGGCCAATCACTTTCTTTCGAAAGAATGTCATTGCTGAAGAACAACTCAGACCACGCCAATCACTGCAAGGTTAGTGTCACAGGTACACGGTTGTTATTTATGAATGGCAGATTCCGTCCGTCTGCTCGGCCACCCGCAGGCCTTCAGTCTCATCAAAACTACACAGCGTAACACATGCACACGCCAGAATAGACCACAACTGTCTATTATCGACGCGAAAGAACCTTCAAAGAGACCTCACATAAACCCCAGAATTCACACAATGCCAGCCCCAGAGTCGTCAGATCCCCTGGGCATCGATTGCCACATACACGGTCCGGCAAAGGCCACAAACACGCCATGGGGCAAGGTCTATATCATCTGCGCCGAGCCACAAACCACTCACAGCTTGCGCATAGCCTGCCAGGTTCATGGCTTGACCAAGGCCACTCAGTCGATGCTGTGCTCTGCTTGTGTTATGAGCCGGAGATAAGGGGTCTAATGACACGAGAATTTTGTACAGAGACATCGGGCCTCCTACTTGCTTTTGTCAACTATCTTTGCGAGCCTCGCTACTAAGAGGAGCGCATTTTTCAATTTATATAAGTCCAGTGTATCCTGGATGTCATTGGGAAATGGCATATGTGGCAACCTGGCAGACAGCATGAGGGAGTGATTTTGGAAACTCGTCTTCGACGCCTAGTGAAGGTCATTCTCTTACTGTATATGCACAACTCCTTTGAGATGTTTACTGTGGGGCGGAGTCATCTCAAGTAGAATGAGCTTCTGATGATAGCCACATATCCTTTTATGGGATAAAATTCTGTCTCTGGTACTACCAAAGTGGACTCGTGATGGAATTTTGCTAATACCTACAAGATAGCTGTTCACAGGATTCATTTACGGCACTCGGATGTCGCCGACATCATATGCAACAACATGATGAAATGATCCCAACACATTAACCATGATCAGATGCTTTGCCTTGATCGCTGTAAGCCGGGAGCTTTTTAAGTGCAATGCCCATTAGACATTATGCCAGTCTCTATCATCCGCAAACAATGATTAGACAAGTATACTATTAAAATCCAAGCTTCCATCTTACCTAAGGTGCAACAAGAGTGCCTTAAATGTGAATCACACTCTTTAATCATATACAAGGCTGACTATGTTCAGCTAAGACCACCGTATTGTATACCTACTGTTATCGACATTGTGTACTATTAAACACTGGGTGTTCAAGTGTTTACCACTGTATGAAGGGACCATATATTACTCTATAGGAGGATATACTGGATTAAAGACGAACCCACTTACCACTGTATGAAGGGACCATATATTACTCTATAGGAGGATATACTGGATTAAAGACGAAACCACTTAATCATATACACATTATTGCAGTAACAGCCACATTCTCAAACAGCAATGAAATAATATGATTGCACAGGCCCTATAGCTTACTTATATTTCTACCTAGGTATCCTATAGGAGGTTATGCCATAGAAGGTATCCCATAGGAGGTATCCCATAGGAGGTATCCTATTAGAGGTATCCTATAGGAGGTATCCTATAGGAGGATATCCTATAGGAGGTATCTTATAGACCATTTGTATTCTTTGAGTTCCTCTACTAAGCCGGAATAGCAATGAGTATCCTGAAAGGATAAAAGACAATGTATATTGTGAACAATTGCAGTGAGATTCGCTATGCAAGGCTTTGGACAGTGACTATTCAGGAGGTATCTTATTGCTATAGTTATATAACTTCACAGCCTACAATTTATAATTACTCGGAATGAGGTATGTCTGCTTGCTCCTAGGCCAGGATTGTGAGTTGTTAAGCTGTAAACAACCGAGCGAAGATTGACCGGACGGAAGCCCTCCGGACTGCCAAGCTAGACTCGGGCCGCCGGCGATATTAAATCATGCACCCCAAGCCATGGACCTGTGGCATGAGCAGTGGCTAAGAAAAAAGTACAGGTGATGAAGACCCAAATTGAGGCTGTGCATTTTACTTTCCGACCCAAGCTGCCCCTTATTTTCATCGCGAGGTTTAACTTCATTGATTCTTTGGCAATATTAGGGCTTTGCAGCGCAATCCCATAATGAATTTGCGGGAGCTTGTCCTGAGGCGCAGCAGTGTTGTGTTGTCAGGGGAAACAACACACGGTAGCCATCCTCGTTTCATTTACCGAATTGCCTAGCATTTTCGAGCTTAGCAGATTCGAGGGTGACGACCGCAGGATGAGCTTCGCGGCAGTCCCCTTGCTTGATAATGGTTGGCTGAATTACTTCCGGCTACCGGCATCCTGGGAGACACGCACGCGATCCACGCCGGGGGGGCCTACAGTAGGTCCCGTGCCAAGCTCGGGACTCGTCCGGCATTCCTGAAATCCGCGGGCCAGCTACAAATGGCCATCACCCTCTTACGAGAAGAATCCTTTACGAGAAGTCCAGAGCACTAGAGCCGACGCTTTATACCTAGAAGAGGTGCCTTGATGAAGAATTGTTTGGTACAGCCATCGGTGATGCTTTTGGAAGTGGATTCATGCGGATCTCTGAGCAGGGCCTTAATCTCTCGGCACGTTCCGATGTCCCCAGAAAACCCAGGTTTGGACCTCTTTCCGCGTTTCAACGTTTCACGCCGACGCCAATGAAATTGTCTCCTGTTTATGACAACGGTCCCATGCTCGAATCTAGCGCCGTGTTTAATTTATTGCTGGCCGCGTTCCCTCTTCACATTATTATTTCGTCTGCTCCTCCCCCCATTCGTGCCTGTTCGTTGGCGATCCTGTCCGCAGATCCGCCTGTCTTTTCTTCAACCCACTCATTTGATTCATTCGCTTCTTAAACGCGGGCCGGCTCCCAAGATGTACCACTCGTTGATCCTTTCATTTTCTCTCGTCCCCATCTTGGGACTGGCTTTGCCGACGACAGCGCCGACGACAGCGCCGACGGGCAACCTCGTGGCCGGCGGCGCGCTCTTGAACACGCAGCATGCACCCAAAATAAACAGTCTCTCCAATATCACAAACCAATTTGACACTATCAATTACTTTCCTGACCCGGAAGTAAAATGCTCAGGGTAAGCACCATTCTTATCTGGTTTCGTCTTTAATCCGGTATATCCTCCTATAGAGTAATATATGGTCCCTTCATACAGACACCATTCTTATCCTTTTATGTTTCCCCATCTTCCATGTCTGGGAATGTTCCAGAACACATCCTCTCAAGACCCGTAGCAGGCGATTAACATGTACTAGACGTAAGCTCGACGACGAGAGCAGTAATTGGAGTGCAGACCTGACTGCGGCGGTTACCACGACCACAACAGACGGTCTTTATGGTACCTGTGACTTGGGCGGGTCAGAGGTCGACGGCAGCGGGAACCTGGCGTGGAAGAGTGGCAAAGTTCAAGTGTACTAGTAAGCATCATTCTTCTCCTTCTACGGATCCCCGTCTTTCATGTTTTGGAGTGTTCCAGAATGCAACACTTCAGGCTCCGTAGCAGGTGATTAACACACATTAGCTGCAACAAAGGCTTCACCCCAAATCCTTGCTCGATTAATGAGTACTGGCGGGCCGACGATCTCATCAAAAACAAATGCGGAGCGTCGGGGGCCGGATGGGTGTCTATAAAATCGTGGGGCAAGACGATCGGTCGGGACCCTACAAACTCAGACGGGAGCTTCAGGTCGGAGTGCGGAGCAAGTCTACATGGTGTTAAGGCGAACGTGGTTACAAATTCTACCAGCACATGAGCTGCCGAAGTGGATGTGGATGACGGGTCATCTGGGACAAACTTTGAATAGCTATCATCAAATCCACCCGGACGCTCGTGTCCGATGGTTCAACGGCTGCCTTGAGAGCGAATAGCGATGACGTCTCCTTAAATTTGCCTGTATGTTTCCATCACTGAACCGAAGTCACAGCTGGTGCTTGGGGCTGTGAAGCAGATATGGACAATACATGAGCATACCCTCGGCTTGTACATTAAAGACCTTCTTGCCAGTGAGACAATCTTGAAGCTTCATACAAATTCGGAACGTAAATAAGGCTTATTCCAACCGAACTACAGCAGTATTCAAACTATTATGGAATAGTTGGCTGCCGTGGCCACTGTGGCAGTCCTCACGCCTGGCCATGGCTTACTTCCTTGCTTAGTCAGCCCAGGCAGCCACTCTGATTGGCTGCTGGGGTGGTAGATGGCTCGGGGAAGGCTTTATGCTCACTATTTAGCATGATACTCGAAGTGATCGAGTTTTGGAGACAAACAACCAAATGATTTGTTGGAGGGTTGCCTTGCTCATCCCCCTCGTCCAATTCGTTCCGCAGCGCAAATAGGTGGATGCATTCCAAGGGTGTTGACAGTAGGTCAGGCTCAACAGTATTGTCAATTTCCCAATTCCCATCCAGTTGATTTGTGTGATCAGCATTCTCGGAATTGCTTGACAGGCGAAAGGCAATACAAGCCTGTCGGTAAGCGCCAGTGTTCTGAATTGCCTAGAGTTCAAGGTCGTCTCAGGCGCTGTGTGTACCAAAGGCGCCTGTCTTGGTTAAACCCCACTCGCTAGCGGCCCGTTTTGCAGGCTGATATTTCCCTTTCCTTCCAAGGTTGTTTGCGCGGCGCTCCTAAGCGCCGCAAGTTTTCCTTCTCACGGATCATTCAGATCAAGACGTTGACAACCGGTCTCGGGCCTCGAGGCACTGATTCCGCTTCACTGAAAGTTCGTCAAGATGAATCCCGATGATATCGAGGCGACGGCGGCTACCGAGTACGATCTAGTCCAGAGCAGCAGCGATATTGAGCTTTCGCAATACATCAAGAAGCTGCGCCTTGCCCGAGAGGATAACCCAGATGTCATGGAAATCTCGGGCAAACATGTCACCAAGTCGTACCGAGAGAAGGAAATCCATGACACCAAGCAGGCTATTGACTGCGCTGCCTCCCTCGGCATTCGTGTACCCGCCATCAGGCGTATCATTCCAGGAGAAGGAAACTGGGTCGAGTGCGTGCAAGATCGGGTCGACGGTGTCAACCTGATGGACTGTTGGGCTTCCTTGGGATGGGTGTCAACAATCCGCCTAGCGTTTCAGCTCCGTACAATGGTGCAGAATATGAGGAGAGCCACATCGCCAACAGCAGGCTCATTAGGGACCGGAATATGTCGCTCATTTTGGATTGAGGACCGCCACGGGCTCCCCATCAGTCCGAGTGCCCGGGTAATCGCCTGTGTTGTGAATTTTTGGTTCAATCACGTGTCGTTCCGGCAGGAGGCGAGAAAGAAACCAGAAGATCATGCTGCCTCTGTTGCTCAGCCCATCAAAACCCAGAGCTTAGTGTTTACTCATCACGACCTTGCGCCTCGCAACCTGATGCTCGACACCAAGGGATCACTCTGGCTTGTCGACTGGGATTACGCAGGCTGGTATCCACCATATTTTGAATATGCCGCCATGCATAACTTCTTCCCACCAGACACATGGGGTCGATTTGCCAAGTATCGGTGGAACTTATTCGCTTGGATTGCAACCGGATGGTTTGAAACGGAACGAAAAGTTTTGGTCGAGGCCCAAAGAAAGGCCATTCGGTTCCCTGTTGCACGAAGATTCAATATCAAAGCGGGGGCGACTCCGTCGCTTCGGACGCCTGATGATTGAGTGCAACACACCTCATGAGAAGTTGTTACATCATGGTCGCATAGGTGCCCGTTTTCGATGGACACAAACAAGGTATCGGGTGTTAATCATTAGACAAACTATAAACATGCTATAACGACCATCGATTACTGCAAAGTGTAGCCTTGATGTGTCAAATTACCATCTTTGTGGCAGTGAATAGGGCGTTAGTGAATCCATGGATGGGCTCTGTACGCACTGTTTAAAGACATGGGCCCCTTCTGCAGTTAGGTCTGGCCATCCATGCCCACTTCGAATAGTACAGCATCGCACATTTTGCAGACTCCGTCATCCCTGCCACAATCTGTTTTGGGAGGGTGCATAGCACCTTGCATAAGTATGCCAGAGTGCCAACTGCCAGGCTCTTACCTCGCAACTAATGAGAGATGCTTCGAAAGGTCCAGTCATGTCCATTCATATCCAGAAGCACATTGGTCTACCCACAGCTCAATGGCTTGCTATCTAGAGTTTGGCTCTAGTCCTGGGGAGGAAAACAGTAATTAAGGAAGTGACTAATTCGAAATAAAGGCCCACCTCAGGCATGACAAGTAGTTAGCTGAAATGATATCGGCTGGCGGCACAGTGAGTCGTTTCTATACACACATGCACTTATCAGCTTCCATTGAGGTGATTCATCCTCTCATCTGACACTTTGATAAGTGTTTTGTGCGACCCGGTCGCAGGTTTATGAATTATTTACAGAAATCCCGTACTCTCTGGCGTGGATGTTGCTTATGAAGTAATCGCGTTGCTATCTGAACATGGGGAAAACAATGTGGCGAAACACTGGTGTGCGTCAAGCTTCCAATTCTATAAAAAAGGAAGGACGGGCGCGAATTCGAGGCAGCGAACAATGAACAATGGAAATCACACTAGTCACAGACAAAGGGTCTCCACTTTCGCACTTATTATCGACTTCAAACAACGGCTTGTTGAGCCTTGAGGTCGTCAAAGGATCAAAGCGTTGTGGTGGCAATTTAGGCCTTCCTTGCTATCCAGACTTCTTGGGTTTCCATCCTATATTCATAGTTACTTCTTCTCCCTGAAGAATTATCTTTCATGTCACCTGTCGCATCCAAACTTGAATAGCGCGGTCAACAGAATATCAACGGCAAACGTCGCTTTACGAATTTTCGGACGGTACATGTGGAGAATCTACAGACTTGAGAGAGCTTCAGTCACGACAGTCGCATTGTTTCTAAACAATGGTCATGCACTCATTCCAAACGGATCCTCCGCGTCTCTTGCCAAACATGGACATAGAACGGTTCATCCGGGTTCAAGATCTCAAGGTCACCGACGGAGAGCAAGAAAGTGAGTACGAGCGTGCTGTTCGAGAACTTCGAGAAGGTGAAAAAAGGAGCGATTGGAATTTGTTCGTTTTCCCCCGGGTCTCTGGCTTAGGCAAGCACATCCAAAGCATTTTTTACGGAATAGGAACGATGGAGGAGGCGAGGGCTTACCTCGTGCACCCCATCCTCGGGAAAAGGCTACACGATGCGACAGAAGCTGTTCTGGCTAGTGGAGAAGACAATCTTAGCAAGCTTTTCGGAAATTCTGACGAAGCCTCAAGATTTAAATCATCCATGACGCTCTTTGCGCAGGTTTGCCTGGGAACATCGGATGAACTGTTTCTACGGGTCACCATGAAGTTTTGGGGTGGACTGTGCGACCATAAGACATTGAGGATAATGGAATCGTGGTAGATACTCAAGGGATACCATTCGGGACCTTACTGAAAATTACTACAGCTGGAGGTCGTATTTTAATACTGGATTCGCAAGAATAAACACGTTAAACCCCACAGAGGTTTGGACAATAATACCTTCAAAATTTCAACAGCAAATTGAGCCGTCATATGTATGCGCATTTTAAATCGACATCTCGATGACTACCAGTGGAAGACTAGAGGAACCTTAGTGATGCATTGATAAAACATTCTATTGAGAGCCTAAGCTTTGTCGAAGGGATAAACACAATTCGCATTCCGGATCTAATATATAACTAATCTACTTAGCAATGTCTTGGTCTTCAAACCTTGCTCGTTCTTTAGAGTTACGTATTTGTTCTTTTTACCTGTTTTCCATCGCATTAAGGCCAGTACGCCTTTGAACTGTCCTTCTGAATCGCTGCCAAGGTTGATTGTTCCCTGGCCGTGGCGTTTGCAAAGTTGTGGGGCTAACTATACTGTGCATGGGGTTTCATTGTGAAGGGATTAGTATGTCCGAGGCGGCTCTCGCGAGGCTGTAACATTCATTGGTCATAATTCATCTTGGTCATGCTCGAATTATCAGGTTCGGTCTCATACGTATATGTGTATATAGGAGGGCTTAATAGATATGACATACGCACCTGACAACTGTTTAGTCAATTGGCAGTGGTTCACCCCGCCGTTGTAGGTTCATACCCAGCGGCAGTGAGCACGAGCTTGTGGTGTGAGATGGGAGACAGATTGCGCCATCCCGATTTCAAAGCCACGGTACATCAAAATTGGGGAATCGCTCACCCGCGAGATCCTCCTGACTGATTCACCCTGCAAACCCACCAATGTCTCAGTCTCAGCCCCAGTCGTGTGAGTTGTGGCTATCTGGGGCTGGTCAGCTTCAGATACCATTTGCCCACCCCATGCATCACAACATATTCGCCATAGCTCGCCCGGCTTGCTACATGAGGAGGGCCGGTTTGTTTTAAAAGCCTTGCAGCTGCTCCTACAGCCCTACCACAGGTCCATCGGCTGGTTGGAGTCTCTTTTGAGTATTCCGTGGTGTCCCTGTGTCCGGCCCCCTCCCCTTCCCTCATGCCGGACGCCCCCCACATCTGGATGTCATACGCGATACATGCTTGCGATTGCGAATTTCGAGGACGGCTGTACTATACTTGGCCCGCACTAGCCCCGTGAGCTTGAATCCATACAACGGGGTAGAGCTACAACTCCATGCACACTCCTTGCCTAGTCCGAGAAGAGTTTGCCATCGCCCATACAACCCGGCTCCGCTCTCCCTCCTTGATCGCCGAAGAGATAACGGGGCGAGATGTCAGGTCGTACATATAAGGGTGCTAGCCCGTCCCTGTACCTAGACGATTCTCCGGATATCTACGTGCCGCTGCTCTCGGGGACAATGGCGACCGAAGACAAATCCCAGCACGACGTGCGCGCTTCCTCGGCAGATTCTCCTCGACTAGGAGGATCTAATTTCGTCGAAGATCCGGCAGGGAATAAGGCACCATGGTGGTCCTACTTTTGGGTGAGACGGCCAACCTTCAGCGTTATTTTCGAGAGACCCACCCTAATGGCTATCCCAGGATTATGAGCCGACGAGGACTGCGGAGGAACGCAAATTCGTGCAGAAGCTCGATTTTTCGCTACTTACGATCCTCTGTTTTGGATATTTTATCAAAAATCTGGACCAAACCAACATTGCCAATGCCTACGTTTCAGGGATGAAAGAAGATCTTTCTATGGACTCTAACCAGCTGAACCTGATAGACGTGGCATGGACTATCGGCTATGTCGTCGGGCAACTTCCTTCCCAATTCATTCTCACTAAAGTCCGGCCCTCTATCTGGATTCCAAGCTGTGAGCTGGTATGGACAGTCCTAACGTTCTGTCTCTCGGCTACGAGTAACAGCAATCAAGTTGTGGCGATCCGCTTCCTGGTCGGTCTCGTTGAGAGTATCTTCTATCCGGCCGCGCACTTCTTGATTGGGAGCTGGTACAAGCCGAGCGAGCTGGGGAAACGCGCCTGTATTTTCCACGCGTCTTCGGCAGCGGCAGGAATGTTTTCCGGATACCTTCAAGCGGCTGTTTATACTGGCTTGAACGGAACTCTCGGCAAGGCAGGCTGGCAGTGGCTCTTCATCATGGATGGTGTGATCAGCATGCCTATATGTCTGGCTGGTTATTTCATGATTCCCGACCTGCCGGAAAACACCCGTGCGTTTTACCTGACCGAAGATGACGCTGCGCTTGCCAGAAAACGAATGGATTCTATCGGCCGCGCTCCACGCCGGAAGCTGGGCTGGTCCATATTGAAGCGAGTCTTCACGCGCTGGCATGTGTGGGCTTTGACGCTTCTCTATGTTATCTTCATCAACACGGGGCCCTCATCAAGCGTCAACCCGTTGTCTCTGTGGCTGAAAGCCAACGGGTGGCCCGTGACGTCTGTCGTAAGCCTATGTTCCAAGAACGTGCCGTGCCGCTAAACATAGACACTGACAACAGCCCTTCAGAATATCATACCTACAGCGCAGTCCGCTGTTCAGCTTGTCTCGACTGTCAGCTTCTCCATCTTATCAGACTACCTGCGCTCCAGGCCGGCAGTGATGTCGATATCGACATTCTTCGGATTTTTCACGTCACTATTGCTCGCCATCTGGACGATTCCGTCGGGCCTCAAGTGGTTCTCGTTCTTCGCGTCTAGAATATCTGTTGCATATGGACCCCTATCGATGACCTGGGCGAACGAGATCTGTGGTGCAGATGCTGAAGAGAGGGCAGTAGTACTGGGGATCATGAATGCGGCGGGTTATGCATTTAATGCCTGGCTTCCGCTCCTGACCTATCCCGTGGTGGATGCCCCGAGGTTCAGGAAGGGCTTCATCTACACAACTATCGCGTTTGTGGCACAGGCAGTAATCACTTGGACGATTTGGTGGCTGTCTAGACGGGACAAGAAGAAGGAGGAAAAATCCGCAATCGACACAGCTGGAGTCACCCAGGAACTATAGACCAAGAATTGGACTGAATACTATTGTCTATGTTATATTGTATCGCAACTACGTCTTTCCTTATTCGGACCTACTGCAGACTCTCTGGAGAGAAAAAAACAGAATTAATCAGAAGGTAAGCCTCAATCCTGCATTTTAGTTTGACTGCCCAGCTCCTGTTTACCACATGTCATCCCGGCTTCTGAGACCACGCCGCCTCGCTGCAACACTCATCACGACACCTGTCACGGGGCGCTGCGGCCCGCCGAGCTATCATGTCTGGAGCATTTGCTTCTGTCCAGATTCCTGAATCCTTGTCGTGAGCCCGGCGAAGAAGAGGTCGTCTAAGTATCTGATTCTTCAAGTACACGTGAAAAGGCCTGACGGCCTGAGAGTAGCGACTTGGAAAGTATGTATTAAAGACATTGTGCTGCTGTTGTCATCTGAAGAAATCATAGAAGAGCATTCATGTATTCGTAGTCTCGAGTTAGGTTCAACGTGACAAAGGATATCTATCTTAGCGATTCACGAATTCCTAGAAATACAGCATGTTCTCATAGCACAATACGTGTGGAGCCGCTCAACCCTTTTCAGTCCTAGACGCCAATGCTTGAACACAGTTTTCCGAACCCACCATGAGGACAAGACTTTTGCCTCCAGTATGACCCAGCTTACTCAGGAAGACCCCCGGAACGTCCGCAGAACGAAAATAAACTCCCATCTGGCCATTTATGACAACAGAAACAACCTTGACCAGGCATACAATCTTGCCCTGGCCAGCGTTCTGTAAAAGCAAACATGAAGGAGAAAGCCATGGGTATCGAGAAACAATTGTCCTCTGTAAAAGAAGACCCACAAGAAAATCATGCAAATACCGTAACACTCTCGATCGAACCATGGTATGGGACCACCGAGACAATCCGGTTGTCCATCTGTAGCTCTAATCTGCATTGAAAAGGCGCTGTAGGTCGCGAGTCGACAGTCTGCCCAGATTCTTGCTCTCACCCTCGTCGAGAGCGGCGTCGACAAACTTGCGCTTCTGCTCTTGGAGTTCGGCGATGCGGTCCTCGACAGTTCCTTCAACAAGGAGGCGATGGACTTTGACAGGCTTCTGCTGGCCTATTCGATAGGCGCGATCCACAGCTTGCATCTCGATGTACGGGTTCCAGAAGGGATCCATGACGATGACATGATTCGCAGCTGTGAGATTGAGGCCCGCATTTCCTGCCTTCAGAGACACCAGCATAACCTTCGTGCGGGAGTTGGGGTCCTGGAAGTCCTCAGCAGCAGCGTCCCGGTGGACACGTGACATGCCACCGTCGTATCTGCAGTACCCGAGGCCAAGCTCAAACTTGATGGGGATCTCAAGCAGGTCGAGCAAGAAGGTGAACTGAGAGAAGACAATGGTCTTGTCCCCGCTCTCTCGGACGTCTTGCAGAATCTTGCAGCACTCCGATACCTTGGCCGATGGCATCCAGTTCTTCCTCAGGTATTTCATGTACCGTTTGTACTCGGATTTGTTCTTTCTGGCCTCGGTCCGCAGACTCTTGAGCATATGAGGTTTGATCTCCTCCTTCTTCTCTTTGCTCTTGCCCTTGCCCTTGCTCTTGCTCTTGCCCTTGGACTTGCGCTTAGGCTTCTTGGCCCTGCTGGGTGCCTTCGACGCATTGTTAGCACGTCGATTGATAGATAAATCGTCCTCATCGTCGCTGTCCTCGGCAGGCTCTTCTTCGTCGTCGTTATCGACGATGAAGTCCTTCAGATTGCCATTACGATCGACATCATCCGAGTCAACCAAGTCATCGTCGGAATCGGAGTCGGATTCGGAGGAGTCATCTTCTGTGGAACTCCCTTCTGAGGCAGTCTCAATGTCATCCTCGTTCACAGCTGTTGTCTCAGGCATATGAACTTCCTTGAATGATGTCAGGTTGATAACCTTCTTCGGGTCGACGGCTCCGCGGCACTCCGGACATCTGAAGGTACTACCTTCCTCGCCAGCTCTGATGTTGTTGTCGACAGCCCTCTCAGCAAGGGTGGTGAAGCACTCCGCACAGGTATTATGTCCGCATGGTAGAACGATGGTCGGATCAATGACCGCGTCGAGGCATATGGGACATTTGAATCCTTCCTCGTTCTGTGCTTTCAGGCGGGCTATTACATCAGGGGCCAGTGTCTTGGCTAGGGCATTCATATCCTGCTCAGTGACCTCGTTGTTGCCGACATATTCTACATCGAGGTTCAGGTGTGGATGGCAGCAGGCCTGACGAAGACGGAGGAGCAGCACAAGGATGTTGCTGTAGTTCTTTCCGACGGTGCCCGCACGAAGGTATTTGTTGAACGTGATCCTTGTCTTTGACTCCAAGTCGTTGTAGAACTGTCGCTCGTCCTCTGAAAATTCGACGTGAGCCACTTCCTCCGTTTTCGGGGGCAACGTTACGAGCGGCTTCCCATCAAGCGTAGAAGACTTCATTCGTCGGAGCATGATAGCTTTCAGTAGGACGCGAAGGGCATCCATGGCTTTCGTCTTGGTGTACTCTCCTGCCGAACGACCTCGACTCGTCCGGGGGGTCAGGCTCCCAAAGGTCTTGTTGAATTCCTTCTGCTCGTGGTAGGGCTTGATCTTCAAAAATTTGATTAGAGAAAACAATTCATGGATTCCGTTCATCATCGGCGTGCCTGTCAGGCACCAACGGTAGGTGCCTCTGAGGGAGCACGACCCTCTTGCCTGGAGGGTCTTGTCGTTCTTGATGCATTGAGCTTCGTCGAGAATCACTCGATAGAATCTGCTATTCGGGTGTAAGAGCGGGCAACTCTTGGCCAGCTCTGCGTCACGGTCGGGCCTGGCTCCAGGGTGTTGTGCTATCCACCTGTCAAAACGCTTCTGTTCGGCGCCCACCTTTCCATACGACGTCAAGACCACGTCGTAGGCACGAATGTCTTCGTACTTCATAGACTTGTTGTGCAGTAGCAGGACGCTTAGACGGTGGTTGGGCTTGAGTTTCTATGGCCATGTGTCAGAACAGATCCAGTGCAAGGTTGTCGGAGAGTGTTACCTTCTTGATCTCGATTTCCCACTGCTTCAGCAGCGCGATGGGTCCCACAATGAGGTTCGTCTTGATTCTATCAGACGCGGGACGGCTCACCATCAGAGCAAGCGCGGATATCGTCTTTCCCAAGCCCATCTATCATTGCATTAGCAAGTCCGGAGTCATCGTACCAAAGAGGTACTGTTTGGCTTTGGAGCCAAGCCCGACGGTGATGCCCCGAGGGATGGAGAAGGGGGGGGGGACCTACATCATCAGCCAGGATGCCACCCTGGTTCTTGCCCTTCTCGCTATCCATCATCCACTGGAGGGCTAGCTGTTGATGTGCATACAAAGCATATCTGAGTTGCTCGGGGGTACCGATCCGGTCTTCCTCAGGAATGTCCTCATCGGGCCGGATATTGGCAAGAAGGTCGTTGATTTCCTCGGCTGTCTTTCTGGGGTCGTCGTGTAGATCTTCGTAGTAGGACCTGAGGTTGGCACTCAGAGGGTTGCCCAAAGCGTCGAGGCCATTGACCCAGTCAATGTCGCCGGTCAGGTTGATGATGTTAGGCAAATAACCTCCGGTAGGAACCTGTGACGATGCAGCTGGATAGGGGTTGCTGTTAGCACCCCAGGTCTGCAAGGGAGCGTAGGCGCCTGAATTTAGGGTTCCTGGTCGGTTACCCAGTGATGCCATTGGGGAAACATCACCGGCGTAACCTGCGAACCCGTTAGCAGAAGTGAAACCAGGCAGACCAAGGCCATTGGCCGTGGTTCCATATCCGCTAGAAGGAAGGTAGCCTTGTTGACGGGCAAGAGTGGCCTGCCTTGCCGACTCGGCGGCTGAAATATTTGGTGCATAGTTGATGCCGGGCAAGGGACTGGAGAAAGGAGACACACCCATGGTCGGAAATCCTGTATTTGGCGGACCCATAGACGGCAGAGACACGTTCGATGACCCATAACTCGGTGCACCGTAAGCACCGATGGACTGGGAAGGTACACTTTGTGACGGAGGATCAAAAAAGCCTTCTTCATCGTCAAAGTCGAAAGATCCTGGCATACGGGATTGCGACTGACTCTGTCCAGCTGGATATGTGTTGTTCAGACCGAACGGGTCGCGTTCCTGGGAAGAGGGAAGCTGTGGTTGGCCCTGTGATGCTTGTGAAGGACGACCCAGGATCCTGTCGAAGGCAGTAGGTCCAGCGGGTGCTGGGGACGCAGGAGAAGAATTGGAGAAAGAGTTGTCCTGCAGCGATCTGGCAAATCTCTCATCGGCCCTGGCTTGATCGAGTTGCGCAAAGGCTGCTTTTTGTTGCTCAAAGAGCTGCTCGATGTCGGCGTCATCACTACAGGAGCATCAGCTTTTATTCCAAAGGTTTAAGTAACCTCCACTCCGTTTTGATACCCTAAACATACCCGGTCAGGTCAATAACCGAAGCATCGTCCGTCCAGAAATCGTCTCCTACAGACGGAGTAGTAATCGCGGTGTGTTGAGGACTCGGCGTCGTTCTTCGGGACTTGACACGGGAGCCGGAGGAAGCATCGTCATCGAGATGGGCACCAAAGGCCCGCTTCTTCTGGCCAAAGGCAGAACCTGCCGTGGAGGCGCTGGCGGGCGTGAGGTTTCCGGAGTTGGAATAGGAGCTTGGGCCTGGACAGGGAGATCACTTAGTATACCTCGGATGACAGACGCGGAGAAAGCAGCCATTGCTGGCCGTTCGTGCAGAGCAAAAAGATTGCGGCAAGCACAATCTGCCCAAATACGCACCAGCATAATCATCCGACCGATACCACTGCATGGCGCCGTTGGAGTTGGCTGCCCTTTTGGAACCTGCCTCGAGGTCAGCAAAAGTGGGAAGAGGAGAGCACGGGCATGTGGGACCTTGAGGGTTGCCTCGAGCTCTGTTGACTTCCTTCTGCAATCTGGTAATCTCTTTCTTGGTTTCTGTGATCTGTCTCGGGGTGTCGTTTTCTTGGGGCCCTTCTTGGAGGGAGGCGAGGATGGTTCTCGAGATTGTCAAGGCATCGAGGAGCCCGTCCAAGTCGGGCGGAGTAGCCCCAGCAGGGCTGGATGAGGCTCTGTCCATATTTGTAGAGGGCGTGAGACGAATGCGCAGCCGGCTCTCCTGGCTCGTGTGCGTGCGTGCGACTACCGACTACCCCGATGGGAAGCCAGTGGACGGTTGCCTGCGTCGCACAAGACCTGTAAGCATTGTTTTTTGCCGCACTTGTCTCAAAGCAACCAGGCTGCAGCCGATTGAGCCCGAGATGCAGTGATGACTTACTTGTCCTGCACCGTCCAAAACGGTCGCACGCCGGGGCTGGATCTCCCCAGTCGCAGTCGCAGTCGCAGGCCCAGTCGCAGTTGCAGGCGTTCACTCATTCAGTGGCGCTGCATGTAGTGGCAGGACGGAGGTGGCGGATGGACCGTTAGTGTTTGCTCAGAGCAGACGGCTCGAAAAAGAACCACCCAGAACAAACGAGACTGAACCTCGGTAAATACGAGGTTTGGCAAAGAGGCCAGTGAGCATACATGTGTAGGTACTCTAGTAGGTTTGGTTGGGAAAGAGATGGCCCTTCCCAAAGACGCGCCTGTCCACGGTCCGCGGGTCGCGATTGACATTCTAAGTGGCAAGGCGGCAGGCAGGCAAAAGAACCCCACCACGGCTCATTGTCTGGGCTGAGGTCAGTTGGCCAGACATCCGAACCCCTGCCTGGGAGCTGTGAGCTGGCCTGTGAATTCATCACCACCCGTTCCAACCGTTCCAACCCCCACGGTACACCACATCACCTAGATACCTACAAGACACAGCCATGTTCGTAGACTGGATTTCGATCCAATCCTACTTCGCAGCTGCCGTGAGAGTTTCGGCCCATAACGAGTATCTTACCGGGATCCCGCCCAGATCATTGCAAAGCCAAGCCAAGAAACCTGAGCAGTCATCAATGACCGGTTGACTTTTGACCCAATTTAGAACGCCACCCATCGCAAACACGCAGCAATGCCATCCAGGCCTGGTGCTCAGCCCAATGCACATTCACTCAAGTGGGAGGAACCCACTGGCTGAACCATCGTCCAAGTGGCATATTACACCGTCACACAACATCTTCACAGCCCGCTGTGTGACTAAAATGCAAATGACATAAAACCAATCTTCAGCCCCGCCCCCGACATCCTGAAAAATGTTCTATGTATAGTCAGATGTGACTGTCTTTCCACTGAGAGTATGCAAAGAAAGCATGCCCCGTTCTGGTGATCAGAATGAAGGGCTCTGCGAGCTCCCAACTCAAATTATTAAGACAATTTGGCGATGCCGCCATATTAACAATATGGGTGCTTCAAAACAACGTTTGACGGAATGACAATTCTCTCAAATATTGCTCGCTATGTTCGGCTCCACTCGATCGAGAATTTCCATCAGCTCATCATAAAGCCGCCGCTGCATCTTTTGCCCTTCCTCACTGCGTACATAAGCACTGGGCTCCCTAACCTTGAAAGTGTCCAGCCATTTGCCACTGCAGCATTCAGAGTCAGCTGTCAAAGGTCTAAGGGAGTAGTTTCATACAAACAGGGGGAGGGCAACGGTATGGCTGTAGCTTGTCTCGAAACCTGAGGGCTGATATGCCTTGAAATTGCAGGTTGAAGATGAGAGGACTATCTTCCCAGGGAGTTGAACATCTTATCCGGAAGTTACTTACTGAGTTTCTGGTCCGGCAGTCGCAGCATCCACAATAACCCTCGATCCCACCTCTGCAGACCGGCCGATGAGTTGGCTTATGAACTTTAGAAAAATGGACGCAGGGAACTTGTTATCACGGAACAATGCGGTCCGGCAGAAGCCCGGGTTCAGAGTATTGAGAATGACGGTGCCATTGCTGTTACTGGTGGGCTTCGACATCTCCTGTGCCAGCTGCCGGGCCAAGAAGACGTCCAGAAGCTTGGAAGTCTGATACCGGTCAGGTGCCACTGAGGTTGACTTGAAAGCCTCGAATATCTTCGGCGCTGTTCGTTCCTTGAAATGTGCCTAATGTAGGAATCAGCACCCAGGCTTTCGAAAGGAGGCGAGACGCGAGAAATTCGCTGGGCAGCGACACACCACAAAGTGGGCGTCCGAAGACACAACCACCAAATTCGGGCGAACATTGAGTTTCCTTGCGGTCTGCCTCAGCTTCGGCAGAAGAAGTAAGGCCATGAGGAAAGTAGACAGCACATTGACCGTGATTGTGCTTTCAAACCCCTCGGCCAGCGCTCCCCTGGGCCCGACAAAGGCCACCGCCGCGTTCTCGACAACCACATCTAGGCGCGGCAGCAGGTCTGCGCGCCGGCAGAATTGCTTGACACTGTCGAAGCTGCATAGGTCCAGCGGCCACACCTCCACAACATCGATTCTCGTTGTCGAACGCTCGATTTCGGCCTTGGCGCGTTCGCCCTTCTCAGTGTCTCGACATGCCAGGATCACCTTAGTTGCATCAAGCCGGACAAAATGCCGCGCGGCCTCGAGGCCCAGACCGACATTTGCGCCAGTCACAATAACTATCTTTTCGGTGAACTTCTTTTCTGGTTTCGGCAAGCGCTGGAACTGGTTGTGGAAGAAGGTGATGAGAAAATTGCTATGTCTGTGGTCAGCATTGCGCGCGGACTAGTTTTTGCGGGACACTGAACTGACAGATCTAGGGCCATTATGAGAGAGGACAGCCAAATGAATGGATTACTGACCGGCTCCACAGCAACGGCCATGGCGCCTTCAAATAAACACGTCAGTCGCAGAGGAAGATTTGCGGTGTAGCTATCACACTGCAACTATGATGGTTGGAGAAGGTTGAAGCCCTCTCGTCACTGGTACGGGTGGGGATGGTCCGAACTCTAAGGTGAAACATCGTGTCGGTCACTTGTTCTCCCCTGCCGATTGCACCGGTAGGTATACATGTTTGCTAGCACAACCTTGGAATTCTAAGTTTCCTTCCAATATTGAGTTCGCTCTTGGTAATATCGCGACAAAGCTGAGCAGGACACACCAAAATGCCGGGGCTGGCTCATTATAATCTATGCCAGTGAGGTTTTGGCAGATATAGATGGCAAAGATTAGATTTCTTCATAAAGCGTCTGTCAATACACTTCATTCTATCAATATGATATTGTCTATCTCGTCTATCTATTTTGTTGGTACGGAGTTTCGCAACTCAGTCCAGGTATCTCATTATGGACCGTCCTCCGGTGCCGTCTTCTTAACGCCATTAAGTTAAAGCAATAAATGCGATGAACACAGAACTATGCATGAATACGTCGAATGTCCGTGTGATCGCAAGGTTCGAATGATCTCTAAACCCAAGGGAATAGAAAGTTAATCCGAAGAATTCGCAGTTCCAGGTTTTTCGGCTTGGTCACCTGGGTGAGGCGGCTTCTGGCCCTCCAGTGTCGCCTGCTTCTTCGAATTGCGACACCGGCGCAGCTGGGCCCAGAGGCTCAGCCCAAACAAAACGATCCACCATGCGAACAGGATTGGAAGGTTGCGGTACAGTCTGTTTACACAACCGTTGGACCATATGGTTACGAAGATCTCGTAGAGGTTGTGATATGGCCAGGCATATCCTAATCGATAGAATCCTGCGCTCAGCTCGAAAGGAAATATCGTTGAAGTCACATTCAAGATAATCCAGGTGAGGACAATGTGTGACATGTAGGCCATTGGCACGATAGCTATAGCGGTGTCGACAAAGAGGAAGTTTACATGGTTCGTCAACCAGATGGCCATCCAGGTCTCAACAAACTGGCTCCCGGTGAGATGGAATTCCTGTCGAAAAGCCCAGATATAGCCGGTGCTTGTCAACGACGCGATGAAAGTGTATACAATTGAGATTCCAAAGCGCAAGGGGATGAGCGTCTTGCTTGGGATCTTCGTATAGTAGTCAAAGCCGAGTGTGATGCCATTCAATGCAAGTATGAAGAAGAATTGCATGATGATGAGGAACGGTATCGTGGCTGTGTTCCATAGAACCTTGGCGCCGGTGCCAACTGGGGTCAGGTTTTTGGATGTGGAAGAGATGGGTCGGAATAGAGCTGCTCGGGCAGCAGGATCGGATTGGTTCATTGTTAACAGCGCTTGAGTGCCATTGATGCTGTAGTAGACCGAGCTCGCGGCCCCGAGGAGTGTCTGCACCGAGGAGTAGACATAGCCTTGCGAGATAACGGGATAGTGTACTTCATTCCTGTTTCACTCATCGGTTAGTAAATTCTACTGTTTCAATAATCAACTAGCAGCGTTTGGGGCTCTGCCCTCTACACAAGTATTATTTGGACACAACGATGAAGAAAAGGGTAAGACGTACCATACTAAGCCCAAGGCTGAGGAAGCATTGTAGTGCTCACCTGCAGGCCCACCCTCCAACGCCTGGGCCAAGTTTGAAGAAGCATTGGGCGTGACATAAAGAGCTGCCCAATAGTCTCCGCTGCACACAGCGTCGTCAATTGCTGCTATGTCGTCAAAGTCGCTTGCAGATTGTTCGTGGATGCTGACGAATGTGCTGGATTTGAGACTCGAGTAAGCGGCTCGCACACTTTGACTGACAACGCCGCCATCATAGTCAACCAAAAGCACCTTCAGAGCATGTGTTCTCCATGTACTCTGAAATATGGACCCAAAAATGTAAGACATATTGGCCAGGAAAAGGATGTTGAGAATGAGCCCGCTTGCGATAGTGGCCTTGAGGAACGATTTCCTCGTCATAGCGAAATAATTCTTGGGCGACGGTGGCCCGCCTTGGCCAGCTTCTGCTTCCATTTTGGTGTAGTCCCAGTACAGTGTGCTGGCTGTCGAGTGAGGGTGTCTTTGTGTGTTAGCCACTTCCCGAGAGGTGGTACCAATGCCCTAAAGTTGTGGGATTCAGATATCTCGCGTGGCCAGGCCGCTGAGGAGAAAGCTAAAGAGAAGGATTACCGTGTAAGAGGATAGTCTTGAGCATAGACTCGCCTGGCCTGTCGCAAGGAGAAGTGCGCCTGGATATTACTTCCAATCGGTGTTTCTCATCTTCGAAGTGGGCCTCTCGGTCCCGTGTAGAGACCGCAGCAAGTCGGAGGTCGGAGGTTAACTAAAGACGACAGTGAGGCGTGCCCGAAAAGAATGGGTCTCGGATTTAAAAATTGAGCCAAAACAATTGAAATGCCCTTCCTCGCGCCTTCGAGCGGGCGGCCATCGGCGCGAGCCCGCCGAAGACACGTTTTGGTCCCGACTGCTTGGAAATTTGCGACTCGTAGCTGATCCTTCAAATAAGGCACTGCGTTCCGTCTTGGCGAGACAACGTCACGCGCTGAATTACCCTGCCAAAAGATGGGAGCAGGACCGGCCCAAACCCGAGGTCTCCATGATTTGATGATTTGTTGCGCCATAGCTCGAAGTTGTTGGCCAGCTCCACCGTCACGACATCTTCAACAAGCGCCCTGGCGTTCGAATCGGCACATGGCGGAGGCGGGCATCCCGGGCTCCGGACGTTACTAACAACCCGAGCCCACGCTATCAATAAATTGTTCATGCGAAGGCGTCACTTTTCAATCCACATATCGTAATCAGATCTCAATTCTTGTGACAGTTGCTTGGTAACGACGAGTCGCAAGCTCACCATTGTTTCAAAAGGCGAATTTGGTCTGGATATTTGCGGCACTACCTGCAGTGCATGTGGGTACCTACATATCAGCTTGAGTATACACGACGGGCCTCATCGCCTTCAAATAAGACTTCGATGTTATACACAACACGACAACGGGAGCTTCCAGACACATTGACTTGTCAATATCCCAATTGAAAATGTTATAGGGTGCTCCATAGCCCAGCCCAATGTTCTGGACCCCGCCCCCGAGTTCCCGCTTGCGTCGCAATTCCCTTGAATCTTTCGTGTCAAGACTTTATCCAAGAAGACCTACTAGCTTCCAGCGAGAACGGATGCCAAGAGGTATGGCTTCGTGTGGCTTCAGTCTTTCTTATCCAATTAGTGTCCACAAGTACAGACGTGGCCACGACTGTGAATGATACGTCTGGTTACTTGCTAATGAGCGCTTGAGTCGACGCCAAGTGACAAAATGTAAAGTATGTAACGGCGAACATCTGACCAAGTATGCCGCAGTCACTGTAGTATGCTGAAATGGAACGGTGATATGTGATCTTAATGACTTGATACTTCCCCACCGGCTGAGGTCGAATCCCCCCAATCGAAAATTCCCGGCCGTGATCCGCCACTACCTAAAAGGGAAACACGGAGAAGCCCACTCCCGTCAGCCTGTGATCGCGGAATAAGCATTCTATGGCTAAGGTGAAACCCCACACTCAGTATTTCCTACCGGGCGGTTGCCAATAAGAGCATATAAGTGTCAGTCCAGCCGCTGCCTGAACCCCTGTATTCCTGTATTCCTGTGCAATTACGAAGACATCTTCACACCTGTAACGAGAGAAGTAAAAATTGTTGTCTTAAGCTTCCTGGAGAAAAACCACCGCCGACATGGGAGCATTCAAGGCACTGATCAATCTGGGCTATCTGGCACTCGTGACTGCACAGACAGCCGTCACAGTCACTCTGGGCACAACATACCAGCAAATAGATGGATTTGGCTTCTCGCAGGCTTTTGGCCGCGCCAAAGAGTTCCAGAACCTAGGTGATACAGCGGTCCGAAGGCAGGGACTGGATTATCTATTCAACACCACTACCGGCGCCGGCTTCACCATCATTCGCAACCGAATCGGCTCAGGGGGATCGGGTGACAGCATTTTGCCCACCAGCCCTGGGTCACCCAGCGGTACTCCCGCATACTCGTGGAATAATGACGATTCCGGGCAGGTCTGGCTGAGCCAAGAGGCCATGAGATACGGTGTTAAGACCATTTATGCCAATGCCTGGAGCGCGCCAGGGTTCATGAAGACCAACGGCGTCGAGTCCAACGGCGGCTACCTTTGCGGGACGTCGGGGCATTCGTGCAGCTCCGGGGACTGGAGACAGGCTTATGCGAATTTTCTGGTCAAGTACGTGCAGTACTACAAAGATGCAGGCATTCCGGTCACGCACCTTGGCTTTCTGAACGAGCCAGACTATACGTGAGTATAATTCTCCCTGGACAACAAGAGTAGGATGCCACAGGGAAAGGGGTATCCCAGCCTTGGACGTGCCCGTTGGGAGTTAGTTGCTGGAAACAGGCTTACCCAGAGAGCAGAGTCGGCTACTCCTCGATGCTGATCAACGTCAACAATCCGGTCGAGGTGACGACCTTCCTTCCCACCCTCTACGCGACGCTGCAGTCAGCGGGGCTTGACACCCAAGTCAAGATTACATGCTGCGATACCATCGGCTGGGGTAACGCCAAGACGGTCGCTGGCCGCCTCATCTCTGCCGGTATGGAAAAGAACCTAGGGCTTCTGACCAGCCACAGTAAGCAGCTTTTGGATAACATTTTAACCCCTTTGAGAAGAGACCTCTCCCATCTGCAGCCTGCAACTGAAAGAACTTGTCAGGATGCTGGATTTGAGATAGGCTTATGGAACGAGTGCTTTAGTGCCTTGATAGCTGACTCCGAATGCTGTAGTGTATACTGGTGACCCGAACTCGGCCATTACGGGGACAAAGCTGCCTGTGTGGATGACCGAGGGGGCCGACCTCAACAGTGCCTGGTGTACGACTTGGTACTCAAATGGGGGCCTCTGCGAGGGACTTACGTGGGCGAACAAGGTCGCTACTGGGGTCCTGACAGCAAACCTTTCTGGATACATATATTGGCAGGGGCTTGAAGTTAACCAAGGCCAAGCTTCCAGCTACCTGGTGTACGTTCTTCATAATTTTCATCGCACATTGTTAATCACCATGACCAATGCTAATTTACTCTTCCGTCTAGAGCCGTCCTCGACGGCCGGACGGCCATCCCCTCGGGCCGCTTGTGGGCATTGGCCATGTGGTCACGGTTCATTCGACCGGGAGCTGTCCGCGTCGGAACTTCGGGCACCATCTCGAGTGTGGCAATCGGCGCCTTCAAGAACACAGATGGCTCTGTGGTCGTGGTGTTCACAAACTCGGGCGGCTCGGCCCAGTCTTCCAAGATCTCGTTCAACGGATTCAGCCCCTCGGCTGCTTCAGCCTGGCTCACAGATAACTCGCATTCTGTCGCATCGACGGCTGCCACCCTTTCTGGCGGCGCTGTGACCGTATCGCTTCCGGCTCGCTCTGTTGTGACGGTGAAACTGACATAGGCGGCTGGCGTGTAAGGCTCACATAGGAGGCTTGCAAAAGGGGCTGGTAAGGAAATGGTGAACAGTCTCACCACCTACTTAAGTACCTAGAGATACTAGATTTGTCTTGTAACCTTAGGGGTCTTGTACATACTCGAGGCAGACATAAGTACAAATGCAGCCATAGCTCACACGTAAAAGCTAAGAATGGATCAAAGACATCATTACATGTAGGTATGCCCCTTTGTCCAAGAAAGGATATGCATACCCTCAGAAAAGGTCTCCAAGTTCCGCTCACAGCTTGGATTCATGCAAGAATTTTCAACAATAGATATCCGGGCTTCCAGTGATTGTTTCATGTAATTTGGCCAGCCTTCAGTTGACATACACATGAACCCAGGAAACCATGTGCATTGTGAGCCCCCTGCTAATAAAACCTTTGACTGCGGTGAGGAATATACTTTGAGGCGACTCTAAGCCTATGCTGGAATTGGCTGGAGAGCTGCAGCTTAGGTACCAGCCTGCCTCGAGGCTTGCTGCAGGTTGTCTGCCACGTCCATCATGCCTGCTGTGCCAACAGTGTGCCTCCTCAGACACGTCTTTAACCACCACTTGCTTGCCAAAACAAGTCAAAGCAGCACTCTTCAATATCATCAAGGAACACGTAAAGAAATATCCCCCAGCTAAATCAACACAATGAACTCCTCCTACCCGCCCAAAGATCAGGTTCCTAGCTTGCCAACCCCGTCAACCTCCCAGCCAGACGAGCTCTCTCACATGCAAAGCGTGGACATGGTCACCATTCACCAGCCTCGCAACCCCTTTGACAACAATGCCGCCCTCTGGCTCAAAAACCTTCCTCAGGGCTGCACCATCCCCCAGCTGATCCGAGCAATCACCAGCGTTGGCCCGACTGGACGCATCCTCTTCAGCAGGATCCTCCCACCGGACCGCCCAAGACATGTTTGGACGGCAAAGGTGGTCTTCGCCACACGAGAGGAGGCCCAGCGGCTCCGAGGCCTGGCCCAGAAAAGGAAGCTCATCATGAGCGGACGCAGTATCTGGGTGGATTGGCACCGAGCTCTCTCATCCTCTTTCCTGGCCGTGGAGCCCATCACGCGGGTCCTGATCATTGAGGGCCCTACCAGCATCGTCAACATCTACAACCTCGATCGTGTGTTCAGGAAGAAGCTCTCCAGATTCGAAACCGAGGAGGTCTTTTTTAGAGAGCTCCCGGCTGGGTCTGACCCTCCGCGGCGTGCAAGCATCGTCTGGCGTTTCGGAAGCTGGTATGACCAGGCAGAGACTGCTGTTCAGATCCTGGAGGCCAGGTACCCAGGCATTGTGGAGGTCACATACGGACAGGACCCTTGTGCTTGTCCTATTCCAGATACGCTTATGGCCTCTTGAGCTCGAATGCCCAACCAGAGAACCAGAGTTGCAGCCCACCACATCCCTCTCGAGGGCCAAAATGTTAGTTAGATCGAGTCTACCACAAACTGACCGAGACCTAGGTCACTGTTCATGTTGAAAAGGTGTCCAGATGTCCTCTGCCCGTCAGAATCCACATCAGGAGCAATTAGAATTCTTGTCCAGGAAAATGGAAGCAAGGCAATCACGCTGAGCTTTTATTCAGCCCCAAGTCGCTACTCGTAGTCTACCAACGCTACTCTTGATTGTAATGATACTCCAACCTCAGAACATGGACTCTCCTTTCATAAGTGAATGGGCCAGGTTAACAGCCCAAACTACCAGACTCAAGTCAAGGCGCTGGTGCTGGTCATTTGTTGTTGTCATTAACCGGACCCTTTACATCACGTTCCACCCAATACAGGCATTTCAGCAATTCTTCCTTGGAGGCATGGATGCGCTCAAGCTGAGTCGCCGTCAAAGAATTCCTAAGCGGGCCGAGTACGATTTGTTCCATGAGCTCGGCCGCCAGGCCGAGTAAACTGTGCGCCTGATTCACTGTGGTTTTGTGGAAGTGGAAGTCCCGTCCGTACCTTTGGGAGCGAGGAGATAGCTGTCCAAGAGTCACCGTGACAAGAGCTCGTGCGAATGACCAATCTGATACGGTCAGATACGACGAGTCACCATCGGCCTGGATGCCCGGGGGCCTCGACGGCTGCTGTTGCTGTGCGCCTGGTTGGGCAGGTTGTGGAAGCGGTGGGTTCTCGGGGGCCTCAGTCGCGACCTGTGCAGGGGTTGTTTCCTAGTGCCCGGGACTGGTCTGAGTACTCGCATCCTTCGTACTTCTTCTCTCAAGGAGACTGAGAACCCTCTTAAACTCGTCTGTTGCGTTCTGGCCCTGTCCAACTGCACTTTGGGAAGGGCCCGACCCGGCAGGACTTGGTGAATGGAGGCCTTGTTGTGGAGCTGACGTCGAGGAGGAGACTTCCGAGGCGTGTGATGCTGGATATTCGGGAGGCGTCACAAATAGCTCTTCTTGTGCTTCAATATTCTCTGGAGTTGGGACCGCATCGATTTCCTTGGAAACCCGCGCAGAGCTCGAAATTGGGGACGGAATGGACGGACTGTATGGTGAGGCTGGTTCCGTTGAAGGCTGACCATGGTTTGTTTCACTTGTGTCGCTCAGGGATTCAGACTGCTGCAAATGACCCGCTGAGACCTCTGGTCGTTCTTCAAATCCATTCTGAGATGATTGGTGGTGCCCGCTAGGTTGCTGGGGATGAGGTTCTGGATTAGACGACACATGTTGCTCCATGGACTGCATTTCTTCGGCCTTCCAAAACACAGCTTCTCGGTAAAAAGATCGGACCTCGTTGTCGGGAAGGTTCCTCATCACTGGAAATTTCTTTCGATAATCCTCCACCTTTTTTGCCGAGAGGCCATTGTTGGCAGCTGTGAGGTGTTGCTGCAAATCGTCCGTGCCGAATTTATCCACCCATTCGTGGAGTGTTTTCTTGACTCTTACTTCGAGGCCTTTTGCGAAAATGGATTTTTGGAACATATTGAAGGGGTTATGAAAAGGAAAGGCGGACTTGCTAAGACACTGGGGAGAAGCAAACTCTCTAGATCCAGGAAGGAAATCAGTCCGTTGCATAGGACTTTCATGTAATCAAGGTGAAATAATTCTAGATTTGTGTCAGGAGAGGTCCTCGCAAGTGAAGGGAAAACCAGATTCATGTTTGTTGTGATGGACCCATACCGTGTGAGCACCCACCTCCACAGGTAGGCATCATCCACACCCAAAGGGGCTGCTCCTTCAAATCCACGAAGGCAGCCATGGGAGTAGCTCGAAATCCTGGTGATGGGCTATCTTGTTTCTTTGCAGGGAAAGGACCACCGGCACAATTATCTCATTCTTGTAACATTTTGAGATGCCATAGGAAACCACAACCTAACCTTACTCATAGCTCAAACCCCCAACCGCTCTCGATTGCAAATACCCAAGTGAAGCAGAAATATGGCGTTGCCAAAGTGTTATGTAGATAGCTCTAGCAGGAGTTCACAATTGAGACCAATAGACATTTCATACATCCGTTAGTATTGTCTGACTTACTTCGAAATATCTCCACATAAACTGTTCTAGGACTGTTGTAGTCTGGCTAGGCTCCACATGTGCATTGAGCCAAGCTTCAAATTGGCACGTTCTCAGGCCGGCAAAAGCAGCTTTCCAGCTGCATGGTTGTGATGGCAGTGCTATGTAAGACTGTATTAGATTCAGAAGTGTGCTCTGGAACCCTGGTTTTCTTGGTGTGCAGCGGCTTTGTGGATACCCCTAATGCTGTATTACTTGTATGAACTGTGCAGAGTACATAGAATGCATTATAGAGTATAATCCACCCAAGTTACCAATGTACCAATGAGCGATAAGAGCATATTGAATCTTTCTATTCATCACACTATCATACACATGTTGAGGCAAGGGATAAAGCCTTTCGCCAAGGTAAACCAGAGTATGGTCAGGTGGACAGTGAAGCATCATGTGAAAGTCTCTGATTCTGATGACAGTTGGCTACAGCACCCAGTTCTTCTTCATGTGTGGTTACCTCAACACCGGAATCAAGTCGTTCAGAAACACCATCCTCAACATCCCCTTGTAATTTCACAAGACACTCCTGAATCATGCCTCTGCCGACCATGTCACTGATTGAATGAGCCTGTCCGTGTCAGCACTCAGGTAAGGAGGCGGTGTCATGCCCTTTCCCCCTTCTGCAAATATCCTCATCGGGCCAACATATGTGTGAAAGCTCAAATTATTTGTGAGGCTTCAAAGTTGTAGAGGCCTTTTGTTTGTTGCGCGAGGAGCAACTGTCAGATCCGGAAAGGCATTACATCTTGATCAGGTTTAGTGCAATCCTATTCAGACCTTCATTGGAAATTGACTCAAAAAATTTACTTTCAAAGGTGCCACAAATGTTGCCTGACAATGGCAAAATTTAATTCAGAGAGACCCGGTGCATCGAAACTTCGTGACATCTTGTTACACGACGAATGTCTCTCAGATCATACATTCTTCTCTCAAATTACCCATTCTCCCTTTGTCAGGGCCTCTACTCAATTGTGCCATGGGGAGTAACGCCACCAATAAGAGCTTCATGGCTAGGCACAAACCATCTTTCCTAGTCCTCGCATCTCAGGTCTCAGCCGCTATTATACATGGCATCGTCAAAACTCTCGAGACGGGGGAGCGTCCTGTGCATCCCTTTCAGATCCTCCAGTTAAGGCTCCTCATCACTGGCATGAGCTGCATGCTATACTTGTGGCACAGCGGATTTCCCGTCCTCGGTCCCAGGGAAGTTCGCCCGCTTCTGGTTGTAAGGGCGCTTGGTGGAGTATGCGGAGCCATTGGGTTCTATTGTATGAAATTGGCTCGAGATTCCTGAGGTGGCTTTACTGGAGAGATATGCAGAGCTTGCTGACCGCATCCCAGTCTCGATAATTTACTTAACCGTTGCCCAGGCTACGGCATTGAACTTCTTAGCCCCTGCAGGTGCGATGCTGATGTTGAGGTACTTCGACCATGGCAGTTTCAGTCTCGTGGACAGAGTTGGTTCGTTAGTGGCCCTTGCAGGGGTGGTTCTGGTGGTGCAACCAGACACCATATTCCAATCCAGAGGGACTTCAGCAGGGATGATGCGCCAAACTTCACATGAGACGCAGGAACAATTGAAGGGGATGCTCTGTGGGATGGTTGGCGTCGCTGGTGGTGTTGTAAGTGAAAAAAAGTCGACGCAACTTAGTATCTGCATGTTCTCTATCCCTGAGGCTAACGAGCATTATATCAATCTAGATTGCTCTGGCAGCAATTAGACGAATTGGTGGCCGAGCGCACCCTCTTATAAGTATAAATTACTTTGCCTGGGCAGTTGTAATCATCACTACAATCCTGAGCCTTGCCCAGCATTTGACTTGGCCAAAAAGCTCGAGTGATTGGGGGCTGCTATTCGTGGCTGGGATGCTCGGCACACTTATGGTGGGCTCCAAAGCATATCAAGTGTGTTCGATCAGACGAAAATTGACACCAGGTGATAGGAATTACTCCTCACCGCCGGAATCTCGAGCGACACATCCTCAGCAGCTACGATGATGATCTACTCGCAGGTCCTATGGGCCCTGGCACTTGATCGCATTGTCTGGCACGTCAGTTTGAATTTGTGGAGTATTATTGGCGTGGCAAGTATCATAGGTAGTCTGACATTGGTTTCTTCAGTGAAAGAAGTGGAAACCGCTCGTACTTTTGGTGGACTTCGGTACGAACAAATACTGGTAGGCACCAATGACCGAGCTCCATACATTGATATAGGGAGTCTCTGTGCCTCAGAGGACAGGGGAAACACAACTATCAATGATGCTTCGCATAGTTAACAAAAATGTTGCAGTGTACTACACGCAACGGGTGTTGGTCTCAAATTTTGCGGAAGTCATTAGCTACTGTCAACTCTGATTCAGTAGTCAATCAAGAAGAATACAGAGGATCGCATACGGTGATATTTTATGATACAATTATTTCAGACTTCCCTCGGACCTCCCACTCCTCACCGCCAACATCCCCACGACCTGATCCGTCAGCCTCTCCATCTCCAACCCAGGATCGTGATCCGGGTTGACCTCGGCAACCGTGAGGCCTCCAACCTTGTCACTCCCAAAGAACACCTTTAGAGCCCGCATCATCTCCTCGAATCCAACTCCAGTGAAGTTCGGCATGTGCGCCAGCGGGAACATGCGCGGGTCTATCGAGTCCACATCCAAATGCACCATGATAATATCGACCCTGTCCTCGAGGAACCTCAGCGCCTCCGCCGCGCGCTCCTCCGGGGCCCGCGCCACCGACGCGGAGCTGACGACCTTGTAGCCATTGTCGAAGAGGTGCGCGAAGTGCTCGGGCGTGTTCCCCGCGGAGGACATGTTCGTGCCGAACAGGACCGTGTTGGACGCATCGCAAACGGGCCCGCCGCTGGAGGGCCGGCTGAACTGCTCCATGCTCTGCAGGGCGCCGGACGACCGGATCAAGTGAGTCATGTTCATGCCTGCGAAGATGCCGGTGGAGTTTGGATCCGTCGGCGAGGCGAGGTCAGTGTCGGCGTCGATGTAGATCAGGCCGACGCGGGCTGGCGGCGACTGTGAGCCAGCGTGGCCCCAGAAGGCGGACATGATTGCTGGGGACATGCCGCACTCCCCACCCAGGATGAGCTGGAAGGGAGGTTTGGTAGAGGGAGGGGCGCTGAGGTTCTGTGCGATGGCTTGATGGACGCGCTGGCAGACTGAGACGTTGAGGTCTTCATTGCGAGCACGGCCCGGGGAGAATGTTGTTGCTTTGTACGCTGCGGGTGTGTCCAGGGGGTAGTTCTCTGAGACGGATGGGATACCAGCTGCGAGTAGCTTTTGTACGACCCCAACGTCTCGGAAGGCCTTTGGGGCTTTGGATTTTCCTGGGAAGACTGAACCGCAATCTGCAGGCACGTAGGTGATGGAGACAGAGCGTGAGGCTGCCATGGCTTGCTTGCTGCCGAGAGTTCAGCATTTCAGTTCATCTTTTGCAAGAGGCAAGCGCGAAGTTTGTGTCTTTTTTATGATATGTGCGAGCGTGGAAGCTGTCATGACAAGCCAATTGTTTTGAAAGGCAAAGGCGTAGGCCCATGTCAATTGATGCCCTGTAGGGCGGATTTACTGCACGCCCTTTCGAATTTGCATGTGGTCGATCTTTGGGGACAAGTAAGATCATAAAGTCTGACGTAAACTCCTCTGCATACCACAGCTGTTTGTGGCCCATAGGGCGGGAGCTTTACCAAAGATGGTATAATTAAGCGCTCTGGAATTAGTGCAGCAGTGTTGTAACATTCAAGTATGGCAAACTACCGAAGAAACACTCAGACAACTCTTGTAACACAGACTACCCTTGGTTACTTATTGCCTTATGTATGATAGTAAAAGGAGCTGCTTTCTTACTGCCCCAGGGTGGTGAGTGTATTCCGCCGATGTCGCCCAAGGGACCACGCTCTATATGTACCTACACATCGGGTTTCGGTAGGCGTTCATCTTCTTCGGCTCGGTCTCTGCAGTCCATGATAGCTCAATCCGTTGACGCTGTGGATACATCGATTTGAGCTGGGTTACAAGTGTACGTAACCTATACTAGCCTTTGCAGCTTATGTGTTCCCAACATGAGCGGATAGCAGTGCCTAACCTGTCTTTTCATGTTTCCAATGCCTCGATGACCAGACACGAGAGTGGCCTGAGTAGTGGCACTATTCGCGTGGAACTTCGCGTGGAACTTGAGATGGAGACCATCAATTAAACATGGACCAGGGCGTACCGATTGATCGGAACCACGAGGGCTCACCGACGTCATCAGGGTCCTTTCAAACTGGAGCCCGCGGAGCCAAGCCGGCATCAAGTCCACAACAGATATGCATAGAAATATTGTACTGTGTAGTGGGGCAGGGACTGAGGAGGGCTGCATCCACCAAGACTCATTCTGTATGCATTCACGGGCCGTTGACAAACCTCATTGTCCCAGGCATCGGGCATAAATGTATGCCAATCTGCCAACCCAGCTTGCCCAGCAGGAAAGAGAAGCAACAGAAGAATATGAATATGTGACCAACATCGCCCGCACAGAGGACCCAGCAGAACCACATTATGACGAGACTCCCCCGCTCCCAGTCTAAATGCCCAGCCCCGAAACCCTGTCAGGTTTGTCACCGCAACACGCCGTCTCCGGCCCCGAGCCCCCCAGCCCGAGGGTACCGAGCCCAAGCCGACCCGACACCCTTGCAACGCCGTGCATCTGCACCTAATATTTTAGGTGGGCCATTAGTTTGAACAACTTTTAAATATTTTTTTTCTGTTTGGCCCGTCACCCGACCCGTCAGCGCCAGAGCCTCCAATTCGACCCCCTCCCAAGGTTATCCTCCGCGCGCCTTTTGTCGGAGCAGGACCCCGGACATCGATGTCAAATTAGACCAAGTTCCACTCGAGTTTATCGACTCACCAGACCGGGGAAAGCCACAATGGACCGCCACGACCGCGCCGACGAGCGCGCGCCACTTCTGTCCGACCGCCCGGCCTCTGCCCCGGCCGGCGAGGAGGGCGTCATCCACTGGCGCTCCGAGCTGGCGCTGCTCCTCAAGTACTCGCTGCCGCTCATCGCCACGTATCTTTTGCAATATTCCTTCTTCGTGATAACGATCATGATCGCGGGCCACCTTGGCGCCGACGACCTTGCCGCGGCGTCAATCGGAGCAATGACCATGAACGTGGTCGGCCTCTCGATCTTCGAGGGCATGGCGACCGCCCTGGATACCCTGTGCGCCCAGGCGTACGGCTCCGGCCACAAAGTCGGCGTCGGCCTGCACATACAGCGCATGATTCTTCTGATGAGCCTGTCGCTGGTCCCCGTCGGGATGGCGTGGATCTTCTCGCCGTGGATACTGCCGCTCTTCGTCAAGCAGCACCATCTCGCTGTCAAGGCGGGCGTCTTCCTCCAGTACAGCCTGGTCGGGCTTCCCGGGTACGGTGCGTTCGAGGCCGGGAAGCGGTTCCTGCAGGCCCAGGGGGACTGTAACGTGGGCATGGTCGTCCTCATCATTTGTGCCCCCGTCAACGCCGCGCTGAGCTACTGGCTCGCCTTCCCGATGGGGATGGGCCTTGCCGGTGCTGCCCTTGGATCTGCCCTGAGCAATAACCTGAGGTTCATCCTTCTGCTTTTGTACATCATATCGCCACTTGGAAAATGGTCCCATGTCTGCTGGGGTGGTCTCTCGAGAGATGCGCTTCGTAACTGGGGTCCCATGGTATCCCTCTCCTTTGCCGGTGTCATCGTTCTGATCGGAGAGTGGGCCGCATTCGAAATATTGACCTTTAGCACGTCGTACCTGAGTACTGACCATCTCGCGGCCCAGACACTACTGGTATGCTCGATTCTTTGTCCTAAAACTCTATCTTATCGGGTTCCTAACTTTGTTGCAGACCACAGCCATCGTCGTAGTCTGGCACATTCCATTCTCCATCAGCGTGGCACTATCTACCCGGATAGGGGTCCTGATCGGCGGTGGCTTCGTAGAGACGGCGCGCCGTGCCACGGCTCTTTATTTCTTCGTCTTCGCCTTGGTCGGACTTTTCAATGCCGCCCTGCTCTACTTCTTCCGGTACCCGATGGTGTCCGTGTTCACCCAGGATCCAGCAATCCGCGAGCTCGCAGTCAAGTCCATGTGGCTGGCCGCAGTCTTCGAGGTCATAGATTCCGTCGTCTGCGGGACCAATGGCCTGCTGCGCGGTCTAGGGAAGCAGAGCGTCGCCGCCTACATTGCCGTTTCTGTGAACTACCTCGGGGCTGTACCACTCGCTGTATGGTTAGAGCTCGGTGCCCCAGCACTTGGGATAGACGGAGTGTGGGTCGGCTTTGGTTCCGGCGTTGCTCTCACCATTGCCTTGGAGTGTCTCTACGTGCGGATACTGGACTGGCAAGGTGTCGTTGACAAGGTGAAATGCAGGGAGGATATCGTCAATGGCTGAACAGGGTGCCTGGACGGCGGAAGACGGAAGCTTGAGCAATACAACCTTGTCCTCGAGTATGAGAGATGTTCAAGCTGCCCAAGACTGCAGCATCCAAGCGTTGATGACTTCATCCCTGGAGCCAACCGCCTCGACCATTGCCGAAGCTTTTCGAGCTACGAGGTCCCGTCACTTGGAAACGAGGTGACGGGCTACGGCCAAGATCGAAGCAGGCAGAGACCTACACTTTCGGTTTCCTTGCGGCCTTGTCCTTCACAGGGTATCAGGTTCTGCCATCGGCGAGTCTGAGCAGGCTGCAGGACTTGTCGAGACTACAACACTATTGGACTCGTGCTGTTCCGTGGCAGAGTGCATGCGAGGAGCATGAAGCGGCGGTCGAAGAAAGGTATCAGAGACTCCCAGCTGGGTGTCAATAGTGAAGAACAACACAGCGCCCCGTGGGAGGCGAAGCGATGTTTGTACGGTACAGGGGTTGGAAGCGTTAAGTGGGAGGCGAAAAGAGCGTTGTTGACAGAGTAGTCTACCCAGCACCGTAGCTGTCAATCACATGATCAACTCAACTCTATGGTATATATAGCTTGTGGCCGAGGGACAGCTTGGTAGTCCTGAATGTCTCCATCTCGAGAAATGTGGGGTGCGTGAGAAATGTTCCAGGCGGGAGAGGACCAATTGATCGACAAGTTGGTGACCAGCCTCTCAGGCCTCTCCAACAGAATGGCACCGATGGGAGACGAATAATTGTCGTGCGGAGGTCGCAATGGGGCTAGCTTGCTGCTCTGGTCGCAAACAGCAAGTGCGGACCGTGTCATCGAGCGTCATTCTGGCAGACGGCAGATGGTCCGGGCCTAGCATCCTCGTCTAACTCGATGTGCAACCAGCCATATCCCTTGTGAAAGTCTGGCTGATGGCAGCCAATTACTCGGTGTTACCATTCCAAGAGAAGACCGGTGGGAAGAAGCCTTCACCCTCAGACCGACAACGCCCGTGACATCATGCGGTCGACCAGATCTGATGGACATATTCCGAGGGACGCCATGCCAGAGGAACGCAGCATCCATGGAATGTGACACATGGGAGTTGCCGGCTGTTCTGGCCAGCCTGGAAGCCATGTTCTTCCCTATGACCCTCATGACATAGCTAGGCAGTGAGGGCACAGAGCCATGGGTGCATGTAGGCACCCGATCATCAGGGGTCCACGGGAATTGTGGAGTCTGGACCCTGAGGGGACTGCGAGGTGTGAGAAGGGACCGACCTAGTCTCTGAACTAGCCCGCCTGTGACGTCGTTAGCGGCGAATCTCGAGAGCTGCAAGAGCTGCAACAGCTACACATGCAGCACAAGCCGCAGCAGCACAAACCTCCCTCGCCCCTGCTCCCCAACAATCACTACCTCATACAGCATTATCCGGTAGTCTACCCACAAGACCGCGGGCCCGGATCGGACATATCAACTTCCAAATTCGTCGCCACAACAATCATTTCCCTATTCAACAGACGAAGAAAAATTGTCAAAAGCCGAACCAGTTCTCTTCTGCTTCACAAAAAAACACCACAAAGTCTCAGGAAGAGAAATAAAAATAAAAATAAGGAGCAGACAACAGCGTCGATAGCTTCAACACCACACCACCACCATGGCCATCACAAGACTGTGGTTCTTTACCCTGAAGCCAGACAGCTCAGCCCGCGACCCGGCCTTCCTGTCGCTGTGGACCAACATCCTGGAGCTCTGCGCCATGTACACGCCGAGCCCAAGGTCCTCCTCGGGCTCGGGGCTCCAGCTGGCCCTCAGCACCCCGCCCAAGCGCTGCCACCACTTCCTCTATCAATCCGCCCACGACGAGCGCCTGCTAGTCCTCATCTCCAATTACCCCTCCATGGCCCTCTGCAGGCAGGCCGACGCCGCCTACTCGAAAGGCCACAAGGACGAGGTCCTGCGCCACGTCGCCCACCGCGCACTACGCCAGATGGACATCGAGGACGCTGAGGTCGTACCCGCGCTGCTCGAGGCGGCGGCGCGGCCTGGCGGGGGCGGGGGCGAGGGCAAGGACGGGGCAGGGGCAGGGGAGGTGAGCGTGACCTTTTCGAAAAGGGACCCGCTGAAGTTGGAGCTCGTCGAGTCGAGGTCGAGCACCGGGAGTCGCGCGCCCGTGCCGCCTCCAACTCAGGAGATCAGTGGCCCAGACTCATCTGAGATACCACTCATACCCGGGGTCGACTTCTCCGATGTCTTGGATCCGCAGAGGAGCGAAGGAAAGAAGTGGATAAGTATCTCGAGGGGGAAGTCGGAACACGGAGTAGACGACGAGGACGTTTTCCGTTTGAAGCAGGTCTTGGCTCGGTGAAGGGCGAAGCTCTGAAGGGCGACGGGCGGAGGGGACACAATTCAGAGAAACAGCAGGCTATGGAGGCCATGCGTGTCCCCTCGGGCAGTGCGCATCGTGGAAAGTAATCAACAAATACTTATGACTATTACTCGGAGGGGGGGTATCATCTATAAATGAGGTGAGTTCGAGATGCTATCATAAAGGAACAGCATCAGATGTTCGTACATTTTCGGCCAGCATCTTCCCTGGCGGCTGCTCCTCCAATAATAATAGGTTGCAGTCAACCATGTTCACGCTTCGCAGGACGCCTGCAGCGCCCGTGAATCCTCCCTTCTCAAGTGCTTCACTGTAATCGCTGCAGCCACTTCTTAAATCCCGTGGCCTCGGGGCGCCTGTCCTTCATCGCGGCGATCCTCTTAAGCTTCTCACGGTGTTTGGCCTCGAGCAGCGCCGTGGGGCTGTCGTCCTTGTACCACTGCATGGCCCCGTACGGCTCATGGCCGTCCTGGCTGCTGGCTAGCGACCTGCGGTTGTGCATGCGCACGCGTTGGACCTTGCGCAGCTTGACCAGGCCGTACCAGCCCACAAGCGCGCTGAAGAAGATCGAGGCGCCAGTCACGCCCGCAAAGCCCCAGTTCGTCTCCTCGATGAAGTTCTCCAGGTTCATGCCGTAGAGTCCAGCGAAGAAGGTGCCCATCGCCAGGGCCAAGGTGCCGACGCTGAACTTGAGTTCCAGGAGCATGAGAGCGTTGCGATTGGCGTCTAGGATAGCACGGATGCTGGACAGTGACGTTAGTACGATACCAGGTTTGGAGGGCGCGACAAGGCACCTACACTTCCTCCGTGTTCCGGATCCCGGAAACTAAGTTGCTCGCCTCCTGGACGACCTCGTCGCAGATTTTATGATACGATTCCAGCAGCATCTCCACCTCGGTGTGGTCGTCCATCTCGCGTGATATATCCCGTGTCTTCTCCGTCAAGTACATCTGGCTCAGGTCGTCGTCCGCTTCCAGCAGCTCGTCGATCGCATCCCGGACCAGCCTCACCTTCTGCTCAAAGGTGCTTACCTTCTTCGAGAGCACCAGAAGGTACCGGAGCTTCTCTCTGTCGACATCCTCTTCCAGGTCGCCGAGCAGGTGCATGAGGGGCTTTTGGACGGTGCCGAATTCCTTCTCTATCTCCGAGGTCACTGACGTGAGCACCACCTCGAGCGCGCGGAATTCGTACGGGAGGCCACCTGCGGTACCGGGGACCTGCTTCTGCCGCAGCTTGCCCTGCAGCTCGTACATGAATTCGGACTGCGCAGAGGAGGCCTGGGAGCCGTAGACGTCGAAGAGCAGGACGCGGTCGTGCTTGATGAGCACTCGAAGGTGTAGGAGGTTGAGAAGGATCGCAGCCGGCCGGACGAGGATGTGCGGGAGGTTGGATGAGTCGATCTTGCGCAGATCCCGGGGCATGAGGCCGTACTGCAGTGTTCGAACAACAAGTATTTAGTAAAGCCTCCTTGCTAGCCGAGCGCTCTCAGCTGTGGGTGCCTGTCTGTTCGGGCCTTACCTTCGCAATAAGCTCACTCTTTTTGAATGCGCCGTCGGTCAGAATGGCGTCGCCCTTCTCGTCCACCTCTGTGCACCGCAGCACAGGTTCAAGGGCAGCCTTGGCCCTCCTTGATGTCATGGAAGAAGTGAATATCGACGTGTCGAAATCATCCGTGGTCCTGTTCCGCAGGTTGGTCTTGACCGTGGTGTCCCCCCATAGTCTCTGCTGCCAAGGCGTCTTGACACGCTCCTTCTCGGTGGGCCCGTCCGTGGAGGCGGATCTCCGCGATCTCGTGGCAGCATTCCCCCCGACAAGATCGGTGCCAGTCGAGCGAGCCTTTTTCAGTGATTTCGGAATGACGCTCTCCAGGTCGAACACGGCGGAGTGGAGGGCGGCTTCAGATCTGCTGGTCCTCGAGGTTGAGAATCGCCGAGCCGCTTGGCCGGGCTTTTCTGCAGCATACGCCGAGCCTCGATGGTCCTGAACAGGCATGCCATGGCATCTGGCTCCGGCGGTGCGCGCGTGGCTGGGGCTGAAGAAGGGAATTCCTTCAGATTGGAACCGTAGAAACCGGAGCAGCCTGCGAGAAGGGATCACAGGCTGCAATGGCGGGCGCATCGTGACTGAACCCTTTCTGCCGCTGGTAGACAGGAGTCGGCTTATTCCAGCAACTCAGCGCTGTCGATGTCGTGATTGTAAGGTCGCGTCATGGTGTGCCGAAGTTTTTAGAATGAGGTTTTTCCACTACGTCAAGCCTGCAAGCTAAAAACTTCCATGCTGTGAGCACCCCACTGCCTAGCGTCGAGACTGCACACTCCCCTAACACGTTAGGGCCGCTACCGCCTGGGTGGTGCACACTAGGTGTGTGTTTATTGGAGTCGTCCATCACCTTATCAAAGTCTGCACAAACTAATTATCTTTCCTCCCATATATGCCTTCACTTGAAAAAAATGGCTCTTCCCGATACTGAAATAGCATCATGACCTTCAATGGAGTCCACCTTGGCACCCGAGTCTGGAGCAGTGCAGGTGTTGGAACGACAGGGACAAGTTGCCTCACACTACCGTTTCATCGCCACACCTCAGAGGAATAGTTCTTGGAAGCAGAACTCTGGACAGCAATGAAGCTGACGCCGATAAAAGTCCGTGGCAAGAGAGGGCAGCCCAAGTCTGAGAAGAAGCGAAAGGACAAGGGATTTGGTGATTCTGATCTGGAAGGACCACCGGTGTCGAGCTCGAAGCGAGCCAGAAAACACCGTGGGAAGGATGGCGAGGCCAGGATGAAGAACGGCCTCTCCCGCCTGTCTCAACTTCCTCAAGAGGTGCTCGAGCGTGTTTTCGTCTCTTCGCAGAATCTGTCTCTCCCCCTCGTCAGCCGCGACTTGCATCATCGGTTGTCCAGCGACTCCATCAAGTATCAAATGGTCGGTGCGGCCTTTGGGTCGACGTGGGATGCATATTACGGCGTTGACAAGTTTGAGGCCTCATCCTACGACGGTTGGCAGTGGGATGTGAAGAGGATCCAGGGAGATCCTGACTTCCAGGTGAGCTGAGCGCATATGGGACGCAAGTTTCCTGCTTGCGCCGGGGCTGAAGAGTCCACATCACTAATTTCCATCTCAGTCTTCCATACTCGCCTGCTCGTGGGCGAAAACCCCGGTGCTCCTGTCGTCTTTTGACGTCTGGATCCGGCAGCACGCCGCTGGACGAGCTTACTTCACCATTCCTCAACTGAAAAAAGAGCGCTTGGCCGATGTTCCCCGGGCAGGAAGTCTGTACGACAGAGCCTACATTACCTCCGACGACGACGATGAGAGCGCTTCCACCATGACAATGCGCGAGAAGCTGGGCTTCGACTTCGACTGTTTCCTGAGATACATACAGCCCCCTAGCGCACTCTCCGGTAGACAACCACTCAGAATCCTGGGCGACCGCCTGCGCGCTCTGCTCGGGACACACCTCGACGTCCATCCGGGCACCAAGATCCCAACCGTCCTCCTTTCAGGTCCGTTTGAATCGGATGACGGAATCATCGATGTGGGAGTCGAAAAGATGCAGCGCCTGTTCTGGCTCGTGCGCGGCGGCGCCTGCCTCCAAGAGGATCAGACATGGGAGGCTACGCGGGAGGGTTTCCAACAAATCCTGCAGCTCGTCGCCAACGCCGGGGCGCGGGACTCCAGCGACGACCACGACGAGCCCCCCAGCGGGCAAGGCGAGCCGGCATCATCGCCGCCGCCACCAGCGGGCCCAACACCCTTAGAGAGGCTCAAGCTCGCGGCGGGGCTCCTCGCCTTGTTCGACTTCCTAGGCGTGTTTGACGCCCAATGGCCGCGCTACATCGTCCAGACATCCTTGCTGCAGGTGTCCCGGCTGATCCCCACCTCGGCGCCGCGGTCGGCGCAGGAGGCACTCCTGGGCGCGCTCGCTTCGAAGTTACGTGGCGTGCTGGGGCGGCACGGCGGGCGGATCGTCGACGCGCGGCATGTGGGAATAGCGTGGGCGGCGCGTCTCGAGAGCCCCCGTTCGTACCTGCGGGAGGCGGCTTTTGCGGACGTCAGCCGGCAGCGCGCCAAGATGTTCTTGTACCCCCCCGAGGGCACCGCCGAGGGGGACAACCTGCCGTCGTCACCGGTGGTGGGAGCTGCTGTCGGCGGTCTTGGGCACGAGCCGTGGTCGGACTTTGGGTTGGACTGAAGCTTTTGAGCAGTGAGCACGTGTACGGGATAGAGAATTCTCTATGGTGGAATGTGGAGACTTGACGGATGTTAACAGAAGGTCATCCCTAAATGCAGCGAGACTTATAGCATACTAGTCGCTGAGTTGGCAATCTCGGTACTATAACATACGAGGTTTAGTTGGTCGTCACTTCTACCTATTAGCGTATATTGACCTGAACAAAGTATGTATTATGTCTCTGACAATGAGGAGCACTTTATCAGATTAGGATATTATGTATATATGGTCTATTCCCTCGAGCCCTGGCAGCCCCAAGGACTTTGTCTTTGATATCTACTTGACCTCCTTCCTCTCCAACAGCATAGCACTCCATACTCTCGACACTAGTCATATCTCACATGTTTTTCAAAATCCCCAACACACCACCGACCTTCCTCGCCGCGCCTAACCCATACCCCGTCTCCACCACGCCCTTTGCAAACTTCCAGCTCCGGTCCTGGCTGTCAATCGGGTACCTGATCGGCGGCGGTATGCTCGTCCTGACACCCGCCCACCCCCACCGGTCCGCGCACACAGCCTTGATATTACACAAGCCCCTCAGTCCCTCCTCGGCGGCAAAACGGCCGTAACCCGAGCCCGCGACACCGCCGAACGGCAGCTGGACGGCGTAGAAGGCGGCGAAGTCGTTGATGGCCACCATGCCGCACCTCAGGCCCTTGACGAGGGCCTGCAGGACGGGGTCCGAGTCCCGGCCGAAGACGCTGGCCCCAAGACCAAAGTCAGGCGCGTTGGCCACGCTGAGGACGTCGGCTGCGGTGTTGGAGGGGGCGCGCATGAGGACCATGACGGGGCCGAAGCATTCCTCGTGGGCGATGGCCATATCGGCGGTGACGTCGACTAGCATAGTCGGGCTGAAGTAGTGACCGCTGGGGTACTCGGGGTGAGCGTAGCGCTTGCCACCCGAGAGCAGGCGCGCGCCGGACTTGACTGCATCCTGGACCAGGGCTTCAAGTCTTCCGAAAGAGGCGTCGGAGATCAGGGCGCCCATGTCTGCTTCTTGGCCCAGGCGGATGGCCTTGACGCGAGGCTCGAGGCGTTCGACGAGCTTGTCGTAGACACCAGGCGTAGCGACGATTCGTTCGATTCCAATACAGTTCTGGCCTGCTGCCTGGAAGGTGCCTCGGAGGAGCGTCTCGCATATCCGCGGGAGGTCGCCCTTGGCCGAGTCCAGAACGACGCAGGCATCCTTCCCGCCCAGCTCAGCGACGACTGGAATCAGAGCTTTTGCGGCCGACTCTGCAACCTTGTGGCACACTGGACGGGAGCCGATGAAGGTGATGTGTGAGATCTTTGGGTGGGAGGTGAGGTGGTTCGCGACTTGTGGCCAGCAGGCAACGGTCTGCACCAGGGCCGGGTCATGGCCGTGGGCGATCAAGGCGCCCCTTGCGATGCTCGCGAAGTAGCTTGCGCTCCATGCAGTCTGCTCCGAGGCCTTGACCAGGATACCGTTTCCAGAGAAGATGGCCGAGATGATGGGTCCAATGAGATTGTGGAAGGGGTAGTTCCACGACACCAAGGCGGCGACCACGCCTAGGGGCTCATACTGGACAGTGTTCTTCTTGTACACCATAAGCAGGTTTGTGGGCCGCCTGCTGGGGGTCAGGGCCTTCTCGCCGTGGGTTATGGTCCACTGCAACTTCTCGACGGTGACGAGGATTTCGCCGAGCTGGGCGTCGACCATGGTCTTCCCGGAGTCAAGGCAGGCCACGCGGCAGATCTCCTCCTGGTTGTCGAGAACATACTGCAGCATGGACCGCAGGACCTTGCGTCGTTCCCTGAAGCTCGTGCTTGCCCATGTCTTCTGTGCAGCCTCGGCGGCGTCAACGGCTCGGTCGATGGCGGCCGGGCTCGAGGGGTTGATGAATCCGAGGAATTGGCCGGTGGCTGGGGCATAACATTGAATTGCACTGGCGCCGGAGACCTGGGAGAGACGGGTGAGCCATTGTGTCCATCTTTCGTAGAGGCAATATCACTCGCACCTTTATGTTTGGCTTCTGCAGGATTTCCTTGGGCTCGGGGACCTTGGGAGAGGGCACGCGGTAACGGATGGGCTGGTCGTGCTCGCCCTTGAAGCGCCACACGACAACAAGAAGTAGCAGAGGCAATATAGCCACCCAATCCAAGGTTGGTAAATTGTCGAAGCTGCCACCGCGACACATGTCAGCTGGGTCAACGACGGTTGTGGTGGGAGGACTGCACGTACGGAGGCTCCCGAAGGCGCGCCTGAGCTTGGGCGAGCCATTGATCAAAGAAGTCCTGGGCCTGCATCTTGTGTTCCATTGCCCTCAGCTGCCCCTGACGACTCCGTGCATCAATCCAATTCGTGAGTTGTGAGGATCAATTCATGACCTGGCGTGGTTGTCGGCAGAGAAGCGAGGCCAGAACTAATTTGCTTGTTGTGGTGCCACCAGAGCTCTTTGCCGGACGATTTTCTGGGGACTTTACGTCGCGTTTTCAGGGGTCTTCTCCGTGCATCGGCAGGCAGGCATGCTGCGTCCCGCACCTGAGAGCTGGAAGCTACATGCGCCGATCCCTTGTAAGTGGCTTGCGAATGGCTTCCAGGCGAAATGCAATAAGAAAATATGCCGCTCACCATGATGCCTACCATTTGCTTGATCCATCTCAGGAGGAAGAGCGAGGGGGAAACTATTCAATAGCAAAGAGAGCCCAAATGTTTTGCTGGAATGAGATGTTCAGTTTGTCTGCAGTACATGGTCTTTCCCGCGTTGCAGAATATCTCCCGCTTTACAAGGACATATCGAGAGGAACAAGGCGCATAATATTCAGACTTAATGCCATTACAGCTCCTCACTTCGACTAGTCGGCGCCATCACATGCAGGCCGGCCAACTCTGACCACACGGGACCACATCACGCGAGGGAGAGCCTTCCAGATCCCTGCCTGTCCTGACTCGCTCTAAGCCGCTGCCAAGAGATTAGATTGATCAGATAAAAGGCCCCCAGCTTCCGGGCTCCTCGGTCCAACGGTTGTCGATCCCTCAAACGCCCGCTTCCGCGCCTCAGATCGTCCTGGGCTCAACACTTACTCCTCGCATAACGCACATATTTTCAGACTACTTTCTGCCCTTCCCATACAGGAGAAACAGTTCACAATATGAAGTTTACAGCATCACTCTCTGCCATCGCGGCCCTCAACGCCGCAACAGCCTCCCCCATCGAACCACGCGCCGAGCCAGACCAGCACTCCGTGCAGCGCATACCAACCCGTTACGAGTCTGCCGTGCTAGGCCGGCGCATCCTGGCCCTGAGCCCGCTCGCGACCCTTTCCACTGTGTTCCCCTCCACATCCTTCCCCTCGGACCACGACGAAGATGCAAACGCCCTCGAGAACCGACCGCCGAACCTGGGCGGCATGCCTATCGGGCTGATGGACTACATTGCCGACTGCGGCGCCGAGGAAGAGGGCAACCCCACCATACTAGCCATCAAGATCGCCACGAGCTTCAAGAACGTCGCCGCGGGTAGCAACATGTCCATAAGCGTGAGCTGGGTGCCCCCGTACCCGCCCGCGAAGCGCATCAAGTCCTCGGCTTCGTCGCGATCCTGGCTCTCCAGGTGGTGGTCGGGTATAGTAGGAGACGGCGACGACGCCACGGCGACCCTGCCGCCGCACTACGACCCCGCCCCCTACAGCGCCGCCAACCTCCCCCGGTTCAGCCTGCTCGGGCACCTGGAGGACGTCACACCATCCTCCGAGGCCGACGCCGGGGAGCTGCAGGAGTGCTTCCTGAACGCGCACCCGGACGCCCGGTACTGGCTCCCCGGCAACCGCATCCACGAGGCCGGGTGGGTGCGCCTTGTCGTCAATGAGGTGTACTGGGTCGGCGGGTTTGGCGACAGGGCCTACATTGGGTGGATCCCGGCCGCAGAATGGCACAATGTCACAAGGGCTGAGTGGGAGGCCGTCAAGCTTCCCGGGGAGGAGAAGGGCTGGAAGGAATGGAGTGTTGATGAGCTGTGATGTGGTGCAACCGGTGGGAGGACGGTGGAAGGAAATCAGCATCTTGCGCCATATGGGCGCGGGAGACATTCTGGGCATCTTTTGGAGGTAGTCATGGCATCACTCGTTATTTCATAGTTGAGGATCATGGCGTTTTCTTAGCGGCGTTTCACTCTTTCACATGTATGGTTGCATATACGTTACGCAAGGCCGTTGTGGCTGAGACAGACATGCATAGTAACATTCAATATCCCCATGTTGTAAGTATACATTGCCAGGGAGAATTTTTTTCCCGGGTGCAATAATTTTGACCATGGCCATCTCAAAAATTTGTATGATATAGGACAAGTCCCCTCCAAGTGTACGGAATTCCTCCTCCCTTCCAATTTTCTGGACCCTTTTGTTCATTAACCTATGGCTCCTCCAGACAAACCATACCCTTTGAAAATATACAATACTCCAACAATGCCAAACTCGCTCGCTCAGGGTATCGTAAACACTCTTGTACAATGGCCGAAGTCCACAGGGAACAAACAGCATCCTTTTCGAACCCCGCCGGGCCCTCCTCCGGGCCGCTTAGTCGACCCGTATGACAACCCTCCACCCCAGCGCGCCCGCCTCGCGGATGGCACACGCGAGACACCCGCGCCTGCGGCGGGAAATCAGCGCGTTCCAGCCCCTATCCGCGCACAGCGCCCTAACCAGGATCTCCATGTCGCTCCCGAACTGCCGTCTCCTCGTCTCGGAGTGCATGTTCTGCTCGGTCGTGCCCTTGCCGCTGTTTTCGCGGTCCCGCTCCTTGTTCTTGCCGTTCCGGTCAGGCGATGTCCCTGGGATGTCCATGTCCGGCCCGCCCCGCCCGCTGGCACTACTCAGCGACGAGTGCCGGCTCGATGAGCTCTGGTTCGTGCTGGCCCTGCTGATGGCGGGCGACAGCGGGATCTCGTGTGCCTCCGGCTGCGGCAGAAAGTTAGTCATGGCGTCAATGACGAGGACACGAGGCGTTTTGTCGGTGCTGGATGATGGGGCGATGCTTGGGGCAAAGTTGGACGAGGAATCGCTGAGTAGCTGCTCCAGGGTCCAGTTTGGTTTGTTAAGAAGCTCGGACAGGTGGATGGCGGTATAGGTATAATATTTGTGGAGAGGGTGGCCTAAAGAACCGTCAGCCGGTGGTTTTTCCTTGGTGTTGTTTAGCTGAACCGAGGCAACTCACATTTGATTTTTGCATGACCAGGTTGCTTGCCGTTTCCCGAAGCAAAAGGATCTGACAGATCGAACTGCTGGATGGTAGGACTGGAGGGCGATTTCAAGATCCTGACATGTTGGGAAGGGACACATGGGTGGGCCGTTACGAAGTACACATCCTTTGCCACAGGGATTGTCATCATCTCGTCATCGTCCTCCTCCCAATTGGTCACGTTGAACGTGATCGTGGGCGTGTACGTCCTCATCTCTTGAGAAGTAGTGAAGTCCGAGAATGGAGTAGCGATTTCCAGCGTGGGTGTCGTCTGGACCGAATCAAGAGGCTCAGACAAGATGAGTGACCTCAGCTCGACACTGATTGTAGGCGGTGGTGATTTGTAATTGTTTTCGTAGGGGATAATGAAGTCAGCGGGCAAGACGGAATCTTGTTCGGAGCCTTCTCCGAGGACTGAAGACTCTCGCTCTATCGCGAGCTTGCCCCAAAGCCTAGCCTGCTTGCCAGTGCGTTTAACGTCCTCTGCAAGCTCTAGTCAGTACTGAACAGTGATTGAGCAGAATTGACGTTGATCCAAGTCACTACGGTGGAGCAGGGGTCGCCATATCGGAAAGACTTACCAGGGATGTCTTCAATATCAACATCGACCCAGCCATCGCCCAGGCCCAGGGGCATGACATCACTCGAGATCCATCCCATACATTCTACAGCACCCTTTCCGGCAGCCAAGACGCGTCCGACTACGCACGCTGTACTCCAGAAACTCTTCCCCTGGTACATGAACCCCCCGCAGAGATTCGCCATCGGCCCAAGCCTCGTCATCGCGGCCACGTCATTCTCGATCAACGTCGACATGATGAAGTGGTGGAGCCCTTCGCCTGGTAGCATCAGACCCGACACGTAACTCTTTGAAAGCCAGCCAGCAGGATGCAGCGCTGCGCCAACCCTCTGCCGCCGTGATGGTTTCCTTTCGGCGGAGCCATCAGCGTTTGTGAAATACGACGACGTCGTTTTGCTTGTCCTTGTCGACAATGGGGTGGCCAACGGTGTGTTGAGGGGCGTCCCTTCCGTTACTGCGCGGCAGTTGTCAGAAATCCGCGACGCCTGAGACTCGAGTCCCGGCCATTTTAGCCTCCTCGCGAAATGTGTGAGGCCGCGGACCTGTCTCTCCCAGTATTTCCCCTTCATGACGTATATAGATTGCTCCTTGGGTTGTTTGTGAGCGTCGTGGTGTTTGGAATGAGGGCGATCACTAGTCAGTGTCATCTTCTGGGTAAGATTCGCGAGCCAGCCCTTGGGCGTCTCGTGCTCGCCTGATGGCCTCGTCTTGGTAATCTCGATGTTCTCCAACCATGCGCGGGCCAGGTGCAGCGACCATTTCACCGAGGAGTTGGCGTCTCTCTCGAAGCGGTAGACATCGGAGCGCCTGACATCGCCAGGCAGCTCGTCGCCTTCTGTAATGGCGTCCAGGCGCACGAGCAGCTCGCAAGCAAGCAGGATCTGCAGCAAGAGCCAGTATCTCTCTTCGTGTAAGCCTTTCGAATCCTCTGCGTCCGTGATAGACGAGCCATCGCTGACACTGTCCTGGTCGTCGTCGTCGGGTGTCCCCCACAGAATTTGCCCCAGCCGTATCCTCCACTCGACATGCGAGAAGTCGACCCACACGTTCGGCGCGGCAAGAACCTTTAGCAGAGCCATGATCTGGACAGGCAGGCTGTATGGGTTTGTAAGTGATCGGTTCGGCAGGTGCAAGATGTGCGTGAACAGCTCCTGGAACAGATCATGGCACGTGGACTTGTCCTTCTGGTGCTGCTCTTGATACCGCTGCGCGTTCTTCATCAGATGGTCGAGGACCGTGGTCTCATCCATCCTCCTCAGTCCGTCTTTGGACGTCAGGGCGGCCTGCCTGGCCTCGATGACGACCTTGTCCTTTGCGCCCAAACTCCCAAATCCCCATTGCTCCTCCTTGAGGGCATCCGAGACTCCGAGCTCTAGGGCGGCCTGGTAGCCCATGGTGCCCTTCTCGAGCCCCTGCATGCTGAGCATATTTGGCCTCTCCCTGCACCTGGGGAAGAAATGGGCGCGGCGCTTGGCAGCCATCTTCTCGGACGTTGAGGCGGATGGGCCCCTGTCAACATCGCGCGTGATGTGGGGCCATGCAGTAACACATCCCCATGCGGCATCGTCAATCTGGGAGTGGTCGGTCAGGTCTCTGATGGTCAGGACCTCGTCCCATGGGAAGGCGACCGAAGGATGTGGCGCGCCGGTGTAGTGCCCCTCAGCCCGCGCGAAGAACTGCGGGGCACCCGAGAAGAGCTTCTCGAGGTCCTGGTCAGACAGGGTTGCCATGATGCGGTTGAGCCTCAGGGGCGGGCTGAAAGCTGTGGTTCCTGGTGCGCCCTGATGCTCTGGCGGGGGAGATGGCAATGGCTTGTCTGAGTTGGCTGGAGAGCGTGGTGATGCAGGGGAGAAGGAGCCGGATGCCGATGCGGAGTGTGGTGAAGGAGAGGTTGTGGTCTGCCGAGTTGGAGAAGAGGAAATGTACGTCAGCCACGATGCAAGGTTAGATTGAATGAATTCAGCCAAGAGCAATTGGCTTTAGTGAACACATGCAGGAGGCGAGGGAAGGAAAGTCCAAGGGGCGCGAGCCAAACAATAAGATTCACACAAGGGCTGAGAGGTTCTGCATCGTACGATTCAGAGATCTGGACGCAGGAACAGAAGGAGAGGAAAATCTATGTCCGGCAGACAGATGGTCACGCGATGGGGTGGTCAGATTCATGTACAGTAGTATGTAAATGACGGGAATAACCCACGTCTCCCTCGGGACTGATGGAGACGAGGAAAAGGGACCCTCCCAAACTCAATCGGCACCAGCGGGGGACCTCGAGCTTCGTGTACGTAGGAAGGCAATGCTGTGGAAGTCCCCGTCGGCATGGGCTGACAATCTGGGGTAGAACCTTGGAATGTGGGGTTCAGACAACGACGGGAGCCAGGATCTGGGTCGGTCGGTCTCTCTCCTGGGTCTTGGAAGCGGTGGGACGGTGGCATGAGAGAGGGGGCCGAGGGGGGGAGACGCGGAGAATTGAACGGTCTGGTTGACTTACCGCTGTGGCTGGTGTGATGGTTACCTGTGGCGCATCCGCCTTCTTCTCCTTGTCTTTCTTCTCGCGAGGCCTGAACGCGAGGCTCTGCAGCCTCTTTAGTCTCTGCGACTTCCAGCGGCTCGGAAGGCTGCTGCCAATGTTTGATGTGGCAGCAATGGCACTGACAGGGCGTGGCCGCTGGCTGGGATTCTCGCGCAGCCTGGGAGACGGTTGTGCTTGCGGCCCTGGTGCTGCTGTGGTCGCTGCTGCTGCTGCTGTGGTAGCATGGTCGGGCTCAGATTCGGGCTCACGTTCATGCTCGAACCCGTGGCCAAGCTTATGCTCAGTGCCAAGTTCAAGTTCAGGGCCATGCTGTTGTTGTTGCTGGTGCTCATGCTCATGCTCATGCTCATTTTCATGCTCACTCCTCAGGGGCTGGTATTCGGGCAGAGGCGTCGAGGCAGCGCTTCGAGACGTCCAGCTGGGACTCGACCTTCCAGTATCAAGGTCCCTGCGGTTGCCACGCGACGAGTGCCCCAAGAAACCACGGATGAGCTCCCTGGTTGAGCTTCTCCGGGCCAGCCTCGCCTTGGTCTTCTCGTCCTCCTTGGCCACTGGTTTTGCATCGTCGGGCGACGCTACCGGTACACCGGCGCCGCTGCTGTGGTGGGTTGATCCCGTTCCAGCGACGCTTCGCTCGCCCGTTGTATGGGCTGCATGGGCTCCAAGGGCGTCGGGCTCCGTGTTCTCACCGGCCGGGCCTGGTCTGCTGTCGTCACGAGCAGAGGTCGTCGGGTTGCTCTGGCGATCACGAGACTTTCGCTTCTTGAAGAACGACAGTGAGGGCATCTTCTTACGTCGGGCGGTACCGAGAGGCTCTGGATGCAGATGGCCTAATTCATGAGTCGACCTACTGCTTGTGTGTGGGCATGACAGTGACAGAGTGTGGCGAAAACCGCTGGTCCGGGTTGCACTGCCGATGAATGGTTGCTTGTGCTCCGCGCAGTTTCAATGGCCCAGCAGGCCTGACGCATAAATAACGACGAGGATAGTGACGAGAGCGAGGCAGGGACGTCATGCGGGTGCCAAATGCTTGGGTCTGGGTTCGTTCAAGAGACGAGCGACGATGACCTGACAGGCACCGAGGGAAACAGATGCAAGTGACAGCCGAACGCCAGAAACGATCGAATGAAAGGCCGTGAGTAGGTCGCCTTCTTGGTGATGTGAAGGAAATTAGAAATTACAATTATGCTGCATCTGTTGGAATTATGAAAATGCAGTCCTCAGCCTTCCACGCCCTCTGGCCAGGCTATCGGGTTTGGCATCCGGCTCTGGATATCGTCTAACTGATACACATGCCGTTTTCTCGCCAACCGGAAGCCCAGGCAGGTGTTCCCTGGCAAGCGTGGCTACTCTAGCCGATGCCTGGGCTGCCATGAGTTCACCCTGCAGCTTCCCACAGGGCCCAAGCATGCAAAGCAAGATTAGGTGTGCTCCTCGCGTGCAGCCCATGCGACCCTGAGACTTTGAGATCAATTTCCAGGTTTCCGGTGTTTCTGTCTAACTACGGTGGTGGTTGAGCTGCCCAACGAGCCGGAGATCAGATGCGACGGCGCCTGGCCTCGGCCATTCGGATGCTGGCAAAGTCACCGCCAGTCGGGCACTACTGACTATAGATGGAATGGTTGACACCAGCCTTCCAAGTTTTCCAAGGTTTTCTGCTGGGGGCCGCCAGCAGCTCCAGCTGTTCTGCGGTGCATGCGGCAGTGTGGCGTTCGCAAATGCTCCACCAGCCCATGCAATTGCCAAGGCCCGATCCGACCGTCAATCATCCAGGGTCAAGCTTTACTGCTCACCCAGGCACGCAGGGTGCCAGGCCTCCCATTTAACAAGACCTGGTCCATCTTGAAAGCCACATGCATGCGCACCACATGGTCGGTTGTGCTCACAGAGCGTATAGCACTGCTGTGCTCAGATGCTGGTCGGAAGACAATTTGCAGCTTGTGTAACCTGCGTGGTCTGCGAGTTGCTTGTTTCACATCAACATTCGCTGTCGTTCCATTGATCTGAAACAGCTGTTGCTCTTGTCGAGGTCTGCCTTAATCCTTCCTCATGTACCCTTCCGTGCTATATGCGGCATGCACAATATCGGCTGCCACCGGTTGTGAGAGCTGCGGCGGCAAGGCACGTCCAGATATGATCCGAGGTTTATCAGATCTACAGTCGTACCAGACGTCGACGTGCAGAGGCTGTGCCGAAATATTGTCTATGCATTGCATCAATGCAGGCAATGGCGGCCACTGGAGCGTGCATGCTCGTTCTCTGTGCTGTCCTGTCGGTGCTCCAACGTGGTCCCGATAAACTGTAAGTAGATGGTTCAGCTTGAATGAGCGGTGTGTCTCGCGTGACATGCTCAGCCGGGCCAGGAGCCTCGTGTGGTTCCTCCTGCGATCTCGCATCAATGAAATGGCCGCCGCTTCGGCGACCTGTCTAGCCGTCCGGTCAAGCCGTCGGGGTCTCGTGGATTACGATCAGCAGATATTTCGCGTCGGGGACAATAACAAGCTCCTGCTTCTTGGTTCGCACCCGAAGCAGCTTCAGCTCATCCTGGTATGGCCGTTAGCACTGTGCGCATCTCCTGCCCCTGGAATTGTAGTATTACCTCCGTATCGAGGCCATGCACCAGCCCGCCGGCCGAATTCACAAACGTCCATACCATAGACGCCAGTTCCTCGGCTCCTTGCGTCTCGCTGCCCGTGCCTGCAGCCACAGCGCTTCCAGATGACGCGGGGATATCGGAGGTGGAGGCGGAAAGCGCGCTCGCGGTGGCGGCGGCTGTTGACGACTGCGGGTCTTGTTGCTGTTGCTGGGAGGAAGATGTTCGCAATGACGATATGTGTCCTGCTGTCTTGAGAATCGTGCCCGAGGCCCGATCGAGCGCAATCGTCGCTTTCACTCCGGGCTTCTTAGATAGCCGGCTGAGGGTCTCCTCGAGCGCATCGGCGCCGTTGCTCTGCGAGTCGCGGGCAGGGGTTAGCGCTACGAGGAGCGGTGGTTTGTGCAAATGGAAAAGGTGATCCGAGCTCTATGCGTACCAAATTTGCATCCGCCATTTTCGAAAACAGTTGCACCTGATTCTAGCTTCGCGGGATCTCTCGAGGACAAGTATTGCGCAAGTATGTTCCAGACTGCGTGTGGGCTTTGTTTTGTTTACTGATGACGGCCGAGTTGCACCCTCGGGCAGCACTTGCCGGGTCCCCCAAGTTCATTTCCTGCCCGTCCTCGGCCTTCACCGCCTTTGCCCAATTTGGTCTTGCTCTCAACTTCACTGAAGATTTCTCTGCAACAACAAGGTAAGCAAATATCCCGATTTCCGTGTAATTGAGACATTATTGCCCTGGCCCAGAATATTCAGACCTTTTTCAAGCTGACCTTATTTCAATGAAGTCAAAATGGGCTCAAGTACCAGGAAAAAGAAGGAAAAGAAGAAGGACTTTCAGGCATGTCTCGCGCCCATAGGATACAGGATCCATCAGCCTAACATGAAGAGCAGAAACCCAAGTTGAAGGTTGGCAAGGCAAAGGCGAAGTCTGCGAATTTCACAGACACGAGTTTCCAATCAAAATGTACGCATCACTCGTCCCACACCGGCGAGCATATCTTCATATCACAATGATAGCTGGAGAAATTATTGCTGACACTGATCGCAGCTATCGTTGTCAATCAACAGTCCCTTTCGGAGATAGCACCAGATGATATTGCTCTATTCAAACACAATCTATCACTGGCTACCTCCCGCACTGACAAGCAACGGCGCGAGGCCCTCTCTCACCTGATCAGCCAGCTCACTTCAACACCGCCGAAGAACCCCGTCGGCGCATATGTTCTTCTCGACAAATTGTTACCACTGATCACCGACACTTCGTCGGCTATCCGTAGCAGCCTCCTGAAATTGTTCCAGGCACTGCCATATTACGAGATTCAACCTCATGCGGACAAGGTCGTCAAATGGGTCCGTCTGGGAATGCTGCACCTCTCGGCTGAGGTTCGGGATGATGCGCTCAAGTTCATGGACTGGCTGCTCGATGTCGCGGTGGATCAGCTATTGGATGTTGCCGGCGGTTGGACTAAGACGCTTGACGCTTTCGTGGCGATGATGGGTTGGAGGAACGCCTCCACGGCATCGGCCGCCGGCGCCGGCAAAGGCTGGAGCTCTGCGCCGAAGACGACGTTTGGCGCGGACAAGGGCGGTTCCGCGTACGCGCGCCAGATGGCGGCCCTGGCCAAGTTCATCCAGCTGGGCCTGCAGAAGCCTCCGCCGGTCGAGCCGTGGACTGATGCTCAGTACTGGGCCCAGGTCTACAGGCTGCCTGAGGGGCCAAACCCCTTCGGCTATCTGCAGCTGTTTGGGCCGCCACAGGATGGCGAGATTTGCGCAGACACCGAGTCGAGGCAACGTGCGCTGTGGCCCCTGAAGGGTATCATGGAGAAGAAAACGGCCCAGGCGCGGTTGGAGGGTGGACCGGCGGGGCGAGCAGCCACAGACTTGGCCAAGGCTCTCGAGGAGGGCTTCAAGAGGTACGAGCATGACGAGCTTGAGGAGTTGGATTGGTGATGAGCTTATCGGGTTGGGTTTGACACAACAAAAACGTGATTGTATTTGTGGCGCCTCTTCATACGGCAGACAGTCCTGGCCCTTTGAAGTTATGTGGATGATCACACACTCAAGTACCCATATCCCCATCCTCATGTGGACTTTGGTTTAATGATGCTGTGTCTCGATTTTCATCATCTCTCGCGTGTCCTTTAGCCATATCTTATTTGATCCTGAGTAGCTTGTCTGTGTGTGTGCAAGTCGGGCAGCCCTTGACATTTTTCATGTGAGTTCAAAACCTCCGTGGCAACGTCGCATTATTCTTCACGTTGACACTCCCCTTAGAAAGTACAAAGCTGACGTTCTTTTGGCCCTCGGTGTCAATTCTGTGGTTTCCCTTCTGTGACATTCTTCTCACATATTTGTGCTCGCCGTCACACTGAACTGCCTCTCAGCGCCAGACCGTCTCCGCCAGGGCCGTAGAAAAGCGTGCTCTTTCCGCTCTAACCTTATCATCAAACCTCTTCTTCATTTTGTGGCTTCGCTAGCAACACAGTCTGGTCGCCATCGGTGTCTACAGGGCATGAGTTTTCAGGAGTGCTTGCTGCTTGGTAAGCTTCCGTCCAAAGAGCAGGTGCCAAACGGAACACCCCTTTCTGTGAACACTCAACCGTATCTCAACGGCCCAAGTATCCTTTGCCCCTGCCACCTTCGGTCTACTTTTCAAGGGCTACAAGGTCTTGGAAGCTACAACCAATACCTCCATCTCTGTGTACCTAGGTACCTACCTACCTACCTAGGCAAGTAAATGCCTAGGGTCCTTGACTCTCACCTCCCAGACCCTCGCAAACACTACCCACCTTTCAACCCAAGTCCCCCCAGCAGACACATTTCCCTCAGAGAGCTGTCTACCCTCCAAACCCACACCTCAGGTAGCTGCCAGCTCTGCCATCCCATTTATCTGGTGCACTGACCCGTCTGTCTGCCAGCCACCTTGGAGCCGTACACAAAACAAGAAACCAGCTCGTGCTGTCCACTTTGACCGCGACTTGACTTTTCTTCCTTCCCACCTCCCCTTCTGCCAACAACAGACTCAGTCTTCGCCCTTGAGTGGGAAAGGTCCCCCACCGTCAAGCATCATCGTCAACAGTCCTTGGTTTCTTGGCCGTCAGATTCAGGTAAGCAACAACTTCTTCTTCTTCTTCTGGCCAGTTTTTGTGGGCAAGTGTCCCCCAGCCCTCGCCTTCAACCATCATCACTGAAACCACCCAACTTCGCCATCATCAACTCAAGGTCCGTCTCATACATCGATTCCCATCTTCCCAACCACCCTCGGCTCACGCGTCGACCCTTGTGCCTCTCTGCCACCCTTCAGTATCAACGGGCACAGCTCTTGTTTGACCCCCTCGTTATTCCCCACCCCAGAAATTCTCAGATCAGGACGCGACTACATCATCACCCCGGTTGGCTTCACAGACTTGGGCCAAACAGCCCCACAAGCAGCAAGGCACCTGTCTGGTTGTATCGTGCCTTCCCTTGCATGGCCACGTCTTGCCTGCCTTGATAATCTCGCCTCGAGACTGACTGATGCCCAGCCCTTCTTCCTCTCTTCAAACATTTCCTTGCAGGTACGCTGTTCTTTTTGACCTTCTCAGGCACGCCTTTGGCCCCATGCTGCATTGTTCCCTGCCCTTTGACGCGTCAACTCTTTCCTCAGCACTTACCCTTCACCAGTCTTGAAGATCCCTCCACTTCTCGTGCTGTTCTCTCAGGCACGCCACAAAAACATTTCCCTTTCCAAACTTCTCACAAGACTTCTGTTGGAATCACCTGTCCCATAGTTGGTTCATCTTCCGTCATCTTCTCCATCAAGGTATCACGTCCAACCTGCTTCCTCACTCTCTCAATACACTCACTTCATCACAGACTGTCTTTGCCAACCAAATCCACTCCAGCCCTGCTAACAGCCTCTTCAGTCTTGTGGTCTGACCCTTCTTCCAGCTGCACGCCTGGTACTGCACTTTCAGAGATTGTTGTTTCTGGTAAGATATCATCCTCCCTTTCCCAGCTCGCCTTGAAGCATGACCTTCTGTCTTCTTCCTCTTTCACGTTCCTTTTGAGGCTTTCTCTGCACTTCCTTCACCATTCTTCTTGGGCTTTTATTCCTTCAGCCTCGTCATCAAGTTTCGAGCAAGATCGCAATACTGCCCCACCTCTGTCCCCTCCTCCTCACTGCTTTGTGTGCTCATACCTCCTCTAAGCTCAGACAGTCCAGCTTTCTTCCTCCAGCATGTCTTCTGGTTGGGGAACTCAAGATGCCTCCGGCTCCGGCTGGGGCTCCGCTCAGCAGCGCGACGCCAGTGGATCTTTCGATACCGGCGCCATGGCTGACGCCCTTCCCAACACCAACGGGCACAACAAGTCCGGCGGTGCCTCTGCCGACAACCCCACCGATACCCAGGCCGCCCCTGGTGGTTCCGCCACCGAGGGCGCTGCTGGTGGTGCATGGGCTCCATCGCAGAAATACGACTACGACCAGTTCGCCGATTCTCGTAGCGGTGACTTTGACGGCAACAAGCGCGTCTACCACTGGGACGGCGAGGAGGGCGATCTGGGACCAGAGTTCCCGGAGCTGGAGGAGGAGCTCTTTGGTCCCGCTGACAAGCGTGAGCTGCCAACAGGCATAGACTTCTCGAGGTAAGTTTCACACCCATGGCCTCCCTAACCTGTGTCAACTAGCTCACAGCTCTGTAGCATGGCCCCTGTTGATCTCGAGCAAGAGGGCCCGGTTCAGATTCATCCTATCGCGCGCTTCAGCGAGGCCGGCCTGCACCCAGCCATGATGAAGAACATTGAGCTGTCTCTCTATCATTCTCCGACCCCGATCCAGAGATACTGCCTTCCAGCTATCACTCGTGGTCATGATGTCATCGGCATTGCCCAAACTGGTAAGCTTCCCACATCATGAGCGCGCACGATGAGCAACCGCTGACATGACTCCAAGGTTCGGGCAAGACTGCCGCGTATCTCATTCCCATCCTGAACAAACTCATGGGAAAGGCAAAGAAGCTGGCTGCGCCTCGTCCCAACCCGGCTACCTTCCGACCAGGTATCGACCCACCTGCTCGTGCCGAGCCTCTTGTCTGCATCGTGGTGCCCACCCGTGAGCTTGCGATCCAGATCTTCATGGAGGCGCGCAAGTTTTGTTACCGGAGCATGCTGCGTCCCTGTGTGATCTACGGAGGTGGTCCCATTCGCGACCAGATTGACCAGCTGAGCAAGGGTTGCGATATCCTGATTGCCTCGCCTGGTCGTCTGCTCGACTTCATGGATCGCCCCGCAAACTTGACTCTTCGTCGCCTCAAGTTCATGGTCATCGACGAAGCTGATGAGATGCTTCACGATGACTGGAAGGAAGACTTCGATAGGATTCTCGGTGGCGGTGGTGAGTCCTTTCGCATTTAAATATTTCCCAGGTCTGGGTCGCTGACTTACTACACAGAGCAGGAGGAGGGCAATCTCCAGTACCTGCTTTTCTCTGCCACCTTTCCCAAGCGTGTCCGCGAGTTGGCAATGACTCACCTGGCCACTGAGCACGTTCGCTTCCGCGTCGGTCGTGCAGGCCGAGCCAACGAGAACATCGTGCAGAACATCGTGCAGACCGATCCTTCCATGAAGCGTCAGGCCATGTATGACCTGCTTCACTCCATGCCTCCGGCGCGCACGTTGATCTTTGTCAACAACAAGCGGTCTGCGGATGAGCTTGATGACTTCCTCTTCAACCGTGGTCTGCCGTGCACATCGATTCACGCCGACCGCACTCAGCTGGAGCGCGAGGACGCCATGCGCGCCTTCCGCAAGGGTACCATGCCCATCATGATTGCCACTGGTGTCTCTGCTCGTGGAATCGACGTTCGCAACGTTTGCCATGTCATCAACTTCGATCTTCCCAGCCACGATCATGGTGGTATTGAGGAGTACACCCACCGCATCGGTAAGTCGTCTGATTCCATGTGATTGATTGTTGATACCTGACGTTGTATAGGTCGCACTGGTCGCATTGGCAACCGTGGCCTGGCCACCTCGTTCTACACGGAGCGGGATGAGCCACTGGCCCCGGTCTTGGTTCGCACCCTGCTCGAGACCAAGCAGACAATCCCCGAGTTCCTCCAGGAGTACATGCCCGAGGGCGAAGAGCTCGAGAACCTCCAGTTCCCCTCGGAGCAGGATGACGAGATGGGAGGCGCTGATGCCGGTGCCTGGGGTGACAACGGCGGCGGTGATGCTGGCGATGCTGGTGACGCCTGGGGTGGTGGTGGCGGCGGCGAGACTTCTGCCCCCGGTGGTGACGGTGGAAACGCCTGGGGCGGCGGTGGTGAGACTGCTGCTGCTACTTCTGGTGGCTGGGAGACTGGTGGTGCCTCCACTGGCGGTGGTGGCTGGTAAGGAATTTCGCCTTCCTTCTGCTCCTCGATCATTGGCAGCATGTCCTCGTGCTGAAATGATTCCCTTGAGCTTCACGGAGGAGAGTCATTGTTGATGGACACTCTTCCTTTCTTCTGGTTTCGGTCGTCCATTTTATGGCAAGGTTGTTGAGTGCATGGATGGTAGATACTTGGCGAAGATCCTAATGACCGTTCTGGTCGGCAGTCTGATTCGGGCATGCAGCATGTTTCCTGTCATGTGCGGTCAGATCTGTTTACATCTTCAAGTAGACTAACATCTTCGATAGTTGATCAACAACCTGGATTCATTTGCTTTGACTGTCACTTGGTGAACTGTGATGACTTAACTTGCCATTATTGCTGCCTCGGGCTTCACAAGTTCGAGGGTGGCACTCATGCGTAGCATCAATTGTCTCTCATGAAGCGAGGAGATAGAGCACTATCACTTCGGTTCTGGCGGGCCGTGATCGTGCTGGCCCTTGGTCAGCAGAGAATAGCTGTCATGCGAAAGTATCGCACCTGAGCACCAACTACTCCATTGCAGACATTACCCCAAGGCAAGGCTTTGCGGGATGACACTGTGCTCTTCCATCGGCTCCACCCCAACACTCTCTGTCCTGCGGTAAGCTTACGCTCCGTGGATATCTGCCGGCAGCGTTCATGTACACACGGGTGATTATCTTGCTCCTAGTATTGATTACAATGTCACTAGATAGCATCGGAATTCATGTGCACTCGTGAGGACAACGTCTTGGCTAGCCTTCAGCCATGGTCGCGGAGCAGAAAGCACACACACACACACACACACACACACAAGCTGTCCTCCCAGGGAGACGCCCAAGGTTTTGGTATCTTGGATTCAAATAGGAAGCATGCTGCAAAAGTACGCAATGCTGCTCGGCCCCTGAAGATGTCTGCCCTCGCTCACCGCATCGGACAGCTGATCTACGCACACAACCACGAATCTCAGTCTGCTTCAACCTCACTCTCTCGCAGAAACTCATCTCAGAATACATCGAGGCCACGAATCAGATGAGTACTGGCCCTTTCCGATATCAAGAAGCCATACAGGTCGAGTGAAGGCGTTGGGCTTAGAAGACGACCCCTCGTGCAGATATCTACCCGGACGGGCGGACGGGCTGGTCTCAGCATGACAGGCACTCTTCATCGACCGGATGCTGTTTCGCCAGAGTCAACGAGTCTTGCCTTTCTTTTTCTTGCTTTCTTATTCTCTGCACGCCTCTGCCAGTATCGGCGCGTGGCGGCGATTTATGTCCCAGTGGGCTGGAGGCCACGGCAAGTTGAATTGGATGTTGCCGGAGGAGACGCGACTAGCAACCTGAGCAACGAAGACAGAGGCTCTTATCGTACTTCGTAAGCTACTGCCGATGCTCGAGGCTCCCGGAGAGCCCGGTACAGGCATGTCCAGAAATTTGTAGCCATGGATAGATTTTCTTTGTCGTTCGAGATCTTTCCTGGGAAGAACTCTACTTGTCGCTGCCTCAGCGTTGTCATTGTTTTCAGAGTGTGGGCCACATTAGAAACAATTTCCTACCTTCTTTACATGTTCTCTTTTAGATGTTCTAAGCCTCTTCAGTAAACTTGTTTCGGGAGCAAGCAACTGATGACTCAAAGTGAGCCATCCTGAAAGGAAACGCCAACAACCAGAGGGCTGTTTTGATACGGTACGGGGAAGGATTTGTCCACAGAAACAAATAGACGCCATCCAGAGGAGTCCTGTTTTCTCACACTACAGCGTGCATACCTTGGCTCTGCGCTGGCAGGGTGTTCTGACAAAAAGACATTCTGAATGCGACACCGAGGTCAGATCCCTCAGTCGAGAGATCCTCTTTACATTTCCCCGTCCGTCCTACATCGCCTCGCTAGATCCGAAGGGGACAGGATCACACACCTAACGACCAAGACAAGAGAAGCAACACACAGACTCGTCACATCATGAAGGGGAGTAAGACGGATAGTTCGACAACTTAATTTACTTCCCTCTACCTACTAATTCGGCTCGCCGACCCCAAGTCTAAACACGCAAAGCGCTCGCCGGGGCCGGAAAGGGGCAAGTCGTGTGACCCTTTAACTCCAGCCAAGCCATCTCGGCCAGTGGCATGGGTGGATCTATTTCATGAAGCACCACACGAGCGCATAAGCCCTTGCGTCCCCTCCCGAGATCGCGATCTGTGATGAGAACCTTGCCCAAGCATTGCTTTCTCACCATCTGACGCACGCAGGAAGGAGGGAGAATGGCCGGGTGGAATGCACCTACGAACCTCACCTCCGGCCCATCCGGCCTGCTGGGCCAAGGAGATACTCCGCATGTGATGGCTGCGGCATGGACAGAAAAGGTAGTGCTTATGTGGAGGCGAGCATTCACGCCTGGTAGTTCATGCCCCCAGCTGCGCATGGAAGTATCGAGAGCGCTTAGCCTGGCAGGACGCAGCTGCAACACTTGTTACGTTTACGCTGCTCGCCCAGTCGCTCTGACGCACGCCGTTGCCTGCGAGTACGATGAGACGCATGTTTTAACTGCTTCCTCCTGCCCGAGACATTCAGGATGGACGGCAGGAGGATTGAGGACATGAATGGACCCACACATTCTGCCTGCTCGTGCGTGCATCAGCTGACAAATTAGAGGCAAAGCGGAGGCCCGGCGGTACTTCGATGATCAGGCCCTCTCACAGTTCCACGGGAAGACTCACCGATTCAGTGGAGGTTGTACGAAAACTACAACAGGATTGAGGTGGTCTTCTTCATCTAAAGAAACAGGAGCCTTGTGTCCGGAGATCAGCCCCACGATAGTCTCAGGGACACGTACCTCTGTGAAACAAGAAACCCTTGAAGAGGAGCGGACAAAGTGTAACGAACAGAACACGAAACTTGCCAAATTGGGACGCCGCTCGTGTTGAAATAGACATCCTTGGTGGTGAACGTATTGGGCTGGGGAAATCTGGCCGCCACGAACGAAGCGGACAGGCTCAAAGCGCCATCGTGAACTGCTTATTCTCCAGCTAACAGCCAGGCACGAGGGCTCACAGCCAACAGAACGCCACCAAGAAAATGTTGGTTCCATGCGGGCACAGAGGCGTCTTGTCCCAAGCCAGGGGTTGACTGTTTTGGTGAAGGGTGGTCGCTCCAACTTGTCCTATCACGGAGACCAGGGTCAGTTTTGTCGGGATGACTCACTCGGGACACCCAGTACCGGCAAGGTCTGGGAGGAGGAAGTGGAGGCCCGCCTGACCGGACAAACTAGAACTATGAAGCGGGCTCGACAGGATCTGGCCCAGTTGAATGGTCTGTCTGGTAGCAATCATTGTTCTGGCCTGTAAGTGTGGGGCTGGAGTACCCTGCTTCCACGGCTTACCGTGAGTGCAGTTCTGTGCGAATCTCGTGATGGTGGCATTGGGGGGCGCGGAGACGATCTTTTCTCCCGGACTGCGGTCGGCTTGCTCGACCCCGTACCGATTAGGGTGATGCTTGACGCGGACGCGCGCACGATAGCAGGGTTGGGAAATTCATGGAACTTCGTGAAGCCTGTTTCTGTGTATCACGAACACTCGGAGTCATCGACCTCAAATCTAAAAAAGGTTGTCTTTGCCTAAATCTTGAATTGTTCTGCTCTGCTGCTGGGTAGCGAACGGCGGAAGCTCGAGGGCTCTTTTGATGCTGTTGCTGCCAAGGAAGGATTACCGACCGCTCTCGAGATAGCCTCATGTTGAAGGAAATCGTGGAGTGCTGGACCGGCCCTCATTCTTGTCCAGTGCAGGTGTTTCGTCGTGCGTATCGACAGCGAAACTTGAGATGTCAAGGGGGATTGTCAGCGGAGCTGGCTGCCTTGCTATGCTTTCGCAGCTCTGGCGCCCACCCGCGCGTGCCTCCCATCCAGTCGTCTCTCGTCTGACTGCCGCAGGGTATGCCTCGACCAAGCACCGAGGGAGCATACCCCGTCAAAACGCCTCGCACAAGACGCTGCTCTTCCCATCATAAGCCATCAACTCCACCAGATGGTTGTTCGAACAGGAAAAGCAAAAGTTATTTCACACTTCATCGTACACAGTTAAACCACCCATTTCCATCCCATGCAGAACCCTAATTGAGCCCAAAATGACACCTTCCCAATGCATGCAAAACGCAACGGCGCGCTTTTCAGCCCCGAGCCCTTGGCTGCCCGTCCAACCGGTCTATCGATTGGAACGCTGCCAAAAAGGCAATGGTATCAAGTCCTCCTTCCAGCCTTCCGACACGAGATATTTGATGTTCCAGATTATTTTAGAAAACGAGAGAAAGGGAAAATATAAGTGATAGTGATTGTTGTAATGGCGATGGGCTTGCCGGGGTGTAAAACCACGCGGCAAGGCATCGTTTAATTCAAAATAGAACCCCACATTCCGGGGCCCCCTAAACCTCCCATTGCAGGATGCATTGAGGGAATGCTGTACTGCGCAGCTTCTGCTGAGCAACAAATTCGCTTCCGGCCATCGTGCGACGACGTTGGAAGCGGCACCTGATAGCTGTCATCGGAGCCTACCGAGGTGTATTGCTCACGCAACATCCCGCGAACATTCTCCTGGAGGCCGTGATCGACTGAAACTGGTCGACTTCGCTTGGAACCGACCTTGGGGGCGGAGGTCGCCAGCTGTGGCGTAGCATGCGAACGCCGCCAGTTGTCATGCAGCTCCTGGAGTGCTCGAGCCGCGTCGTTGGTGGCGTCATCAACCTCGCCTTCTCTCTTTGATGCCAGTGTTTCAAACGACATGCCTCTCAAGTCATTGCTCACCGGTCCGGTGTACGACTCGGGAGATGAAGTCATGTTCTCTTCGTAATCTTCAGGAACCGACGCGATGGTAGGCCTCGACGCATACCTCTCACTGCACAGCTTCGCAGAGCGGCAGCGCGCCAGCACATCCAATTTGGTGTGCGGCGCGCTGGTCAGCGATGATGCCGATGAGATTGAGGAAGAGCGAGACGTTCGGGATGTGTCCGAAATCATTGACTCGGGTGAAGACGGCGTGGAGACCGAGTTGGCAAGAGATGATCGACGGGTTGCCGTGTAATAGTTCTGCGGTGAGGACGTAGTTGGCCACCTGTCCATCTGCACATTCCCAGTTGCGCCCATTGCGAGGCTCATGGAGGAGCTCCTGCCAAAGCACTGTGACAAGCTTGCCAGTCCAGGCGAAGGCTCACGGGCAGCGCTGGGCTGGGGGGTGAGACGAGGGGTGGGAAGTAGCCCAAAGGTTGGCGGCAGTCGCACGACTGTATGAGCTGGAGATGGCGCGGGTTCCATGGTGTTGGGGGCGGTGTAAGCTCTCGGTGTCGGTGTTGCGCAATCGTATCGCCCCGGTTTGTCCTGGGCTGCAGCCAGGACTGATCGCGGCGATAACGATCTCGGGCTCATGGATGGCGCCGGAGTAAATCCACCGATTGACACGATGTCTTCCAAATTATCCAGGTCGGCGTTCAACTGGAGTATGATCCTCTTGAAGTCCTCGCACTGATGCTCGAATTCCACAAGGGCAACGCCAGATCCAGGCGACGGCGGCTGAGAAGGCGTAAACTTCATCACACAGTCAGTCCAGCGGTTGTACACCTCCTCGGTGACGTGAAGGTTCCAATTAACCGCGAGAAGGAAAGCCATCTCGTTCTGGTTGATCTCGTGCGTAGCGAGTCCTGAGATCTTGCTCCAAGCGCGAGCCGAGTAGTTCCTGTCCTGCAAGTATTTCGAGGCCAGGATCAGAGCCGCAAGAAACATTCGGCGGCCACACTGGAGAGCGCGACTAGCATGGCAGTCATCTGCCTGCTCCATGGTGAAGTCGCGATCCGGAAGGTGGTCCTTGATCAAAACTAAATAGTAAAGTGCGACCTGCAGAGTCGAGTAGCTTGTCCGAGAACGGCGCAGTGTCTCTTGAATGAAGGTCCGCAGGGGCAAGACGCTCGAGTTGCTGGTCTCTTCGCGGCATACCACAGAAGACGTTGGCCAGATGGCCTCGACGATCTGAGTGGAAGAGTCTAGAGCGAGGTATGTTAGAACTCGGGCCGGTGGGGGGCGCATTGGTGCTCATCACCACTTACCGACAAGGTTGTCAACAAAGTTGTGCTTCCGCTCGACCTGTCTGACCAACGGGGGTGGGCAGCCGGTTCGGGACGTCGCACTGCCGGAAGTCCGCCGAGGGTTTTGGCGCAGACCCTGGGACAAGAGGCTGCTCGACCTCAACGAGGTGCAAGAGCTCTGTTGGGAGAGGGATGGCCGGGACTGAAGTAGGGAGTCGGAGTAGTCGGTAAAAGAGGAAGTTGTGGAGTAGTCGGCGGATAGTTGAGACGACGCATCAGAACATACCGAGACCGAGGAGGCCGTTGCGGAGGAGGCTAGTGAAGAAGTATATAACACATTTCGGTAGGCTGTGACGAAGACCGGCGAGTCGACGTCTGCGGGCTTCATCTTGATTCGAGGATGCGCGGCGGGAGGAGGGAGGAACGTCGTCGAGCTATTTCGAGCGCGAATAGAGCCTCTATGTTTTCCAGTCGCAAGCAATATCTAACCAAGAACAGGGCCTTATGCGGAAGCCATCGTGTGCCACGTAAAAATTACTAGTCGGGATTGGTGTAATGGGATTGGTGGAGTCGTGAGTGTCGCGAGGCTGTGTTCCAAGGGGATGCCGTTGGATGTCGAGTCCCACTAGACGAGAGAGGATGGAGAGGCCCGCAAGGAGTCGGTATTTCGGATGCAGTCGCCGTTTGCTGGCGATCTCATGCCGTCGAGAGAAGGAGAAGAGGATAGTTTTAAATGGAGGTCATCAGACGCCGCTGTTATTGAATCATGAGTAACTGCTTGTTGTCCGCGGGAGGCAAAGGCACAAAGAGAGTGAGTGTGAAAGCGAAGACCGAAGCCTAGCAAGCCCGGCGAGGAGGAAGACTCAGCTCTAGGCAGTGGCAGGCCAGGCTGAGGGCAGGTGACAAGGCGGGATGAGTATGACGGTGGGTTATAGGACGGATATGAGTGAGGATGATGAGGATGGACTCTTGCCAGGCAGTGTAGTGGTCACTCCGGCATTAATGAGGTTTAGGTATCCATGGCCACGATGATGGGTGGTGGCAGGTGGGAGTCCCGTTTTACGTGTCTCTCGATGACTCTTCCGGACGTGTGATAGGAGGGAGAGTGGCGAAGACAGCGTGGGTGGATATGCAACCGGCCTTTGCCGCCCATGAGGAGAGAGGCGGGCTTGGGCCTTGGGTAGGCTGGGTAGGCAGGGTAGCAGGGATGGGGTGTGTGTGTGTGTGGATGGGCTGTCCGAGGGATGGGCTGGGCTGGGCTGGGCTGGGCTTGCGGCCTGTACTGCGCGGGAGGGGGGAACCAACGGGAGGACGGAGGAACCTACCTGGCTAGAGTGACCTGTAGTGTCACGGGCTGGGGGGCGAAGGCGGCGGTAGCCTGAGAATGGGTCTCTGGGGGTCTTGGGCCTAGCTTGGGCTGCTCGGCTTTGTGTGGCGAGTGCGCAGCGCGTGCGTAGGGCCTTGGGCTGTGACTGACTCCAAAGGGGAGTCCGAAACAGGAGATCCTTGGTGATCCTGGCCGACTCAAGACTGACTAACACCGGCCAGCATCCAAGAAGAGAAGACGTCGTTGGTTCGGCTTCCAAGCCCCGGCAGGGCAGGGACGAGATGAAAAAAGGAAGCGAGGCGGGCGCAGAGTGAGTCGATCACACGGGCGAAAAGGTATTAATGTCGGTGGATGGCCTGACCTGTTTTCCTTTGTCCTCGCAGGAGCAAATGAATGCCGCACAAGGAGACGGGAGACGGGAGACAGCCCAAACGAACCGGGTGAGATTTGGGGACAAACAGGAAAGCAGGAGGGTATAGGCTGTAACGAGGAGAGACGGTTGAGAGGAGATTCTGGCCCGGGGGCAACGAGGCGAACAGCAGTGCAGTGCTTCAAAAGATTAGACGGAAACCATGAGATAATTGAGGAGAGAAGAGTTGTCGACCTGTCAACCAGATGCTCAAGCAGACTACAGCGAGTCGCTTTGCATCTCTCAAACGGTGGAATCGAGCATCTTGACTGCTCTATGGGGGGGAAGGAAGGGAAAGGGGAGCGCAGGATGTGCTGTGACGCGGGCGCTGAAGCAGTTTTGAAGATTACCGTCCACACGTCCGTCTCGCATCCAAGGTCCGAGTACCTGCCGCACCCGCCAGGTTTGTAGTGCAGCGCAGGTACTTCCAAGCGTGGCAGGGCCCGAGGGGGGCCCTCTCATTGCCCATCAGCAGGAGCGAATGGAAGTATTGGAAGTATTTTGGCGGCCCGTAATCAGACTAGCGTGCGCAATCAGCTGGCGGGCGATTGGCTGCAGCAGAGGTGGGAGTGGAGTGGCCACATCTTGTCCATCCAAGCCATCCTCTCTCTCACGCAGCGGTGCAAGCGGTGTTGCCAGCCCCCCCTGCCACTCGACTTCTTACAGTGCTGTTACTGCAACTTCCTCGCACCTGCAGCAACCGACCAGCCCCGTTTCTGCCTAGCTCGGTCTCTGCAGGTGGTGCAGGCGCATCTCATCTCATCGACGGCAAGGTTGACAAAGAGATGACTCTTACTGTTCCTTTCTGCCTCCCTCCAGCACAGAAAGAAACCTACGCCCGGTAGTCTACTGTATGCGTGTCTGGTCGGCATGCAACAGGCCTCTTGAGCTGTTGCCAGCTCACACGCGCGCCCGGCACGCCACACACTCAACACATGCATGTGCTTCATCGTTTACCTGATCAAACCGCTCACGGACATCAGCTCATCTGCCTGTCTTGCCGACGGTGAGCGGACCATAAAGATCCCTGGGTGAAGACACGAGGGTGAGGAGTGATAATGGAATTGATAAGAAACGGTTCGTGAAATTTCCAGGGTCGCAACAAGAGTCATCATCGGTGACGAGAATGAGATGAAGGGGAAGGGGGCCGTTGGAGAGAGAACATGGATGCTGTCCCCAGCGAACCCGAGTTGTTCCCCCGAGGCCCTTGGCACCACCACTGGCATTTCTCTCATTATTATTACTCACGCGGTCGGCGTCAGTACTGTACCATTAGCAGTAGACTATCTACCTAGACTAGGTACTTCCAGTCGCCCCTTCAGTCAGCGGCCAGTTGATTTGTAGGCATGTGGGACCGGGCCTAAGTAAAGCTTGCCACTGTTCCGCGCGCATACATTGACTTTGATGATTGATGGTTTGTATGTGTCATGTACAAGAGGGGAGAACAGACGCGCAATACGATGCCTCAATAACTGCAATACGGGACCTGCGAAATTGCGATGACCTCACGCTGCTGCTTGCTGTCGTTCAAACACACAAAACCAACACAGGATGCCAAACACGCCAAACCCCATCTTTAGAAATCAAGGACGGCCTCGTCCGCCTGGATCGTGGGCGAGGTGCGGCGCGGCTGGCCGTCGTTACTCATGGCCTCCAACAGCATTCAATCATTACCGATCCAGATAGTATCTACTTAGATGGAGTATACCAACATAATTCTAATCATCATCATCAGGCCCAAGCTCAAGGCCGGGCCCTAAGCCTCCTCTCGCCCTCGCCTCGCCCCTCGTCTAAGCCCAGCCGGCCCCTAATAATAAGTCTCGCTGCAGCCGTGCCGCCGCGCCCGTGCTGAGTGAGGTGTCCGTTAGCATCCGAGGCTGCGGATGGGGCAATCCGCCTAACATGGGACATGCCCCGTCCGCCGGGCCCCTCCCTGCTGCCTCCATCGCAGATTCCCATCCATCGTCGTAAGCCACTTACCAACCAACCCCGTTCCCAAATTTGGCATCAACGATCCTTCAGTTTCATCAGACACACAGCCTTGGCTCATGGTCATGGTGGATGCAATAGCTGTCGGAGGCCGGGTCGCTGGAATGCCTTCTCGCTCTCGCTGTTGTCGAGCCTTTAGGCAATGATCCACGCTGCCAGATTGCCAGATTTGCAGCGTTTAGAGGTCCCAAACCACAGTAACACGGTGCGACAATATTGCATGCTGTTGTCTGTTCCGTGCTACCCTGGCGCGCGCGCACACAACACACACTCGTACCAAAAGTGCCTGGCCAGCCGCAGGCGACCACCCACACCCCAACTGGTGCGCTGCCTGCTGCTCGATGAATTCTGCACATCAGCAGCATCAACATGTCGACTCAGCGAGCAGGCTGATGGAACAGCAATCAGCAGTCTCTCACCAGATCTGTCACATCACCAAATGCATGGCTCAAGTCCCAGAGTTGCCTGCATCATGATACACCCGAGGGCGATCACAAACCTGCGATTCCGACGTCTGCCCCACCACGGCTTCAGAGAGCCAACGGTAGTGAGGTGACCTGCTGTTCAGTGTCCGGTCGCTCCGCAGCTGCATCAGTTACACACCTCCCTCCTGAGACGGTACCAGGATAGACGGCACTTTCGGTATTGGGTTCCTTTCCCCGACACTTGGGTTTCCCATGTCACTCGACTCGCAGCCCTCGCCGGCTCTACTTTGTTCTTCGGATGGTGGAAATGCAGCAGCTCACGCCACTGAGGAACACCCCAATCTCATTCTCATGGTGGCAGTTCAGAAAACTTTGCTGTTCCTTCTGGCCCGCTGTCTCACTGGTCACACAACACCCATGTCATGCTGGCGTTGGATTTCTTAAGCAGACATCAGACAACGCGATGTAGATACCCTGTGACCCATGAGAATTTGGCCACGGCCTTGTCTTGGTACTAGGCAAATGTGGCACAGCCGGGCCATCCAGTCATTAACATCGGCTTCAGGCAAGCTACGGCGGGCGACTCGGCCCCTTTCTGCATGTCTGTCTCTTCCGCTGAAAGTTTGGCACCCCACAGAGGGACAACACCACTGATGGGCCCACTCGGATGCAGAAATGCATGCTAACGGTCACCCCACACGGGGCCCTGTTCAAGCCCGTGGCTACTCAGCCTGCTGCCGGTCGTCACCGTGGGCTGAGACCGCTACGGAGTGCTGTGTAGAGGAGCGGAGCGGCCCCCAGGGACCCTCCCCCACCGCCTTCGAGAATGTTCACGATGCTTCACCTGATCTATTATCGGCTGACCTGCTCAGCATCCACATGCTTCAACGTCACTGCTTCCTGCTTCAGGAGGACTCACAGGCTCTCAACCTGCTGCGGTCAGGGAGGCCCCTGGGCGTGCCCCCGACTTACCGGTCCTGCACCACGAAACCTGGAGATGCCGCCCCGGTTACACGTGCTCCAATCAAGACGACCCCAGCCTTTTCCCCGCTCCGCCCATGGTTGCATACCTTCCTTGTGCAAGAGCGTGATGTCTGGGTGTGAGGGAGGCTTCGCTCACAGGTTCGCCAAAAGTGCAGCTGTGGGCCCACAAACCGTCATCTGTCTCGAGCAGACTGAATCCAATTATCGACACGGACCGATCTCGACCACAACGTGAGCTGGTCTCCGCGTGCCAGCGAGATGTACTCATCAGGCTGGCAGTGCCGTCCTGTGCTGTGCATTCTGCTGCCTCGATAACAGCCCAGCCAGGTCCGAGTGAATGTGATCGGCAAGGCGGACAGCTTGCCGTCCATGTGCCAGCCATGTGGTCGAAGCCAGGAAACGTTCGAGAACCTGATTTATCGACCACCAAACTCGAAACAAGCCAACCCACCTGTCAATGGAGTCTCGTGGCACGCCATTAACACGTTATGCTATCACAGCTGCCGCACTCCGACTATAGTGACTCTACCATCAAGAAGACCGCCCGATGACTCAACCTCTTACAGCCCGACTATAGACGAGTCACAGTTTGGGTCATGTTGGGCCAGTCGCTTCCAATAAAAAAATGAAGAAAAAAAAAACGCAGAACAGGACCTTGTCCAGAGCGGCCTCGGAGATGATCGCGATCCCCGTTGCAGTGCTCGCTGTAAATCCACGGCTTGATGAAGCGACCGAGGCATTTTAACAAAAGCCTTCGAGATCTTAGTTGTCCAGCCTAGCACACGGGACCTAGTCTTTAGATTCAGCCTAGTCACGTCAGCTTGGGCAGAGTGTCCGCACCCAAAGTATTTGTGACGGCAGAGGCGTGCAAGGACGAGGCGAGATGAAAACTCAGTGCATCCGTGACCGAAAGCGGCGCAGGCAACGGATTAGGGAGGGTGTATCTTTGCCGCGCGGTTGGATAACACGGTCGGCCTCGTGAGATGAGATCTACGATAACCGCGCCGCCATGTCAAGGCTGACTCACTCGTATTACTCGCCAGAGGCCAACGACAACAGCTAAGGGCAGCCTCGTGGCTGGTTGACTGGGTTAGTGACGTGCAATCGTGTTATTTCTCGACACGAGGATCTCTGTGTCGACTCCCAGCCCCTACCAGCTGTCTTGGTGCAGGCCCGGCAGATTCTTTCCAAATTCGTGATGAATTTCCGATCCCCCAAGATTTCGCTCTCGTTTCGGCAAAGAATTGCAAGATGGCTTGCCTGGCCGAGCCAAGTTGGTGGTGTGCTGCCGCCCAATGAGAGCCTCGCCTGCGGTATTTCGTAAGAATTGAGCAAACCCTGTCAGTCATCACTAGGGCGGCGCTCATCACCTCCTTCTCGCGGGGGCCGAGGTCTTCCTGATCCGGGTGCAAGATCGGGGCCACTCTCGTTCGTCTTCGCCCCTGCTGCCCTGGTGGAAGCACAGCGCCAAGCCATCGCTCGGTCTCGAGCCCCGAGCTACTGACCGTCTCACCTTTTTCCTCTCGTTGCAGTGGCGTTGCCGGCAATTCTCGGGTTCGGTGGTGATGATGGCAGTTCCGTTCCAGGCAGTAATCGACACTGACGATGGCCTCGGATTTCCCCTGCTGCAAACAGGCCAGCCTGGTTCTTGGCAATCCATGACGACGATGGCGAGGCCTCGCCGTCCAAGGCAGGGGGCGGAGCGTGCGCCTGGTGAGCGGGGCCCCTCGCGACGAAACAAAAAAGCCCCGTCGCAACCGGCTTCGTTTACTGAACACACGGCAAGCCTCGCCAGGCAAGCTGTGATGGAGTATTGGAGCCGGCAGAGTGATCCACATTGTTGCTTGTTCTTGCTCGCCAAAACAACAAGCAACATCGAGTGGTTACCTGGCCCCCAAACTCGCCTTGTCCGGCCCCGTCGGGCAAAAGCGGTGAGCCCCAACCAACGCAGCGCTTGGTCGTCAGGTTGTCTGGTTTGCCAGCTGGTCCGGCTCAACCAGGTGGCAAATAGATGCAGGGATCGGGAAAGCTTTACGTCCCGCTGAGTCACTTCGGCTCAGGTTTCAACGTTCGGTGTCGTGTTCGCGTGTCGCTGGCGACCACCACGGCGAGTCTGTCACCCACCGCAGCTCGTTATCGCATGGATGCCAGATCTCTCGGCCCACGAAGGCCAACGAGTGAGTCTTCGGAGGCCGTTCGGGGGAGTCAAGTGACTCTCCATCCCCTTGCGGTCGGCGGCGGTGCCTCAGGGGGTCACAGCCTTGGCGGCCTCGCCTTGGAAAGCCGTGTCGTACGGACGTGCTCGTTCATCCACCCATGCCGCTGGAGCTTCACGCAGAGGCAGCTATGCGATGCACTCGTGAGATCCGGGAGATGGGCCCGGGCCCGTCAGCATTCATCGTCTGTTCTCAACTTTGTGGTCCATTCATCCTTGGCAGGCCCATTTCACACGGTCATGCGGCAATGGGTCTCGCCCTCCGGGAGCTTCGGCGAGTCCAGGCAGGATGTCTGGTTAGCTCGGTTCCGGTTCAGCTCAGCCGGGGCTGGCCAAGGGTAATGCTGATATACGATAGTCGTCTGCTAGCGTAGGCAACACTCGAGATGATAATTTTCAGCAAGAGTTTAGTTGCTTTACAGTTAGATTGCTTGCAATCCTTGGGATTCGGACGGTGTCATGTGGTCGCAGCTGTCGGGCTGCCTGTCTTGATCACGACTGCAAGGGAGCTGCACGGCGCGCATTTCACGTGGCAAGTAACACTAGATCGGCCTTGAACAATCAATTTACGTTTCAATGTAATCTTTGCATTTCTCGTCCTTTTCATCCGTGCTCCCTTAATAATCAAGGGGTGGTTGGTTCGTCACAGGATGTCTCGAGGAGTCTGACACTGGGGCAAAACCACTCGCCGGTTCCCCGAATGATGCCCTAGACCGTTGCTAACACAATTGCCACCAAAGCCACCGCCACACATCCCATGGCGCTGGCACGCACCTGTGACGAAGCTCCTGTCGGCCGCAGACCTACCTTCCACTCCACCAGAGCCGCATTCTGGCCAGTACAACGGACGGTCCCAATAGTCGTAGCCAAGCGACTGGGATCGCTGCTCAACCTCATCGCCTGCTCTGTGAAATACTTGACGTCGATATTGCCAAACCTAAAGATGACACCAATTAGCCCATCGCATTTCGCGTATCCGCAATGGAAGAGACAGGTGTAGGTTGAGGGGGCATGGTTGTGAGCCTCACTCGAAATCCAAATCCTGGCCATCCACGCGAGCTACGGCGAAGGAACAAGTTCCCTTGTAGGTGATCGTGGCGAACACATCGCCCCCTCCGTAGCCGGAGACTTCCAGCGCCCACTTCGGCCGCCCATGTAGTTTGCAAGCTTCTGGCAGTCCGCTTTGAGAACCACCCTCTCCCCGATTGTATTGGTTGCGTCCGCATAGGCGCAGAGCTCTTGATCGTCGTCGAGGTCGTCCCACGTCACTTGGCCGTCCCGGGTGACCAGTTTACTGCCATTTTCGTGGCCTAGTGATGCTATTTCGTTTGTTGCGTTTATGCCGTTCTCTCCTGGGCCTGGGTGGCTCTGCTGGGCTTTGGTGCCCGTGGCTATGAGAGGTGCTAAGAGAATGTCTGTTAGCTTCATCATTTCAATCTTACTTCGTAGTTCGTTGTACATATCAATCGTAACCTGGTACCGACTGATAATATTAAGGAATGCTTTATACTTCAGTTCAAAGTGGTTCAACAGTGCAGAAGATGCAGAGTACAATAGTGTGATTTACAAGAAGGTAGCCAGTGACTTCCAGACAGCTGTCGACTCATTGTGGACAACGAGATTTAGCCCTGCCTGATACAGGTTTTCGTCTTCATCACTTACCAAGGTATTTACAACTCGATTCCTGTAGACAGACTACTACTCATTCTATACTTTGCCGTTCTCCTCGGTCTATATCTTGGCCTCTAGCAATATCAACGGGTCCTTCTTGTTTCAATGAAGAGCATGAAGAAATCGATGAACAACCTCAGCCAGCCCAAGCTCATCTTGGAAGAAAACCGTTCCTTTCTATGCTCATGTCAGCCTCACCGCGAAATGAGATGTTCTACAGAATGTCACAAGGTCGGGTATTTACCACAGCATGTCCTCTTCTTGAGTATTCTCTTGCAGAAACGCCAGTTGGTTTCTGGCTATGGCCAGGACAGGGGTAACAAAGTGGTCTGTAGTCCCCAGCACGCAATACCTGGCATCTGATGGTGTGCCTCTTGAGGGCAGGGGGTGGGGAGGCGATCAAGGCCACTCTCATATTTCACTTGTATCAGATACTGTGGGCTGGTATGCAACTCGGTAAATATTCCGCATTTTAGGGTGAGAAGCGTCAAGGAGATTATGTATGCGTCCCATCGACCTCGAACTTCCCCGGAGTTCCCGTACAGTAGTTTAACTCACCTCGAAACATGTGAGTACCAGCTTTCCCCGGGTGTCCGCTACACGGCCACAGAATCTTTACAGTGCACCACCCACCTGGGCAGTGCTCACTGCCCAAATTCCTATGGGATAACCTCCTGTGGGATAGTTGGGCAGAAGTTAAGCGAGCCATAGGGAGCTCCGTAATGGTATTTTTGCGTTTTTTGAAAAAAAAAAAAAAAAAAAAAAAAAAAAAAAAAAAAAAAAAATGTGTTGATTTTTTTATAATTAAAG